>PVKP010000639.1:36727-183551 GCA_004027715.1 Plecturocebus donacophilus | reverse complement strand
TCCACTCGCTCTCTGCGCCCTCACCGCGAGCCACAATCCCGAGCTGCTGCTACGCAGCCATTTTGGATCTCTCTCCGCCCTGTGATGTAGTTTTTCTGTTTCTTAGTTTTCCTTTGGCGGACGCCAGTTCCCCACAGAGCCAGACCTTCCCGGGTTCGCTGCGCCCGCTGTGAAACTCTCAGTCCTCAGCGCTTCCAATTGCTGTTTTCCTTGTGGGGATGGGACCAGCCGAGCCCGTTCCCGTCCGTTCCGCACACTCCGCACCGGGAAGCGCCGCGCTGGGTGCCGGCAAAAGAGCCGCGCCGGCCAAAAGAGTCACACCGGCGACCTGCGTGGCTTCTCCGCCGGGAATCTCCCGGTCTGTGGGCAACAAAAACTTGTCGGAAAGTGTGGCGTCCACTCGTTCTCTGCGCTTTCACTGGGAGCTACATTCCTGAGCTGTTGCTAGTTGGCCATCTTGGATCTCTCCTCCCGAAAACCAGTTTTATTTCCATCTAACTGCAAAGCCACTTAAATAGGAATGAGATCAGTATTGGTTAAAACTGATGATATAGACACTCTAAGCATGGTTTAAAAAGAATAAGGAGAGTATCCTAAGGTATATAGATTAGCATATAATCATTATTGACAAAAATATGGAAAAAGAAATTATTAGACTAAGATTTTGTAAAAAATCTACAGTAAATTTTCTCACAGGGGAGAAAAGCAAATAAAGTTATATTAGAGTTCTCCAGGAAAATAGCATGAATAGGATATCTATCTATCTATATCTATCTATCTATCCACACATAGCTATAAATGTATTTATTATCTTATAATACATCCATATATTGGCTCACAGGATTATGGAGGCTGAGAAGTTCCAAGATCTATAGTTAGAAAGCTCAAGACCCAGGATCCAATGGTGTAGTTTCAATCAGAGTTTGAAGTCCTGAGAACTCACAGAGCTGATGGTGTATGTCTTAGTCTGAAAGGCCATGGCCTGAGACCCAAGAATTGCTTTTCTAGCTTTCAGTCTGAAGGCAAGAATTTTTTTTTTTTAGACAGAGTCTTACTTCATTACCCAAGTTGGAGTGCAGTGGCCGTGATCTCTGCGCACTGCAGCCTCTGCCTCCTGGGTTCAAGCGATTCTCATGCCTCAGCCTCCTGAGAAGCTGTAATTACAGGTGTGTGTCACCACACCTGGCTAGTTTTTGTATTTTTAGTAGAGATGGTGTTTTGTCATGTTGGCCAGGCTGATCTCGAACTCCTGACCTCAAGTGATCCACCTGCCTCAGCCTCTCAAAGTTATAGAATTACAGGAATGAGCCACCATGCATGGCCAGGAAAAGACTGATATCCTAGTTTACCCAGTCAGGAAGGAGGACTTTCCTCTTATTTATAGGAGCTATTTTATTCTATTTGGGCCTTCAACTGATTGGATGAGGCCCACCCACGTTAGAGAGGGAAATCTGCTTTACTCAGTCTTGATTTAAATACTAATCTAATCTGCAAACACCCTCAAAGGCACACTCAATAATGTTTGACCAAAATATCTGGATACTTCATGGCCTAGTCAATTTGATACACAAAATTAACTATCACAAAAGTATTTCACTGAGTGGTAATAAAAGCAATTATTTAATGATAAACTTTTCTGTTTACAGAAGTATTCCTAGAAGAGGACAGGACCAAAATAGGCAGTAATTAGATACAGTTAGTTCAAGAGTGTCATTCATATTAAAAATTAAGTCATCTTTTTCAGATGAAGTGAAGGCCAAGGACTTTTTACTTGGGATAAATTCCTACAAATTATACTTTTCTGTTCATTAATGCAGTTTTTGGTAGTTTCTTGGCAATTAATTCCATTTGGCTATAAACTTCCAATTGCCTAAAACACCAATGCCATTAAGAACTTTCAAATATTAAAATGTAAACAAACAAACAAAAAAAAAATCATCTCATCAGGGTTAACTCCTATTACTCAGTTTCTTATATTTATGCATGTACCACGGGTTTGACTTCCAATCCCTTCTCATCATAAAATAGCTATATTTATGCAATACCTTTTTACAGAAACTTGCATAAAATTTACAAAATCCATTTAGTCAGAGTTCCCTTTTTTCAATCTTTGCATTTTCTCACTATATCACTCATCTTTTTTTCAAAAAAAAAAAACAAAATTTTACTGTTTGCTGTAAAATACTGGTATTTGTAAAAAGAATATTAGAAAGTTGGGGCACATGGCTTCTAAAGATTCTGTCATTAATTAACTAGATAATCTTAGGAAAATAATTTTTCCTCTATGAACCATAGTTGTTTCATGTGCAACTGCATTAAAAATATGAAAATAGAGCTTCATTTTAGACAGGACTTTCAGTTCCATAATTCCATGATTCTGTGAAATAATAACTAGATTGTGTTTTCCATGTTAATGACCTATTTTTACTATTGCCATTAAGTGGTGCTACTACAATACATACATTATTATTCTGGGTCTCATAGGTTAGAAAATTTTAGAGCCAAAAAGTCTCTGTCCCTTTGCCTAAATATTGTCCCTAAGACACAAAATCATGAGTATCAGAACCAGAAATATAATCTAGATTTCTTAATTTTTTGATTTAGCACTCCTTTCCTTTTTTCTCATTCATCTGAAAATATAATAATCTATGTAAGCCTGACAAGTATTTGAATTATTCTTTCCTTCCCATGTGACAGAAGATACTAGTAGCAGAGTTTATTAAAGCATGGGTTATCAGGCATTAGTCATTCCATATCCCCCTTTCATCCTCTATAGACTTGGCATTCTTCAGCAATGTGAAAAGTGTACAAGTGAAGGCTAAGAAACTGTGTATTTTCTTAAAAGAAATAGTTCCAGGAAATACACTTTGTTGGAGAATAAATCCAGAATAATATTCAACAGCACACAGCATACACATCTACTGAGGAAAACACTGATTTGTTTCCTAATTTTGTCCAGTTAAAAACACATTACTTCCATACTTTATGTATTTTAGGTCATTTCATCATGGAAAATCATTTAAAAATCTACTAGTTCAAGACTCATTCCCAAATAGAATCATGTTACTTGTACTAACTTTAATATTTATACAACAGTGCTAGAAATAAAACATTATTTAAAAAAAGGTTAATTTAGGTAAAGGGTCTGTATTAGTCTGCTCTCATACTGCTTATAAAGACATACCTGAGATTGAGTAATTTATAAAGGAAAGCGGTTTAATGGACTCACAGTTCAACATGGCTGGAAAGCCTCACAATTATGGCAGAAGGCAAAGGAGGAGCAAATTCATGTCTTGCACGGCAAGAGAGAGCATGTACAGAGGAACTCCCCTTTACAAAACCATCAGATCTCATGAGACTTATTATAAGAACAGCGCAGGAAAAACCTGCCTTCATGATTCAATCACCTCCCACCAGGTCCCCCCCATGACAGTGGGAATTATGGTACAATTCAAGATTTGGATGGGGACACAGCCAAATCATATCAGGGTCTTAAATAATGTCACTTTTGGAAAATGTGTTCAAGGTACCCACTCCCTTCTGTCAGGATCTTACTTAAGCATACAACTTACTTGTAGGAACCTCATACACTCCTGAAACTGAGGAGAGTGCCTCAACTACTTCTCTTCATCACAGAGGAAAGTGCTTGGGCCCTGGCTGTTAGTCTTGAGACGCTTTGACCAAAGGCAGGGATTTGGCTCAGAGTCCCTTCCATTTGCATGCCGCTGGAGGGCTCTGTGCATCCCTCCCTTCACTAGACCATTATAGGGAACAGCCCTGTGACAAAACATTCTATCTTCCCCTCCTTCTCTCTGAACATAATGTTCTGTTTCCAGCTTCTGCTCTTTCCTAATGGAAACTGGGGTACACAGCTTTCTCTTTCCTTTTCACCAACATCATATCAGCCATAAATGTTTAATTTTTTCTAATAGTCATTCATCCTTCCTCAGTTGGGTAGCTTTGCAAAATTCATTTTGTAAGAAAGACAATTCAACCAGGAGAAAAGCTTTCCTCCAAATGACAGAAGCAAATATTGAGGCAGAAAAATGAAGATGAGACGGGCTCCCAAAACTTTATACAATTAATTTCTTCCCAAAACCTTTATCTGCTTTCATGTGATACAACTGTATTTTTAGTAGGCCTAAAAGGATAGTGTTTATCAATAAAACATTCCTAAGTACCAAAACTAATTATACTTTATATTGCTAAATCTAAAAGTTGCTTTATTTAAAGAAAAACCTCTGAGGTTGAGGTTTCTAACTTTACCAAAAATGTGGTTTCCTTGCTGTCTGTATTTCATTTCCCTTGCTTATTTACCAAAAGATAAACTAGTCACATTTTCCTCCAGCTTTGCTTAGTTTTAATTTTTTAACCTTACAAACAATTTCATTTTGGACTTTGGTAATAGGAGATTCTGTCTTTAGGTTGACACTTGTTTTCCTACTTGAAAATTTTACTTAGTTTAAAAATGCAGTAGCTAAAATTCAACTGACACATTCAAAGTACCAAAACAGAGGTGAGAATGGCAGCAGAGTTTGTTAGCTAAATTCTAACTCTTAAGTAAAGAGTAAATAGGGATTTTTTTTTTCTCATAGGCCCCTTGATGTCATTTTAAGAATCTTCACTAAAGTAAACTTCAAATGCTCACAGGGAATATCATCAACTAGCTTGAAAAGTTTTTCTCCACTAATTATGTAGAATGTATGTGCAGTATCTAGCCTTAGGTTTCTAAGCAAAATAATCAATTGGTTTTTTTCAACTTGGTGCAAAAGTAGCCCAGGAGTTAGGTCTCTGACTCCAAAGGAAAGAAGAAGAAGGGTTAACTTGACACAGAGCAGAGTCCCAAGTCTGGGACAAGGGCTCTCTTTACTGCTACTGGTGTAGTATCAATAATCAAACAGAGCAGGTGGTTCTGCAGAACAAACCTCTATATTTGTGAATGAAACAGAGAAGCAGAGGAATTGCTTTCATTTAAGTATACATTCAGAACCCAGAACTTTCTAAAATAAACAAAATCAGGCACCTGAAAGGGAAAAATATAAAAAGACACAATGCAAAGTACTACTGTCCTTATTTTTTAGACTCTCTCAACATGGAGTCCCACAGACTTTGAATTTGGGTGCCCAGGGCTTTTCTAAGCCGAGGATTATGTCAGAAGATGGAAATAAATGCTGGGTCGGCCACTTGGGCAAGTTACTTCACTTGCCTGGACGTGGGTTTATGTATCTAAGGTCCATTTTCCTTTCTACTTTCTCCCCCTCTTATCAGACTAGAGGCAAATGACTTACACATCTATTCATAAAACACTTAAATTTCTTTGATAAATCAAATGCTTATAATTGCCTTCCAATTACAATGGGCTACTTTTATTGTCCTACTATGCAATTCTTTTACTAGCATTATTTCTGTCAGTCTAGAAGTTGACCTCTAAAACACAGAATCTAGCAATAATTCATATAAATAACGTTTATCTGTTATAGGTAGATATTGAACTGTGCCAAAAGTCTTTAAGCTTTTTAATTATTATTTTTCAATCTATTCTTAATGATCTGACAAGCTTTATTTTTCAAATTCAAAACAAGACTAGATGTCTAACACGAGTTCCTTGAAGGAGTGTGTGTGCATGTGTGTGTGTGTGTGTGTGTGTGTAAAATGACAGAAATGAGTTGGGTGATTTCCCATAACTAAGTTTCAAATTGTAGAAAACACATGATTAAAATATTTCTCACATATATTTTAGGAAATTATATATTTATATATATGTTCCTATTTTTAGAACAAATATATATATGAAACAGCAAGTATAAGTGAAACACTAAAAACGTACCAGCTAAATAAATAAACATTACTATCTAGTGCTATAAAGTAGGAAGAACCTACCTTATTTCACCCACAAACGAACATGGCTTCAGTGGTGTAACGCAAAAGAATGTTTCTTTCTCACAAGTTGGCCAAATAAATATTTCTAAGTTCTTTCTTCTGCTGCCAATATAATTCAAATATCAAATTAAAACAGCCAAACCTCTGCTGATAACTGAATGTATCAGTATGTTTTCATGCTGCTGATAAAGACATATCTGAGACTGGGCAATTTACAAAAGAAAGAGGTTTAATAGGACTGACAGTTACATATGGCCGGGGAGGCCTCACAATCATGGCAGAGGGCAAGGAGGAGCAAGTCATGTCTTACATGGATGGTGGCAGGCAGAGGAAATAGACAGCTTGTGCAGGGGAATTCTTCTTTTTAAAACTATCAGATCTCATGAGACTTATTCACTATCATCAGAACAGCATAGGAAAGACTTGCCCCTGTGATTCAATTACCTCCCACTGGGTCCCTCCCACATGTGGGAATTCAAGATGAGATTTGGGTGGGGATACAGCCTAACCATATCACTGCAACAGGAATATGAAAGCCAGAATTTATTAGGTAAGAAGGAGATGTTAGGCCAGGCACGTTGGCTCACGCCTGTAATCCCAGCACTTTGGGAGGCTGAGGCGGGAGGATTACGAGGTCAAGAGATCGAGACCATCATGGCCAACATGGTGAAACCCCGTCTCTACTAAAAATACAAAAAAATTAGCTGGGTGTGGTGGCGCGTGCCTGTAGTCCCAGCTACTAGGGAGGCTGAGGCAGGAGAATTGCTTGAACCCGGGAGGCGGAGGCCGCAGTGAGCTGAGGTCGTGCCACTGCACTCCAGCCTGGCGCCTGGTGACAGAGTGAGAATCTGTCTCAAAAAAAAAAAAAAGAAAAAGAAGGAGACATTATAGATTTTTGAGGAGAAATGAATTTGAAAAGGGCCTACTGTTAAACCATTAACCTGAAAGCAGTCTCCTTCACCCCTAGCTAAGATTCAAGAGATATATCAAGATGCTGTCCTAACTTAGGAATAGCCCAGAATCTTTTCAAACAGAAGGACAGAATCTTCCAAAGGCACACATTGCAATACACCTTGAGATTTTTCCAAACATCACATGCCAAATGCCCCAGAGATTCTGAAATGTTCTCTCTCTCCTTTCCTGTCTCACAGCCTCAGAAGGGGCCACTGTTATTCTTGGAAGTGCATTATATCCATAAGTAAGTAAGGTTGAAGTGTTTACCATTCACTAGTTTAGTGCACAGGGAGCAGCTTGTCACTATCCGCCCTGTCATCCTAGGCAGCTAACTTACTTCGTGTTCCCAGATATATATATTTTTTTTCACCTGTAAAGTAAGGGTAGTAGAACTAAGAGAGTTAAAGTATTTTCCAGCTGTAAAGGTACAAAATTATATAATTTCTCAGGGTTATAAGATGAGAGGATGAAAGACTAAACCCTGATCTGGGCTTCACAGACTCTAGGCTATACTGATTTCCATAAGAAGTCACTTGTTTATGAAATGTGTAGCACTGTCCAGATAGTGAGCAATACACAAAATTATCTGCAAATGTATTTTATCTTGGAGTTTTTGGTGCTATACCTAGCCTTTGCACCTAACTGTACAATTGAGGGCTGCATATTTCTTCATTTTTAAAGAACTGTCTTTAGTTGAAAAGAAAATGTTTGAATAATACCTCTCAGTAGGCTACAAAATAATAATTTCCCCCATTCTTTTCTACATCAGACTATTAGCAAATATCAGTATAACATGTTTGCTTATGAAAACATTAATAATCTTAAATATTAGTAAAGATTAATATTAGGAAATATTTCAACTAAAAAGAAAAAAGCTGATTTTAATTTAGATATTTAGAGTTTTCCACAAATGTATCTCATTCATGAACATAATTTCTACTTTACTGGATTCCTTTTCTGAGGTCATTTATGTAAATGTATTTTATTGAACAGTCAGCAATCAAAATAATTTACTCTTTGATTTTGGACCTCAAAATCATTAGCTAAATAAAAAGCTCTACAATAATCAATCAAAATTAAATATTAGATTATAAATTTCTAGCGGGCAAATGTCATGCAGCATTACCTTTTATATGGTTCAAAGAATACTGTACATCACCAAGCAAGCATTAGATGCTTTATAACCTGCTTTGTAATAAGGTGCACCTTCCTGTTATCTTATATATCTAATAACCCACATTTTATGAACTGGTTACTTACTCTGAGGGTATGTACTGTGGTTTGAAGTTAGTGTCCTGACTAGGATAGAATTCTTCCCAGTTGAATTAAATAAAGAGGCTTTAATCAAGTAACCAGTTACAAAGGTGCAGGTAAGGTGAAAGAAACAAAGGATGATGACGATAGGCCAGCAATAGACAGGAACTGCCACCAGTCCTTGAGCTTAAGGAAGACGGGAAGAAATATTATTTTAGGATGTCAGTGACAGCCAGAGTCCTAGAGGAAGGGTCACCCAGTGGGAAGTGTAAATCTGAAGGGATACAGCCACTGCCAGAAAAGTGTCACTAAAACATAGAGAAGGAGGAGAGGAAGAAATAACCGGAGTTCTCTCACCTTCTGTGTGCTGATCTAAAGATTCCATTCGCCCACTGACAAAACTGGCTCCAAGTCTTATATTAAACAGCACTGGTGATTCAAAGATGTCAGTACCGAGCTGAGCAGAGAAGGGGAAAGAATGGGTCTGCGGGCCAATCCAAGGAAATCCAATACAGCAAATATTGCATTGCCCCCAACGCAATAATTTTTCTGTTAATACTAATTCATAGAAAATACATCCTTTTTGTCATAATTCACTTAACAGAGGCAAAACTTTTCAAATAGAATGGATATCAAGTCAAATTATATTTCATAATAGGAGGCACAGAGGACAGCAAATGGATTAGGAAACTTTTATCAGGAAGTAACTAAAATAATAAGCTAGAAAACAAGAAATATGTTTCTAGGAGTTGGGAGCAGAAGTAAAGGAGAGGAGGTCAGGTTGAGTTGACAGAAAGGATGCAACCAAGATTTCCACACTGCAGGGAAAATCCAGAAAAAAAGGATCATGCCAGGGACATAAAACAGGAAAAAAATCAAGTCTAAATCCTTCATGAAGCCATAAATAGAAGTCACAGTTTCCCTTAGCTCTTGTTGTAGAGAAAAGGATAATCAGAATTTTCAGGGGCTCTTCTTTCTTCTCCAATATCTTTCTTTCCAATATCTGCTTTCTGAATCCTAAGATTAACAATGGGCAAAATTAAACTGCCCATTAATTTAATTAGGCATTAATTAAACTGCCTCAAGTCATACATTCAATCCTGTATACACACTCTTTTCAGGGTGTCTCTGTCTTATTTATTGGAAAAACCTAATATAATTCACAATGCCTACCTAGCATATAGTAGGCACTCAATAAATATTAGTTAGATAAAAACCAGTTACATGTCTGTTGTCATGATATCAAAACTTTAAAGAAAATATTATAATCTGCCAACTAATTCACAAACATAAATGACTAATATCAGAATGTTTACAATTTTGCCATAGGCAACAGGACTAAGATGCCTAGAGGGCTTGAAGTAGAAGGAGGCACAGATCTCCAAAGGACAGCTGGGAACACAGAAAACAAACAAAACTCTTCAGAAACTTCACAGCTTTGTCAAGGGAAGGTTATGTTTACCATCAGCTGGGAGGGGACAAACAGCAGCTTTGTGAAAATATGTTTGTTGTGTTTAGTGCCAAGATGCGAAGTTCAGTTTCCAGGAATTTGTGGTGATTTATTGTATGTTTTAAACATTCTTATATAGAATTTTTTTTGTTTGTTTCAAAAGATCCTTTTTATCATCTTTGGCCAAATTTCCTTCCCAATAACAGATCATTAAGTCTGTTTGAAAGTGAGAGAACAGAAAATTAACCTTAGTTTCCAACTTTGAAAAAAAATTGTTTAAGCAATGTATGCTTTGAAATATCACACTACTTTGTGGAAAATTAATATTAGAACACAGAAACCTGGATCAAATTATAAATCTATTTTCTAGAAAGTGTCATCAGTTTCCTAGAGGGGAACTTATAAATTCAGGTTCTATAAAAAAAAAATTTGGCTCTCCTGAAAATATGAGATATTCGTTTTTTTGTGTGTTCACCTCGGAAGCATTGATAAAATATCCCCCCTTCAAGCATGTATCAATATTTATTTTGGCTAAACAGCTGGTACTTAATAATTCAACACTAAACTACTTTTTACTTTTCTCTGGTTAATTTATTACAGCAAAGACATAATTGGTTTTCCATAACTAAAGCGCCTGACCCTTTTTATCATTTCTACTCTGGCATCTTAAGACATATTAGAATGATGAGTGGTCAATGGTAAGAAGGGGAGCAGGGAGGGAGATAAAGAAAATAAACAGGACATATGTTGCAAAAATTAGGGTAGTAGTCTACCATCTATCACAGGAGTTCCAAATTCTGGTCTACCATGGAGTGACCTGGGTATCAGCTTATACATCTATAAAATGAATGTGTTGGATCCAGTTATAGCAAAGATTCTCACTGGCTCTGAAGCATTGCACACTACTCTCTGTGGGATAACACCTCTGTTCTGTTCACTTGAAGCTCCTGATTTAAACACAGTAAGATATCACTCCTTCATTCGCCCAAATGAGTGATTCTGAGCATCATTTCTAGCCGCAGCCTGGGAAGAGCACAAGTCTTAACAATGCCTTAAAACTGGCATACCCGATGTCCAAAACGGAAAAATGGGCTGGAACACATACTCATAAGGGCTGCACCACAGGCTGAAAAAATGAGGCCTGCACATGTCTAAATTGTTGAACAGCCTGGCTGACTTTTGACCTGACTTAGCATTATTCGAAGCAGCTTACTGACACTGCCAATAACATCACACATATTAGGGCACACATCTTGTAAAAGAACCACAGATAGTGCTGAGCAACATAAAGCATCCAGGCAATACATATGTAAACCGTAAACTGCTCAAACAGAATAGCTACTGAAGGAACTGCTAGTACATACACTGATTGCTTCTCTGAGGTTCAAGAGCCAGGTTTTAGGATTCTTCAATGGTCTTGCTTTAAAAAGCCTAAATCATTTCTCAAGACATTGTGTGTAACAAAAGGCTGCATCTATTTTCCTCAATGCAGAGCTAATCTAGTAGTAGTAGATATGTTTAGGGCATAGAAATAAAGTATGCCTTCCAGTAGTTGAATAAAAGAGAAAAACAGCCTTTGAGAATTAGTAGGTACCACTCTAATCTGAAGCTTGTACTGTCCTTTTCAATCCTAGCAAAGAAACAATTAATAAAGGAACCCATTAAGACCTGATTATTGCAGCTAAAAAAGGAAGGTAGAATTTCAGTCCTTTGAAGTAACTGAGAATGATTCAGGCCTCATTACAGAGATATAATCTACATTCATACATTTATGTTAGTGATTCAAATCTATTGGGAGAGATTGAATTCCGTTAAATAGTGCATCTTTCCTGTGGAACTTTTCTCAGGCTTTCTCAGGCTAACCTAAGAGGTGACCTAACAATGCAAAGTAGTAGGGTATTTAGGGATTCAACTGTGCTGTAAAAGAAAGGCTGTACAGAAAAGAAAAAGAAGAATGAGATATAATCTAAAAAGCTATGTCAGCTTTTCCTTTGGGCTGTTTTGTAAATGCCCTCTTGTCATCAAGCTGTACAGAAGAGCGGCGAAGGGGCTCTAGAACTTTCAAACACTGCACCTGCTGCAACCAAATTTTAATATGAAAGTTTAAACATGTCTTTTCCCTCACTTCAGATAGGAAAAAAAAAAGAAACTCATAGCTAAAAGATCTGAATTGCTTCTTCAACTGGAAGATAAAGTTGGTAGATGTGTGTGAGAGAGAGAGGGAAAGAGACTAGCTTTGGATTGGAGGGGCGAATGTCTAGGGTGAGTTTAACAAAAATGTTTAAACCCAAGCTGGCATCAATAGTGTTGGTTCCTATTGTAGAGAAACCCCAAAATAATAACTTCCTGTGTTTTGTAACTTTTCACAGCAGAATCTTTATTGTATGGTTTCATCAAACATAATTTTAAAAAACATGTAGTTTTAATTAGTTGTCAATTCAAACATTTGGATTCTTCTGGACTACTGGGCTGAAACCCAAATCCCCTGGAAACACTACACTTACTTTCAGGTGTTTGTCCTCTCAGGTATAAAACTGTGAACTAAAAAATTGAAATTAGCACTGTTGTTTCATTTTTCAGTATCCTAAAGAAAAAGACTTGTTTGACGTATGCTCTTTATTTGCTTAACTTTCCCATTAATATCTACAGAAATTATAGCTAATTATATTAAACTTAAAAACCTATTGTAATGTTCACCACATTGTTGAAATCTTCTAAAGAAGCATTACGATGAGTTATAAGTAACGTAATTAAAATTCTGATTCTAGTATTAAATGAATCTATTTTGTTTTTTTAATGGTGTCTCGCTCTGTGGCCCAGGCTAGAGTGCAGTGGTGTGATCTCAGCTCACTGCAACCTCTGCCTCCTAGTTTCGAGTGATTCTCCTGCCTCAGCCTCCATGGTAGCTGGGATTACCAGCACAAGCCGCCACATTCAGCTAATTTTTTGTATTTTAGTAGAGATAGGGTTTTACCATTTTGCCCAGGTGGGTCAAATGATTCTATTTCAAAGGCTTTGAGTGCACAGAAAAATTTAGGAACATTCATGTAAACCCACTTTTCAAGTCACTAAATACTTAATTGAGCAATCATTTCTAATGCTCATCTCTAAAGCCATTTTTTTTTTTTTATTTCTTTGCATTTCCTCTGGTTCACAACCAACATGGAGGTCAAACACACATTATAGGGATCCTGGCTTGTGTCAACACAGGCTCTTCTAATTAGTTGCCTCCAAATTATAGTTGCTGTTGTTAAACTCCCAGTTCACCTTGAAGTGTTTCTCTGTCTTATATTGGCAGCTTAAATTTAGGTTGAACCATATGAAATTACCACTTTTGTAGGTGCAAAACCTCAACATATTGGCGATTTTATGGGCTTCAACAAAATACAAATGTCCAGCTGTCCTCTGTAACATAGAGACTTTATTCCAGTACATGTTTAGGCATTCCTTCCAGTTACACTCCCTAGTTTAGAGTCATTCTTAAAGAAGTGGTCCTCTAGGAGCTGTTTTTTATTCAGATTGGAATGGATTATCACGGTATTTCCTTTTTTGAGCCTCTTAATTCTTGGCAAAGGCTTCCTAGCCTTGGACTTAGTTCTGTCAATACCTGGGTTGTGAGCTAGTTTCTGTGAGCAAGGGAGGAGTTGGGGTGGTGTGAAAGTGTGAGAAGACAGGAAGACTGGTAGTGCATTGATATTGTAAAACAGGGCCCTTTAAACGTTGAATGTGAAGATAGAAAAAAAAATCCTCCTCTTTATGACAAAGTGCAAAGGAAATTGCATAGAAAAGAAAACAGACAGCAGGGGTGTTCAGCCAAATTGTATGGTAAAATCTTTGCGATCTCAATAAAGTGCGTTCGCTTTGAAGTGCACGCGTAGATTCAGCGAAGGGCTCAAGTTAGCAATCAGAAATCGGTTATTTGGGTCCCCGATTTCATTTGCGCCAAGAGAGAGGCAACTTTTAAGGGCGACGATAAATCTCCCTGAGCTTAGAAGGCAGAGAGGGCCAAAGTGTGAACTTTTTACTTCAGCAGCGGAAGCGAGAAATCAGTGATTCATTAAAGCGGAGACCTCCGTGGAAGCTGGCAGCAGAGGAGGAAAGGGCGCTAATTATGTCTTCCTTTTCTGTGCTCGCTCCGACCAGTTTATAATCTGCTGCTCTGAAGAGTTTAAAATCCTCAGCATCTTCTGCTTTCTCCCAGCCCTCTCTCCTGGGAGTGAGGAGGGGGAAAAAGTCAGCCAAGCACCAGGCTCCAGGTGGCTCTCAAGCACTTCACTGCCAAAAGAAATGGGGGTGGGGGGAGGAGATCCTAACGCTGGAAAACAAGTGAGAAAGGGGCTCCCCAGAGGGGGTGGGTTCAGGCTGAGAGACAGTAAAATTCGGAAAGCAGGAGGATAACGCGAGCCCAGGACGCTCTGGCCGCGAATTAGCCAGGGTTGGGGGCGCCCGCGGAGGCTGCGGCCGCGACAGCAAAGCCGAAGAAGGGACCTGGCAGCCCCCGAGCCAGGAGCAAAGGCACCGCTCTCTCCCCGCTGCCCTGCTCCCCCACCCCCTTCTCTGCCCCTTTCACCCTCCCTCTCCCTGGCGTTCCCAGCAGCCTAGGGTTTCAGATGTCCCACCGTAGTTTGACCCCCTCCCCCTCTTCTCCACCCCTGCAAATGAGGTTTGACCAGCAGAGGCAGAGCCCACCTCTGGCTCAGAATCACTGACATTTCCACTCCAGGCTTCAACCTGTTTACAAGCGGACTCTCCAAAGGAAGAGGGTGGGAGATAGGGCCAAGCGAAACACCAGCCGCCGTCCCCCAAAACAAAAAGTGACTTTCAAATCGGCAGGCACCACTAAAAAGAGAAAGGAAGACAGGGAAGAAAACAACGGCGACTGGGCAGCTGCCTCCGGTTCTGACAACTCCAAAGGGATATACTTTTAGAAGTGGCTCGCAGGCTGGGGCTCCGCAGAGAGACACCAGAAGGTGCCAGCCACAGAGGGGTGCAGATATCTCCCCGTCCCTCACCCCACCTCCCTTGGGTTTTGTTCACCGTGCTGTCATCTGTTTTTCAGACCTTTTTGGCATCTAACATGAAGAAAGGAGTAAAGAGAAGAGAACAAAGTAACTCCTGGGGGAGCGAAGAGCGCTGGTGACCAACACCACGACCGCCACCGCCAGCTCCTGCTGCTGCGGCCACCCACATCCACCATTCACTGGGAGACTCCAGAGGCTCAGGCAGCGGATCCGAGAAAGGAACCAGGGGAGGCAGCCGGCTTTTCCGAGGAGTTATGGATGTTGGTGCATTCACTTCTGGCCAGATCCGCGCCCAGAGGGAGCTAACCAGCAGCCACCACCTCCAGCTCTCTCCTTGCCTTGCACCAGGTCTTACCCTTCCAGTATGTTCCTTCTGATGCGACAATTTCCAGTGCCGAGAGTTTCAGTACAATGTGGAAATGGATACTGACACATTGTGCCTCAGCCTTTCCCCACCTGCCCGGCGGCTGCTGCTGCTGCTGCTTCTTGTTGCTGCTCTTGGTGTCTTCCATCCCTGTCACCTGCCAAGCCCTTGGTCAGGACATGGTGTCGCCAGAGGCCACCAACTCTTCTTCCTCCTCCTTCTCCTCTCCTTCCAGCGCGGGAAGGCATGTGCGGAGCTACAATCACCTTCAAGGAGATGTCCGCTGGAGAAAGCTGTTCTCTTTCACCAAGTACTTTCTCAAGATTGAGAAGAACGGGAAGGTCAGCGGGACCAAGAAGGAGAACTGCCCGTACAGTAAGTAACAAATGCGTGCTCCCTTCCTTCCACTTATCCACCCCCAGCCCACACGGGGGGGAAAATCTGTTCCAGATGTGGCCAGCTAAATATTTATGTCCCCAACCCCTGTAAAATGATTAAGTGGAATACTTTCACACTAATTCACCCCCCTCCCGTGTATACATTGTGCCGCGGCATCCCCTCCCCTAAGTGCGCTCCCTCCACACCCCCACCCCTTGCCGCCTTATCCACCCCTTCCCTCCAGCCTGTCACCAGCCGGACCACGAAGGGCGGCCAAGAGAGCTGCCGCAGTGCAAAGGTGCCTCTTTCTCTCCACCGCCCTTCCCACCTCATCCAAAGAGCTCTTTTTCCTTCCTCCTGGAAATGGCTCAAGTAAGCACATTTTCCCCCTTTTCTCTTTCTTGTTAAGAGTTTTGGGGCAGGCTCCTCAAGCTGAAAATAATTATCCACTGTCAATTAGAGGGGCTTTGTGGGAACTTTAAGAAAAAAAAAAGTCAATTCCACTCTCTCCCCACCCCGAGCCCTTTACCCCACCACCTCTAGATATCAGCAAAAAGCATTTTTCTGGTTTTGATTTCTGTTTTGTTTTGTTTGGGGTCCCTTATTTTAGTTTGAGTGATTGCAGTCCATGAAGTTAGCTTTTCAGGCACCACCGCTGCTATTTGTCTTCTGCCTGCCTTCTCTTGGTAACATGATGCTCATGTCTGCATTGTCAATAGCGTATGCGCTGCTTTGTGGTGTCCTGTTGTACTGTTTCTTCTGAAACCTCTCATATTGCAGAGCCATACTACTACAGCATTGTAAACATCTGGGACTGGACTCACATAGACCTCACACAAATTTCATTGTCATTCTTTTATTTTCAAAGTAAAAGTCGTAAGTCTGTTTCCATGGCTATAGTTTATCCCACAGCGTGACGTTTCCTCCTCAGCACAAATTATGCCTGGGATCCCTAGATTTTGTTCTTGCCTTTGCCCTCTCTCTTTCCTTCTTTCTTTCTTGCAGGGGTGTGGGCTGATTGAGGGAGAGAGAACTAGAAGAGGAGGGGTGGATATTGTGTCCTTTCTTGAATCAACTCTGCAAAGCCAGATTACTCTGTTGACTTCCTTTCTCAGTTACTTTCAAGTGGTGAGACTTATTCATCCCCTATTGATTGTTATTTGAAAGGAACCCAAGGCTCTGTAATGGCACACTGAAGACAGTAGACAATGATGTTTAAACATCTTTAGTGATCATTTAGCATTATCTCAATGGTAAATTCCAAGTCACCTTTAACCGGGACTTTTTTGTGTTAGTTGTTCAGGAATTCTAACTGTAGACTGTCAGCTAACTTAAATACACGAGTCACACATTTCAAGATTCCTTGGTTTAGAAAGTACCAGGTACTAACAGGAATGACAGTTGACCAGAATTTAGCATTTTATTTTTGAATACAAATTTACAAGAATCAAGATTTAGTTTTCTTCTGTGGGGATGCATACACATTCAAGATTAACTTCTATTCCTCCTCAGCCACTGCTTTTATTTACTGAAATTCACAATATGCTTACAAGTAAATAAAAATGTGTGTAGAAATGTTTTTAAAGTGTTTCATTTTATGTTTCATACTAGAGATATTAACTATTCCATACCTGATTCATAGAAAGTAGCTGAAATCATGTTATAATGGTGACAATTGTTTTTGCTTAAAAGTAATTTGTTACTTGAATTCATTAGATCCTATGTATAACCTTTAAGGTTTTTTAATTAAAAATTTTAAACCTTCATTTACTTCTAACATAAAATGGTGTGGTCTCATTCAGTTAGGAGAAAGGGAAAGAAGCTGTCCAAACACTGGGCTGGACAGAGTGAGCTGAGAATTGAAAAAAAAATAAATTCCCATGGACTGATTTCTTATTTTTCATGGAGAAAACTCGAGAGAATATGATAAAATTTCAGAGTGTTATCCTTGAGCAATCCTTTTTCTTCTTAAAAAATGTTTGTGCTTTACTTTAAATGTCTTTATGATGTGACTTAAGGACAAGTCTGCTCTGTTTTAGTTTACACAAGTTAAATTGTTATTTTCTAGAATATTAATCATGTGTAATTAGCTGCATAGTAAAATGATTTCCACAGTACCCACTGAATTTCATCTTTACAATAGGAACTATTTGCATAGAAGGAAAGTATACAATATATATTGTATAAAAGGGGTATAGAAAAGTTCCATCCTAACTGTCCAAAATATACTAATATTTTATTTTCTATGTAATAAAATATATTAAGCCTTTCTTATAATGACAAGCTAAATATCTTATATGATAATGCAATCTTAATCGGTGGTTAAAAGTGAAAGGGGAGGGGTTCATTTTGCTAAATCTTGTCAAACCGTAAATAATTTAGGCTTTCCAAGAATATCTGTATCAAAACATAGCAAGTAAAAATGAAAGATTGAAAAAGCCTTAATTTCACATGTGGCTGGGTAATCTAAATGCTGTTACAATTTCCAGCTGGACTGATTCAGCTGAACTACATGGTATCTTTGTATAAATGTTGCATAATAACATGTGAACAAACTTTTGCCATGCCTACAGGGTAGCCAGCCAGCCCGTCCACCAAATGGTAGCCTGTTAAATACTAGGATATCTAACCTCTGAAGAGTGTCAGTTCCTTTTCCAAAAACCACATTTCAGTAACATTTTCCTAAACAAGTTATTAGTTATTCTCAATACACAAAACTGTTCTTTTGAGGTTTGCTTATTTGAAGGTTAATTTTCTTCGTTACTTTTGACCTTAGTATTATTGCTGCTAAAATACAGTAACAGCTTATCTAAGAGGTTATATGTTTTTGATGTCCTGGGTAATTAAACAACTGTTTTACTGGCTTTTTGCCAGCAGAATGCTAACAAAAGGGAAGTAAGACAATCACCCTTAAGTATTGCAAAATCATTTTTAACTTCTACTTCCAAAGCTAGTTCCCAGAAATTCGATGGTTCTAAAAATACCACGTGTACTAAAGAAGCTCTTCTCTATATGGGTATTATAATGTTTTTTTTGAGGGGGGGGCTATTCTTTTTGTTTGCTTCTTTGCCATGATATGAGAGTAGAATAAAGAGAGCAGAGATGAATTATGTTTCTCCTGCTAGAAGTCTGAGAAAGCTTGAATAATTTAGAATAGCTGTGGTGTATCCGTCACTAGATATGTGCAGGCTCATTTAGGTTTTGTTTTATCATTCTTTACATCTAGAGCTTTGCCCTTGAAACCTTACCACTTGGCTTTAGTTCTGACCTCTTAGGCTGGATACAGCTGTTAGGTATCCTTGCAGCTGGGACCAGTTGACTTATTTCTGGATGTGAGGAAAACAGCTGTGGGCTTCTCCCATGGTTGTCATTTGTAGATAAGAGGGATCTATAGTGAAAGGAAAATGTATCCCTAAACATGAGACAACTAAGGATAGATATTCCCAAAAGGGAAAGTCATAAAAAAGGCTCATGGGCCTTTCTGGGAAAGAAATATGGGAGGCAATAGAGAAATCTGTGAGCTTCTTCCATGGTTGTCATTTGTAGATAATAGGGATCTAGTGAATGGAAAATGTATCCCTAAACATGAGACAGCTAAGGATAGATATTCCCAAAAGGGAAAGTCACAAAAAAAGGCACATAGGCCTTTATGGGAAAGAAGTATGGGTGGCAACAGAGAAATTAATATGTAATGAGTATGTAGTATATGCTTAATCTCTTTAAACACATACTTAATTTAATAATCATAATAGTCCTATAACTATCCAAACTAATTCTGAAAGAAGTAAATTGTCCAAGGTCATTCAACTAGAAATGGGCAGAACCAGGATTCAAGCCCCAACCTATTGGTTGTATCTCTCCTTATTTACTGTACCTGTCTGCTACTTCCAACATGGATATCAATTTATTAGAATTTGACACTCCAAATCTTTAAAAAGACAAATTATCCAAATCCTTACTTGCTTCTTGCTGTGAACACCAGCAGTTCTTTAGAATTAAATTGGAACAGAAATGACAATTGAAGAAAAACAAATACATGAAAGGTATCATTGCAGGTGACCCCATGATATCAGACAAGATTAGTGTATTTTCTAGGTAAGCTCTCTCCTTTTATACTGTTTGGGAATATAATTGTTTATGGAGACACACAAAATAACACATTAATCAATCTCACTTATGTTAACAGAGGTCATTAGGAATACATGACTATTTAAGAAAAAATCCATGAATGTCATTTTATATAGTAATTGTTTACAGCTGAAGGCCAAATGTTTAAGTGTTCCCATGTGTAATAAAATAATTTGATTGCAAATACCTGTGAGAAATTGGACTGTTGCAGAAACTTCAAATACATGACTCTAAAAAGGGTGACATCGTAGAGACTTAAGCTATATTAAGAAAACTTTAAAAGATACCTGCAAATCAAAAAGGTACGTTACCATGTAAAATGACAGATTATTGTCTGGGATTAAAGGTTTGGACTATTACTTTTTAACCAGGACTAGAACTTACTGTAGAAAGCTAAATGAAGTGAGAAAAAATAATTGTTGAGGAAAATAGGAACTCAAAAATTATCTCCTAATAAAGACACAAGAGTTTTCTGGGAAGAAAAACTATAGACAATTTATGGCTTCCACTGGTGTCTTATTTCAATTGTGGTTGTTTCTAGAATTTGGTTGCATAATTTATAACCGGCAGTATTTAATCATGAACATTGAGGATTTATGAAGTCGGAAGGCACTGTATTTAATGTTTACATGACATTGTCCTGTTACCTTTACTGCATTCCTACCATACGGACCCTCCACTTTGATGGCTTTATCATAAATCTATTAAAAATGCACAATTCAAGAGAATTTCCTCTTCATAAACCTGATTTATAACCACCTATGAGGAGAAACCTAGGGAAACAGTTGTCAGGAATCACATGCCTGTACTGGAGCATGAGAATTCAGACACCAAGTTCTAGGTCTTGGATATTTCAGTAAACTATTACCTAAAGGTGTGGATGACTCTTTAAAAGCAAATGTTTTCAAAATGATGTTTAGGCACAGAATTTTAACAAAAGGAAAAGAAGTAGAAGAATTGTGTCTTATAGGATCAGATAAACTCCATTGTCTTCATAGTTTCTTCTACATTTATACTATCCAGTTTAGACTGAAAAGCTTTATTCCAGTGTATTTCTTCAGAATTTAAAGAACTTATAGTAGAACATGAATGAGCACTTTAAATTCTTATACAATTACTTTAATGTTCAGAAGCAAACCCCATTTATTATCCAAATGTCTAACTTTCCACAGGCCAAAATGTTAAAAAAAAAAGTTGACAGCTCATTTGAAATGGAACTAATGTTCCTCCCATTTATGAGCTGCCTATGAATAACTACATCTTTCCTAAGCCTTAAATGTCTGTATGCTTATCTGACATTGTAGTACAAATAATATTTCTTTATTATGCTTCAGAAAGAAGGGTAATACATGTATATTAGTTCAAAGTGATTTTAATCTATCTTAACATTAATTCTGTGAACTTTGCAATAAAGAGTAATTCAGATGACATTTTTAGTATTACTGTTCCAACATTTGTCAACATTAATAGTTGATGTTTGCTTAATGTAAGTAAAATATTAGAATTTTCCTTCCAGAAATTATAGATCTATTTTATTTTACAATAAGATGGGACATACAATTCATATTTATATAATTTTAATAGAGTTTTATCACAATCTAGACATGTAATCAAATTCATTTTGTTCAAGTCATTTATGCAGAAGTTTTCATATATTTCATGGTATATTGCAATGATCTAAGATAATTTACATTTGACATTTGACCATGGGTGTTTAGTACTTTGTTTGGCAGATTTAAAACATTTATTTTGTAATCGCTACTCTTTCTTCTCAGTGCATGTTACCTTTATCTGTGCCAGTCAGTCAGTATAACAAAGAATAACTTAGAAATGTGCCTTTAAAATTAGTGAAAAGAAATATATATGTATCTTGGGAAGCTACCAGTGACACTCTGATACTGAATTAATAAATACAAAATGTTGATGTTTTACAGAATCAGTTTAAAACCCAGTATTTGATTTGTATAGATTTTACACAAATAGAAAGTTTCAAGATATCTAAAAGGGAGCCAGGTCACCCACAAAATAATGGACTTAAAGGCTCCCTTGCTTTTAAATCAGATCAGTTGTGTTCTTTCTTTGAACGCTGTGTTCTAATTGGCATAATAAATCAAAGAAGACACTCAGAGTAGATTCCCATGTAAGGTGGACAACTGGACAGTGACTTTTTACTGCTGTTAACACGTGCATCCAATTACTATCTGATAGATTCATAGTGTTGGCAGTAAAGCATTGCCTTATTTTATAGTTCACCTAATAATTCTTCAACCTAAACCTGTCCACCTTTACCTATACACATTCTGTCAGTATGTGCAATATTAATGAGTAGTTTTCAAAGTTTTGGCATGCTTCCTGCAATGAATGATGTCATTGGGCTATTAATGAATCATCTAAACCTAACAGAAGGCAAAGTATTAAGTTGATATACCCCAAATTTCAAATAATTGTCAACGAAACAAACCTAACAATTTGAATACAACTGGAATCCAATTCTGAATAGGGTGGGTTAAATGCCATCTAATTCTGAATAGTGTGGGATTGTTGCAAGATTTAGAACTTTTTTAAGAAGGTATTTCTAATGTTTTTCTATAATTATTATTACTTAAGAGGACCTTGTGTTAACATGCTTTACTGATAAACAAACATGTTATTTCATCCTTAACTTTTTTTGCTCCTGTGTTGAGGACAACTTGACATATTCATAGAGTCGTTACAATTCAAGGCTCATTGACTTCTTCCTAATAGTTTTGTTTTGAGTCAGTCTGTGACAACCCTAATTCTGAGGCATTGCAAATCCCTAATAGTTTATCATCTCTTCCTCATTCTATCATTTTCACCTCCTTGGGTTTTTTGTCTGTTTTTTATTTCTTTTCTCTGGTTGCTGAACTGGCTCCATACTTTTCAGGCCAGGGAAAGTCATCCATTAGTATTACTTGGCACCCAAAGTAACATTCAGGACCAGAGGCCTAGACATTCTCAGATGCGTGTCATCTAAAACTGATAGTTTTATTTTAATTTTGCATAAAAATCTTCAATGGCGTAAATTCAATGTACTCCATCAGGACCATATCCTCATTTTGATTCTGCAGTGAATTCCTTCTTATCCCAGCATTCCAGGTCAATTTCTTTTAAGCTCTGCTGTAAGTGAAGTGGATAAACCACAGTTAAGCACCCTTTAGAGTGCTGATTATCCCATTACTTGATCATCGTTCTGCATTTTTCCTCGAAGTTAAATTTTTGCTCCCAATAACCTTCCCTGCTTTTCCTATTATCGTTTTTAAAATTGTTTGCATACACAACACTTACTAGCTACTTTGTCATTTTTCTTACATTTTTGCCTTTGTCTGGACTACCATAAAAGAGAGAGTGAAGATGATTTTGGAGACAGGGTCTCACTCATGATCACAGCTCACTGAAGCCTCAACCTCCTGGGCTCAAGTGATCCTCCCAAGTAGTTGGGACTGCAGGCATGCACCACCCTGCCTGGATAATTTGCTAATTGTTTTTTTTTTTGTTTGTTTATAGAGACAGTGTCTCACTATGTTGCTGAGGCTTGTCTCAGATTCCTGGGCTCAAGCAATACTCCAGCCTTAGCCACCTAAAGTGCTGGGATTACAGGTGTGAGGAACCACACCCCGCCTGAGCACTTATTTTTTTTCCTACTTTAGTCATTTATTTTAAAGAAGATGAATGCTGATTTGGGGGTCTTTGATATTCCCAATTTCCAGAATGTCAGTTAGATTATCAAGCTTCTCTATGTACCCCTGTCAAATATATGTGGCTTTTAAAACTAAAGCCTAGGTTCTCAATAAAACTGTTTTTCAATCAGGAAACAATATAAAATATTTATATATATGTATGTCAGGTGAAGCAAAAATAGAAATGCATACGTCTTTACTAGGAATTTTTGAAACACTATAGGAGTTAGAATCTGAAATAATTCCCTGTTTTCATATATGTCTTCTAAGAAATAATGTTTTGGCACTGAATGATGAATTAGGTTTATGTTTATCATGTGCAGAATCTGACTATTGGCATATCTTAGATCATCTGTTACTGTAATAATAATAAAAGTCAAGCTTGCTTTTGCAATTGTTTTCAAATTTTAAGTAACTTTAATTTATTGATAGAATTATTAAAAGAATTGGAATTCTGTAACATGGAGTAAACGGTAACATATGACACTGATTTGCATACTATTCATGATCTAAAGTAAGATACATTCATAATGGTATTCATAGCAGTAATTACCAGATTTGGGGCAGCATTTTTTGGGAATATCTCTGCAGAAGGATATGATTCCATAAAATGAGAGAAAAGTGCTAGTGATGTTAATCACATTATAGTATAAAAACTTGATAAACAAAAATAGTGTTTTAGAGCTCAAATATGCTGACGTCCAGGAAGCAAGAGAGATGGTAAAGATCACATAATGAAACTTTTAGAAGCCAGAGGGAAAAGTAGAAAAGGAGAAGAGGTCCTAGAGTGTTTCGACACATACTGCGAAAGGAGGAGGAGATGCTTTGCTGGAGTGATGAAGAAAAGGGTTTTGAACTCCCAGGAAAGAGATCAAGCTAATGAGTAGCACTGCAAAAGGGCTGACATGACAAGAAAGGTGTGAGGGAAATATAACCCAACCCCTGGCATTTGACTATGTTACATTAACTGAAATGAGAACCTATGATTTAAAAGGAGTCCCACCGAAGTCATCGCAGCCAGGCTATCAAAATAAGGAGAGCTAAAGAGGACGTACGACAGAGTGATTAAAAGTGTAGGCTTTGATTCAAAGTATTAAAAAATGTAGGCCTGGAAAAAAAGCAGGCTTTGAAGCCACAGACCTGTCGTCAAATTGCCAGATAAGAGTGGATAACTCTGGGCAAGTTGTCATCGGTAAAACAAGGATATTAACACTACCTACCTTTTTCTTACATGGTAAAGATTAAATGAGACCGTATATTCATTCACTGATTCATTCAACTGAAATTTGAGTGCTTGCTTTGTGTCAGATAGTGTGCGAGGCACTGAGTAAATGCATTGTTGAAAACTGTTGGTCTTTCTGCTCTCATAGAGCTTACACTCTCCACAGATAGTGTCAAAAGCCAAGTTAACCAAGAGATGATATGATAAAAAATTGAGGTACGTGCTATCAATGAAACAGTTATGATGTTTTAATAGAAAACAACTGGAAACTACTCCAAACAGCACTGTTAGAGAAGTCTTTTGAAGAGGTGAGAAGGGAACTGCAAAGGGAGAGTTTGGTGCCTCATTCAAGAATTACAGAGAAGGCACATTGAGGCTGGACCATGGCAGAAGTTTGAAGACATCTGAATTGACACATACACACAGCTTAATGGTGCCTGGCACATGATAAGCCTTAATCAAAAGGGTACTACCTAAAGAAGAAGTAAATATGATGTTTCCTCTTATTTCAGGGGAAAACATCAGGAAAGCAACAACTATATTATTTGATGAAGTGGGAATTAACAATGCTGGAATTGAGGAAAGAGGCAGGAAGGAGAAATATACCTGGCTTTTGTCTAAAAAGGAAAATATTGAAACTACCTGAAATTTGATTTGGAATTGTAATATTCATAATGTTCTGAAGTTTTATGGAAAGAATGGAGGCTTGGCTCTTTAAGACATTGGTAGAAGAAACAGATCAAGTACTCCTAATCCAAAAATCTCATATCCAAAATGATCCAAAATCCAAAACTTTCTGAGTGCTGACATGATGCCAGAAGTGGAAAATTCTAAACCTGTCCTCACATGACAGATCACAGTCCGAACACAGGGCACAGTTTATGCAGCATCCCCAAGAGAAAAAAGACCCTACCGTCCCTCTTCAGCTGCTGTTGCTTAACAGCTGATACAGGGATTCTGGTGATGCTACTTTGCTGCCTAGTTACCCCGAACACATTATTTTTTCACTCTAGTAGTGGTATGCCATGTTGTTTACTCTTAAGTACTTATGTTTGAATAAGTATAAGAAAATGATTGCTTATCAGGAGCATTTAAATTCAGAGTCATGAATGATAGTGATGCGAAACACCCACAGATTATCTACATCAGTGGCTATGACAGTGACAGGTTTGCTTTCTGGTGGTTTAATGTATATGATCTTTGTTTCATGCACAAAATTATTTAAAGTTTTTTTTAAAAGTTATTTTCAGGCTGTATGTATATACAACACAAATTAGTTTTGTGTTTAGACTTCGGTTCCCATCCCCAAGATATCACATTATGTATATGCAAATATTTCAAAATCTGAAAAAATCCAAAATCTGAAACCCTTCTGGTCCCAAGCATTTCAGATAAAGGATATTCAACCTGTATTTGAAAACTGAAGGTAACTTGAGGAGATAGCAAGTTGCTGAAAATAAAGAATAGAAGATGAATATTTTCAAGGACACAATCTGTAAAAGGCTAAAAGAAAGAAATAAAAGAATAGCAAAACAGGTAACCATAAAGATTTGATGATTATAGAATAGAAGGCAACAAAGAAAAGTAATTCTTAATTTTTAAATATTTCAGAATAAATCTTTTGTTTCAACTTATAGTTTTGAACCAAGATGATCACAGATACTTAGTTCTTAGTAAACTTGGTGGTTGTTTCTTGTTTCTCATCCTGTTACTGTGACCTTTTTGATCCTATGACTGTGACCTTGTACCCTTAAAGCATTTGCAATCTAGAACTAGAAAGAGGAGATCACAGGGAGTTGGAAGAGCGTATAAGGCAGTTTGTACTCAATGCTAAGAAGTGGGGCAGAATTTGAGTAAACAGCAATCTCTAACTGAGGGAGGGATGCACGACATCAGAGGGTCACACTGAGGATAATGGACTCCAGAGAGACAGAGATAAAATAAGAGGAAGAAGAATATGCTAAAAGAAGGCACAGAAGTATGTGGGTGCAGAGTCAAACATGAAGTTTTCAGGAAACCACAGGCAGGGAACAGGAAGTTTGCATGCAGGTAGGCATTTTCTGACAAAGCACAGTAAAAGGTGCTATAATGTGAGAGGGAAGTATGTAAATTTACCCTTATATTTGAGGATCTAAACTTTCTAGCAGACTATTACATTGACATGAATTATATTTAAACTCGGCCTTTATTTTTCATTTTTACTTTTTGAAGTAAAAGAAAAAGAAAGCAGAAGAATATTTGAAAGCAGTATTATCTATATTAAAATTGACAATCTCAATATAAATAGTAAATCGCAAGGAATTGTAGCTTAATCAAAAGAAAAAAGAACTAATTTTATACTAGGGACATAGAAAAGAAGCAGTTCTTCTGCTCTTCACTAAAATGATATTACTCTTTGTATTTCTGATTTGCCAAATGATCATTATTTTAAAATTTAAAATACTCAGAACTTCAAAAGTTGTTAATATGTATATTTCACTGTGAAGAGGTTTTGTAATTTCCAGCAAATTCCCAAAAGGCACACCTGAAGCATCAGTATTTCTTGCTCTAGTGTGGTTTTTATTTTTGTCATTTGTATTCTAAATTGCCTTAGATTCACTTGGTTTAGATGATCAGAAAAAGAAACAAAGTACACTAAACTTCTTTTTTTTTTTTTTTTGAAAAAGAGTACACGTAAATATCTTTTAAGCAAACTAGGAGAAGCATACAGACAGCATATGTACAACTACACCCCCTATTGAGACCATGAGCTCTTGAGTCACATTTCTTGATACAGAATCTGGGTTACTTATAAAACTTCATAGCTGTGTGATCTTGGCCAAGTTAATCCCTGGGTCTTGGGCTTTGCATCTTTTAAGTTTAGATAGTAATATCACCCATCTCACCACTGTTGGAAGAATAAGTCATATATTTATAAACGAGATGATAAATGTAAAGTCATATTAAATATAGGACCTAACATCATTTAATGTTAATTCTCATTACTCTTTTTTGCCATGACTACTTGTTACTAATTATTCCACTATGTCAAAAGATCCCTAAATAATGGAATAATAAAAAACTAGGCAGATTAATGCTTTCATCAATTGATTCTCAGAAAAATTTTGTAATATGGGCAAGATAATCATTGTTGCAGCCATATTATGTTTAGAAGAGAAAATGAGGCCTACAAGTTATTGTGCCAGACTGACATTATATAGTTAGCATAACTGAAGATTAAAACCAAGGCCAGTCTTAGCGACAGTGATCTTCTATCTTTGTTTGCCTGCAACAGTCCCAGTAAATGTCTCCTGTTCTGGCATTTTATTATTAATACCTGTTCAGTCTCAGTGTACTATCACAAGACCATCCTAGTCTTAGTCAATATGGTCTATGTAAGGAACAAATCTACATAAGCTAGCTCCCTCAGATGCTAGTACATTCCACTAAATCACACGTTGTCATATAATATCATATAATCGCTACACTCCTTCACATGTCATGTAAGACCTTCATGATTTACTCCCTACAAACTCCCTCACCTCTTTTCTTACTATGGTGCCCATGATAGCTGTTTTACGTTGATTTCAGTTCTAGAACCTGCCTTGTCCCTTCATGTTCAGCCTTGCCAGCCACTGCTAGCTCTGCCTGGAATGATGTCCCTGCCTTCTTTCCCAGATCATCTTCTTTTCAGATTTCACTTAGATGTCCTCTCTGGGAAACCTTCCTGCTGTCCTCTCAAAACCCATGCTTCCAAAAACCTTATACCTAGTATTATAACACAATACTACACTTGGTTAGTTGACTGATTACCTATCTCATTTCCTCATAAACAGAAAACTTGTTTAGAGTGAGAACCACATACCTCATTGACTTTTACATGCAGGCACTTAATATAGTATTTGGCATATAGTAAGTCCTCTTTCTATATATTATTAAGTAAATTACCCCTTTTAACTGCTTGGTCTTAATCAACTTACTTGGACTCTAAAAGTTTGGTCACCTGGTCTGGAAAATGTGATTAATATGCTACCTACCTAAATATGATGGTCGAAGTAAATTAGCTCTTAAGATTTCATTTAGTTTTAAGTTCTACAATTCTGAGAACTTGAAAAATAAGTAGGGTGGTCATTATTTAAGAGATTGTTAAATACGTAAATTCATTCAACTTTCTGAATAAAAATGTGTAATCATGAAATGAATCATTCTTCATGTTTCTCTAATTTTTCTATCTAAGGTTACTACTGATAATGTTCAATAGAGATTAAAAATTACTTTATCCCCTTTTAAATTCCTGCTGACTATGACATGGTTATTTCTAGTTTCAGAGTTGTGTTTTGGGATTCCTGGATAATTTGGTGGCTACTGAAAAATTAGCAATTCTTAGTAATTATTTTAGAGAGGAAGAATAAAGTGCTGCAAGGAGAGGAAAGGGAGTGGTCTTGTATGTGTCAAAACATTTACTGTAGATCTTAAGTAGGTCATTTACTTTATCTCAGCCTCAGAGACTTAATCTATAATATGAGTGTACTGAACTAAATTATTATTAAAATAGTTTAGTATATTTATGTCATAGACTAAGGACCAAATTCCTTGACTATACCTATATTAGGCAATATAAGCTATATGATTCTGAATAATGGCCACCCAAAGACATCAGGTTCTAATGCCTGGAACCTGTGAATGTTACTATATTTAGTAAAGTTCTTGCAAACCAAGTTAAAGATCTTGAGATGAGGAGATTATCGTCATTGTCCAGGTAGGCCCTTAATGCCATAACAAGTGCCTTTATAAGAGAGAGGCAAGAAGATTAGACATACACAGAAGAACAGAAGGCAGAAGGCATTTTGACTATGGAAACAGAGAGATTTAAAGATACAATGTGGTTGTCTTTGAAGATGAACAAAGGAGTCATGAGCCAAGGACGCTGGAAGAGGGAGGGAACAGAGTGCTTCCCTAGAAATTACCGAGGAGTTTGGCCCTGCTGACACCTTGTTCTAGGACCAGAAAAAAATTGATATTGGACACGTAGTCCCCAGAACGTTGAGAGAATAGATTTATGTTAGTCTGAAACACCAACTTTGTGGTAATTTGTTGCAGAAGCCATAAGAAACCAATACAGATAGGGCACTTAAAGCAGGGTGCTGCTGTAACTCAACCTAAAAATG
Organism: Plecturocebus donacophilus; assembly: GCA_004027715.1. NCBI lineage: Eukaryota > Metazoa > Chordata > Mammalia > Primates > Pitheciidae > Plecturocebus > Plecturocebus donacophilus. The sequence continues at coordinate 154,055 of PVKP010000639.1, read as the reverse complement.
TGAAAGTACCTTTGGAATTGGGTAGTGGACATAAGCTGGATGGATTTTAAAGCACATGATAAAAAGCCTGGATTTCCTTAAACAGAATTCTGTTAGAAATATGAAGATAAAAGGTGCTAAGGTGAAGATTTAGGAGGAGACGTGAGGTACAGTAGAAATGACTACCTCATTTAGAGAATATATATAACATCATAAACAGGAATATTAATATTGACAGTGCTTTTAGTGAGGACTCAGAAGGAAATTTAGAGTATGTTATTGAAAAATAGAAGAAAGGCAATCCTTGTTATATAGTGGCAGAAATGCAGCTGAAGTGTGTTCTATGAAAACAGAACATGTAAGTGATGAATTTGGATATTTAGCTGAGGAAATTTCTAAGCAAAGTGTTCAGGGATCAGTCTGGTTTCTTCTTCCTGTTTGTAGTAAAATACAAAAGGAAGGAGATAAAGTAAAAAAAGAACTATTAAGCAAAATCAAAACGGCACTTGATGATTTGAGAAATTCTCAGCCTATCCAGATTGCAAAAGATGCGGAGTTAGGAGATTCACTGTTAGGAAAGCACGCTCTGAAGAGAAGGCTCAGGGACGACTAGATAACCTTATGATAGTGCTGAAGAAATGAAACATGTGCTAGATGGATTCCCTCAGCCACTTCCGCAGAAGCCAGGAATAGAGATGAGGTTATCTAGGAAAGATCTATAGAGAACCCTCTCATGGCATGAATCCCTGTGACACATGTAGGAGGACCACAGAGGTTTTGAGAATGTTGTATTAGCAGAAACACTGCCAGCTTGCACTAAAATAGACAAAGACAGAGCAAGTTAAGGAAGGCTGTCAGACTCCCAGAATTCTATAGGCAAGAAATAAGTTGATAAAACTATTCAGCTGCAAACACATGATAGCTTTAAGGAAAAAGGATTACCGTGAGTGCAGAGCCTTGGGTACAAAGGAAGTGCAGAGGCATAGAGGCAGAGACTCTCGCCATGTGCACAGAGGCAGGACCCTCAAGTCACAGAGGATGATTCCCAGGCCTTGAAACCTAGTGGAATTTACCCTGCTGGATTTTGAAATTGCTTGGGACCAATGACTTCTTTCTTTTTAACATTTTTCTCCTGTTGGAATAGGAATGTTTATAACTGTTACACTACACTTATTCTACCATGACATTTCAGGAACTGATAACTTGTTTCCTAGGTTTATGGATTTAGTAATGGAGAATAATTTTGCCAGGATGGATCATACCCAGAGTCTCATCCATACCTGAATTCCATCATTTACATTATACAATTTGAGATTTTTGAGCTGCTGTCATTTAAATGAGATTTTGGACTTTAGGTAAGATATAGAAGGCTGAATAATGGCCACACAAAAGTATCCGGCTGTAATTCCAGGAATCTGTGACTATTATCTTATAAGGTAAAGTTTTGTAGATGTGATTAAATTAAGAATTTTGAGGTGAGATTATCCTGGATTATTCCAGTGGGCCCCAAATACCATGACAAAGGTCCTTATAAAAGAGAAGCAAAGGGAGATTAGATGTACACACAGAGGGCAGACGGTGATTTGAGGATGGAAGCAGAGATCTGAAGATGCTACACTGCTGACTTTGAACAGTGGTAAGGTCATGAGCCAAGGAATGTGGCCAAGGAATGTGGCACCAGAAGCTGAAAGAGGCAGGCATTGGATGCTTCCCTGGAGAGCTTCTAAAGGGAATGTAGCCTTGCCAACACCTTAATTTCAGCCCAGGAAAACAGATATTAGAGTTCTGGCCTCCATAACTCTGAGAGAATAAATTTCTGTTGCTTTAAGCCATCAACTTTGTAGTAATTTGTCATATCAGCCCTAGAAATGAAATACGGAATCTATGACAACTTTGTGCAGCCCAAATTAAGGATAATTTGACAAAAACAAAGCAGTATCTTATGGTAGATAGCACTAAGCATGGACTCAAGTAGATGTAAGTTCCAACACTTTATCTACCCCTTATGAATTGCGTGAGTGAGAAAAGTCACTAAACTTTTGTTTCCTCATTCCATCTATGAAGATTAATGAAATAACCTATGAAAAGTATCTAGCAAAGTGTCAGGCTTATAATGGAACCTCAAATTTTAGTTGAATCTAAAGGGATAACAAGTTTAATTGACTATATGTTTGTAAAACGTTATTTTAAAATACAGTATATTTGCTTACAATACCTTGACTGGTAGGCACTACAAAAGCAAAGGGCTTAAGCTGTTCGATACAGAACCTGTCCATAAAAGTGGTCTGTTTTTCCTTTGGGCTATAAATTCAATCTGGCTTGATTTAAGGGTTTCTATTAACCTGGCCCAAGAGCCCCTTTTCTGAAGATGGGTGCTAAACCAGTAGGAACCTTTCCTATTTAAAGAAGCCCCTTTATAGTTCAGGGTGAGAGAAAACCAATTTTTAAAGATGGCTAATTAATGCTGTCTTAGTTAATTTTCTGTTGCTTAAAACAGACTACCTTAAAGTGGGTAATGTGTAAGAAACAAAGTTTATTTCTTATAGTTATGAAGTCTGAGAAGTCCAAAGTCATGGGGCCACATCTGTTGAGGGTCTTGTTGCTATTGAGGACTTCCTGCAGGGTACCGTGGCAGCAGAGAATATCACACATCAAAGGGGCTAAATGTGATAGCTCAGGTTCCTCTCTCTCTTCTTATAAAGCCACCAGTCCTACTCCCATGATAATCCATTAATCAATTAATCCATTAATTAATTAATCCATTAATGAAGGCAGAGGCTTCATGACCCAATCACCTTTTAAAAGCCCCACCTCTCAGTGCTGCCACATGGGGGATTAAATTTCAAAATGAATTCTGAAGGGGACAAGTATTCAAACCATAGCAGATGTAATTAAATTTTAGTGACTGCTACTTTCTGAAGGATTTTTCAACATCTAAATATGTTGAAGTTACTGTGTATTTACTCTTTGAAACTAACATCTTTTATCATCTATCTTCTCTCACTATGTATAGAATTTATTTAACATCCTACATTTAAGCCTCTAGTATCTCAAAATGTTTCCATAATACATAGTACAACTCTCCTAAAATTTATTACCATCTTTGTTTATATCACTTGAATTTTTACGGCCTGGGAAAAAACAGGATTCTAAAACTGGCATTTCCTCTTACAGAAAATTTGTTTCTCTCACAGTAATAGGGACTATGAAGTTGCAGACAGCAGATACATGTTTTGTTGTCAAGTCTTAGGGTAATGGGTCTTTTATGGAGCTGAGGCTGACGAAACAGCTGCTAGTTTAGAGTGTTATGGAGTTACTTCTTTTTCTCCTCTCCTCAACACTCAGTGTCTACTTAGTGCTGGGACTACAGTAATTTGAGAAGAGAGGTGACGGTTGTGATATTGGAAACAGTGGTGCAATTAGGAATGGGGCTTTAGTGCAAGGGAGCTAGATAAGAGATGTGACCCAGGATTACCTTAAGCACAGACAGCACACTAGCATGAGAATCAATTCTACCAACCCTGGTGCCATTCAAGGATTTTTACTTATATTTTCTAAGACTAGGCAAATAAATGCATATGTTCATTCCAATCCCCAGGAGGTTTCTGAAACTTTCTTAGAGATAGAATGCCCACAGATAGAGTTGTACATTCTGATTTGAGATCCATCTCCTACCTATTTCTCTTTATAAAAATATTCCTTCTAATGAGCACTTAGAAAAGAGGCTTGGAGCAGGAGAGGAAAGCCAGATTGGAAATAGGTAGTAACAGGCAACAATAGGTATTTCTCAAACCTGGGTCTATGGACCACATGCTCAGAATGAACTGGTATGCTTGCTCAAAATGTAAATTATAAAAAGTCTCATTCTAGGTGTACTGTGCAAAGTTGACAGTGGAGGAGAGGGGGCAAATATGTTCATAAATAGAAATCTGAACTTTAATAATCTCTAAAAAACAATAAAATTAAGAGTGACACTTAATTAAGTGTTGAGGTGATGGGAGGAAAGGCCAAAGGTCTTTTGAGCTTCAGATAATCTGAAGATTTTGGCAGAATAAATTTCACGCACATATTCCAGGTTTATACATATTCTGTTTTTGCACATATTCTGGAAAGGGAGAAAGTACCAGCATATTCAATGAAAAGGAAGTAATTTTTAAAGTAAGTTGAATTATATGCTTATGTGTAAATGCTCCCTGTTTGAAGAGATTTTCTGATAAATCTGAGATCAGGTCTGTTTTCAGCTTACTCTCGTAAGTGTCTGAGTGTATGTGTGATAAAGCTGGAGGAAGGGAAGAGAAGATGATACTCATCAAAAACTGGTTGTTTTCTTACCATGTCAGACTGCTCCACCACTGCTATTTATGAGGAAGAGCTGAGGACGCTACTCCAAATGACAATCCTGTAAACAAATTTTTAGAGATCTAGAGCTCTTCCTTTCTTCTTCTTCTAAGCCACAGGAATTTGTGCATATGTGCCTCTAATCCCAGGACTGTTGGCAGGAACGTAGTCCTCAAAATGATCACTTGAATTTGCAGCCCAGCCTCCAAAACCGGAAACATGAAGAAGGAACATTGATAAGATTCTATAGTTTCCTCAAGGACCATCTTTTGAATTCAAACAATTCTTTAATGTCTTATGGTTTATTGAGAAAAAGTCCTCTATTGTGAGGAATTCTTTCTTTCAGCTGTGGAGATTATTTGAGTTTCAGTTCCTGTAGATGGCCTTTTTCTCAGATGACTAAAACTCGGACTACAGTCAAAGCTGTGACTCTGTCCACCTTGGATGTTTCATGAGTATGCAAATTATAGGCTCATGTCTGTGTGACATTTCTTTATACCTACAAAAGACACCTAATGCCAGATTCATATTCCATATAATTCATGGAATGTCTTCTGTAAAGTCAAAGGAACTATGAATATCAAAATATTAATAAAGAATTGACAACATAGGATGGAAGCAATGGCTCATACCTGTAACCTCAACACTTTGGAAGACTGAAGCAGAAGGATCACTTCAGCCCAGGAATTTGAGATCAGCCTGGACAACATAAGGAAACCTCATCTCTACCAAAAAAAAAAAAAAAAAAAAAAAATTAGCCACACGTGATTGTGCTTGCTGGTAGTCCTAGCTACTTGAGAGGCTGAGGCCGGAGGATCCCTTGTGCTTAGGATGAGGCTGCAATGAGCCCCAATTGTGCTACTGCACCCTAGCCTGGGCAAGAGTGAGACCTGTCTCAAAAAAATGAAACAACAAAAAAATTGACAACACATAGCACATCGAATTATTTTTTTTCTATGAATCTTTAAAAAATATTCTTTCTTCGTATTGAAGGCTTCAAAGTCATTTAATAGACTTAACCAGAATAGTTTCAGCTGAATTTAGCAGTTTATAGCCACTGACAATGGCCATAACTTATTAGTCTGAGATCATTATTGTACTGAACAACCTAAAGCAGTGTGGTTGGATTTTTCACAATCCCAAAAGGCTTCAACTGGGGGGAGGTTGAAATTATTTGTTATATCCTGCTGTGCTATGTTGTATGAGGCATTTAGCCAAAGACATCTTTGCCCTAATGTTTTGTGCTCCAAAAAAGGCATCAAATTTTTTCTACTTTAAAGAATCTGAATTGCAAACTTTCAATTTTAGACATTGGAAAATGCCATCCATCAATTATCTTATTATCTATTGTTCCCTTCCCCTTTTAGTGACTATGATTATATAATAGAAACATATTGCCTCTGTCCTAGACCATCTTTATCATGTCCTTATTCAGTGACGGTACTTTGACTGAATTAATAAACTTTTAAATTAGTAATATTGACATTTTGTGAAGAAGTAGACTAGGGACTAGAAAGAGAAAAATGAGAACTTGGAATAGGTTGTTATTAAAGTTATATTCTTATAATATGTTAGATCGACTATAAAAAAAATCCTTGTTTTTCTATGTTGATCTTAGGAAAGGTTTTACGGCAGTTCAGTTTTAATCAATATATGTGTTCTTATATAAGCCACTGTGTGTGTTTTTTTTTTTTTTTAAAGTTGTGTATCAGCACATTACATTTAAAAAACATGTAGACTTTAAAAAAAAAAACAGCATACAAAATTATCTTAGGCAGCGTTGCATGATTAATGCAAACTGGGTGAATGGTCTTTACTGGTATCTAGCTCCTGGTTTTAGATATTGTTTCAGTTCTGTTTTTAGAATAGGATAAAATATTAATAACTAATGACATTGAATGCTTAGGCCTATGTACTTTATATATATATTCATTTAGTGTTCAGAACAACCCTAGGGTGTGGATACTAGGTTATCCTATTGTACTCATGGGAAATTTTGAAGCTACTGAGAAGCTGAGTAACTTCACCAAAGGTTTTTAGTTAATAAGTGATGAGACTAGGATTAGAACCCAGGTAGTGTGGCTTCAGTTTCTGTACACTTAATCACTAAGCTATTATGCCCTTCGACAAGACGCAACTAGTCTAATTTGAAATCCTTCAATTAGACAGAGGCAAATTAGTCACTATTCTACATCAGCAAATTAAACTTTATAGCTAGAGGAAACTTCTGGAGTGTATTCTGTGCTTTCTTAACAAATTTTGCCTACATAAAGAACAAAAAAAAGATCTCTTCTTGCCATTTACAAATGTTTACCTGCAGTTAAAAATGTCTGGCTCCTGACCACTTTTATTTTGAAACTCATGATGGCTAAGAAAGAAACAAATGAAAAAATGGATTTTTTTCAGTAGTTACCTTTTCAAAGAATAACAAATGAAAACATTTAGGAAGTACTTTTATAGTATGAATTCATTTTCTATCAGTTCTTTCAGTTTGAAATTTCTTATGTCATTTATTTAATATCAAAGATTTTTAACCTTCTCACATATGAGGAAAACTATTTGTTTTCTTGCAGTTTGAGAAATATTTGTCTTGATGCCAAACTGCCTGAAGAAGTACTCTTTTACAAAGAAAGCAAAATTTTAAGAGAAGTTAACTTAGGATTGCTGATATTTATTTTCCTCTGTATTTAATCTTCCCATAGTTCCTAAGTTCAGGACTTGAAATATTATCTTTATTAAAGAAAGTCATACATATTAAACTCCCACATCTATATTTAGCCATTTTTAAGTCTAAAGTATAAATTAAAAATTATCCAGACACTATCAAATAAAAGCCCCATCTTAGCAAATACTTTTCCCAGTGAATTTCAACCAAACTAACCTAGAATCAACTTTTGGTATACCTTGTACTAATGGTAGATTTGCTTTTTGCTTTTGAAGGCAAATTGATATTCACAAATCATATGTCACAAGCCACTAAAAGTGTCAGAATCCCACAGCAGGCCCTTGGTGGCTTGTTAATCTCTCCTGTTTAAAGGAAACAGACTAATTCACTTAAATATAATGAAAGCCATGCCTGCTCCAGCCTAGTCCCTCAAAGCATCAGCCCATGCAAGTCCTGCCTTCTTTCTTCACCTCCTTCTTTCCTGGCTCTGACAATTAAACATGAAACTAAGAAGCAATGATTTCCTTAATGTTGCCATGTCTGAGTTATTTCAGATGTTACATATGTGAAAAGTGTGAAAATGCAGGATGTCGTTTTTTTTTATTTGCATCGACAACATATACAAGGGATATCCCTGTCCACCTTTCACCATTGTTCTCAACAAAGCATAAAAGATAAACCAGGATGTTAAATGCAGGGACCAGATGTATATATAACCTTTTGCCCTCATTATTCTAATTGGTTTCCATTAGGAGGAGGGAGGGGAAAATAAAATAGCAAAAAAATAGGAAATAATTGATATAGAGATGAGTAAACTTTTAACATTGGATTGGCTAAAGTCTGGGAATATTATAATCAGAATGACAGAAGAGCAATTTCAAAAGATCAACTCCAAGGTGATTAGTAAAATACTAATAAATGGGGAAGAAATAATTTTTCTTAATTTTATGCACCCAGAAATTGTTCAACTATGGCCAACTGTGCCCAAGCTATATTATTTTTAACACTTCTCATGTTTACATTTATTTTTGTACTTTGAAGGAAGAGCCAAATGTTCTCTGACTCTTATTGCCCAGATACACACAATCACATATGTGACTAACTTTATTTGTAGTTAGTTCTCCCCCTCTAACCATGTGCATTTCCCCCTTTTAGTAGCATTAGTTATTTGTGGTTCTCCACACTGAAATGTACTGTAATATGCAGTAAGTTTAGACCTTCCAATCAAGGACTTCAGTGGCAAAGGACCTGAGACTGGGATGACAACAGAGTCTTACTTTCAACATAAGTCTTAATCAAAGCTTAGAGTCATAAGATTGGAAATCTGGAGTTAGGGCATTAGGGGGAAAAACCATTTTCATTGCAAGCATACTGTACATGTTAGTCATGGCTCACAGTGGAATAGGAATTTTATGGAGCAAGAAAGGGAGGTGCAAAAATAAGGTTTGAGTTTGCTTTCAAATGTATTTTTAAATAGCATTACAGTATCAGGATTTATGAAGAAAGAAACAATAACAAAAAGGAAGCTTTTTGTTTGTTTCTTTTTCTTTGTAAATTATTTGAGAACGAAATTGACCACCAGGAAAGATACATGAGGAGACCAAAGGAACTGATTGATTAACGAGTGAGCTCCTAAATGTGGCAAAGTCTGGAATGCTACAAGACAACCTACCAGAGCCTGTTGACAGCTAATCTTGGGATATAAAGTCTGAGTGGAAGTCTTAGGTATGGAAGGAGCTTTCAAGGTCATTTAGGTCATTTCCATCTCTCTCCACAAACCACACTCTTTGTTATTTTAGACAGCTCCTGTCCATGCCAACATTTGACAATCTTAGTTATAATTGGAAAATTGACAGCACCCATTAATTTCCAATTCTAGTGTTTGGCTATACCTATTTTTATCTATATATTTATAAATTCAAATCCCTTATTCTCTCATTTTAGCTCATTCTGCCTTGGTTTCTCCTCAGTAAGCTTGAGAAATAATTGGATCTAAATAACCTACTTAAAAGCTTTACATATTCTATGGAAAAACCACCTATGGAGATAATATTATCAAATTTCCACCTTGGTTTCCTTAAACTCAAAGGAGTCACAGTGTTTCAATTCATTTGGATACTTCATTTGGTTTACAAGATAATTTTACATGTATGATCTTAGTTTTCACAGTAACACTGTCAATTAGGCAGTGTATATGGTAATGTCTTCATTATGTATGTGAGAAACCTCATCATATTTCACTTAAACTAGAATTCTCTTTCTTTGATTTCTAATTAGTAATCTTTACACTGCACTATCATATTCATCTTAGATAAGGATTTTTTGGCCACAGTACTATTTTGAACAAGGTAATTCTTTGTGGTGGGAGCCTGCCCTGGGTTTTGTGGGATGTTGAGCAGCATCCCTGGTCTCCACCTATTGGATGCCAGTAACACTTCCCTCCTAGTTGTGACAACCAAAAACTGTCATCGACTGAGGAACTGACAATCTGGCTATCTTTGCAGAATAACTGCATTTAATTTCTGTTAAGTATCATAAGATTCTCTAAATATAAGATGTGCATATCCCCTTAATGTACATAAGATTGTTGAGTTATTCTTTTTTATTATTTTGACAATGCCTGTCACCTCACAGAAGACATAATCCAATACCTTTTCTTAATACTTCTAAGGCCTTTAGTTCTCCATCAAAAAGTAATTTTCCACTTTTGCTTTAAAAAGAGTCACAGTAAGAAATGCTATTTCTTTTTTCTTAGAAGTTCACTTTTCAAAAGAAGAAAATGTAACTCAGATGAGCTTTGAAAGTCTCTTAGTCACCTCAGCTTGGTGGAGAGCCAGGGTCTGAGCCTTGAGATTTTCTTTTTTATGTGCTCCCTGAGGTTGTGAGTTCCTGAAATATATCATGAATTCTATAATGCAATTTAAATATAAGGAAATCATGTTTATTACCAGGTACAAACTTGTTGCTTCATTACCATGTGACCTAGGGCTATCTTATTTGTGTAACTGCGTTATGGGAGAGATATAAACTATGAAGGAAAATGTTCCTGGGGACCAAAAGTGTATATGAAATTATGAATGATTTCAAGTGAATATGTACTGATTGCCCACCCTCTAAGTTAAAAATCGATTTTCTAATGACAGGACAAATACCCAGGTTGCTAAAAGCTACTTTTCCATATTGTAAAGAGGCTCTTTCAATGAAGGAAGATATTGTCAGTGACTTTATTGGAAAGTCACATTTAAAGTGGATAAATCCTTCATGCCCTATTTTTGCTTTTTAACAAACATTTTTTTTTTTTGGTGCTTCTTGAATGTACAAGACATTTCATGTGAAGTTCCAAACTCTGTGAAATTTGCTTGTACAAATAACTCAGAAAATTTAGAGCATCAAGCTTTGAAATGTCTTTAAATTTTCCAATCTATATTTTTCAAATTACTGTTGATTTCAAGAACGCCTAATGGCTGAGTCCTGTTGCTTAACTCTAAGTATAACTGAACTTCCTTATGAAAGGTTAAAATTCCCATTTCATTCCTTCTATTTATCTAAGTTTTCAGGTGATATTCACAATTAGCCATTAAAAATGATTGTGTTTGAGATTTACCACAAATTTTCACTTAAAAGAGCCATTATGTTTTATATTGCAAGTTGAAAAGTGTATTAACAATGAATTCAATGAGGGAAATTCAGAGATCTGAGGCTAGTGAAACAAAACTTTTTAATGACATGTAATACTTAGGAAATCATATTCATCTGTTGTTTTTCACAAAAATTAACTCCAGGAAAGTTGATATTGTTGTGGAACACTGGAAAAGTTACAGAGTGCACTATTTAGAAGTACATTCATTATTCAACAACTACTTGAGTATTTACTACATGCCAGGCCCTGTGAAATATTTTGGGGACAACATAATTAATAATTGCTGTCTCCCACTAAAACCAGAGACAGACACATAAACACATAATTATACACTACAGTAAGTGGTGGAATAACAGGGCAGCAGAGGCACAAAAAGAGAGGGGAAGATACAACTCTGCCTAGGTCTGAGTGTTTGGGGCAGGAACACTGAGAGGTAAATAGTGTCAATTCAAGTTTCTCCAAGAAGGAATCTCTTTAGCAGAGGGTAAAGGATATATAGGATTCCTCCAAGACATTAGGGACATTGTGAATGGAGGAGGGAAAGCAGCATCTATAAGGGCAGATAAGATTACAACAATTTGTCATGCTAGGGGAGTATTTGTTCTCTAACATATAGTATCCATTGATACTCTGTGGTATCTACAGAGAGTAAGAGGACAAAAGGAATACAAGACCAGTTCCTGTGAATAACACTAGTATTGTCAAATATAAGGATATATAACAAGGTGTTTTGTGCTGTTCACTAGGTTATAGGATTTGTTCCTATGCCCTAGCTAATTTTATCAAAAATAATAACATTACAGTAAATGCTAGAATAACAGGGTAGCAGAGGTCCAAAAAAAAGAGAGAAGAGTTAACTCTACCTAGGTCTGCATGTTTAGAGCAAGAACACTCAGAAAGGAATGGTGTCAATTCAAGTTTCAAGAGGGCATCTCTTTAGCAAAGGATCAAGGATATATAGAATACCTCCAAGACACTGGGAACATTGTGAATGAGGATAGAAAGTAGCACACATAATGGAGCAGATGATGTTATTTTCATTTTTCAGAAGAATTAAGGGGTAACTAGTCCAAGCTCATAAAGACAGTAAGTAGCAGAGACATGATGCCAAGCTAGGTCTGCTTGACTCTGATTATTATGAAATATCGTCTCTCTTCTATGTGTTTTATCTGGTTTGACAGGCTTTTTGAAGAGTATAGTCTCTTCATGGATCTTCAGGAATTGAAGCAGGAGCCATAAAGGCATGAGATTTGTTTGGGCAAAATAAATACGGATCAGCTTTCTGGTAAAGGGAGCAGTTGAGAGAGTGGTAGGAGGTAACTCTGAGTGCACATGTATTTGAGAGACAGACAATTTGCAAATGCAGACAAAGGGAAATGAGAATGGTATCTAGGTGCTTAGAAAATGGAGACTACAAAACTGCTGAATAGACAAACCAAAATCAGGGAAAATTTTCAAGCGAACTTACAGAAAATAGCAAATGCAGATTTATTAAGTGAAATGTAATAATGAGTTTGTAAGGCACAAAGAATCTGTAGAAGCCCAATGTTTCCAAATCTTGCCAGACTATGCAAGACAGACTTCTCTCTCCTCCCTGGCTCAGCTCCTAAACACAGCTATTATCTGCAGAGATAATTCCAGATGCTCTGACCCCTTCCAAATTCTTATTTGATGATCAATCATCTGGAGTGGAACTCTTACTCCCTATTGAGGTTTCAGAGTGATGCACCAAACTTTGCTCTCTTAATTAACACTGTGGGTCATCCCCATGCACCCAGTAGTTCTTAGAGGCTGGACTGTCAGACTCATATCTATGACATTGCCTCTGGGGAGGAGAGGGATGGGTTGGACCCCTTGAGTGGCCTTCAAATGCCTCAGCATTAAAATAGAAGGCTCTCATGAGTGCCTGAAAAATCTCAGCTGTTATTTCTCCAGCTTAAAAATGTTTGAACTCAGAAAGCAATAAACTACAAGCTAAGAAGACCAAGGGAGCTTCTGTGGGGCAGCAGAAGCTGCTTTTATCTGAACTAGCAAACCCTCTGATTGCCATCATTCCAGTCAAGATTTCAGCACTGAAGAATAATCTTGACACAGAGTTGCTGCTGCAAGGCAACTGTTATCGTATAAAATGTTTACTATTGCTTTTAAGTATACAGAGTACCTTTTAACATAGACATTTCTGGGCACTTTGGCTTGAATTCTGTATTGAGTCAATGAGATAACTAGGACATTCATTCAGAAAAGTTAGAAGTTGAAGTTAGGAAAATTAGAGAATTTACCTATGCTTTCTGCAGCAGCAGGCCTCTTTAGAAGATCCACATTTTGAAATATGATTAAGACAGAATATTTGCTTGATAAAGAAGTCATGCCATTAATATTCTTTCACAATTATTCAGTTGGTGATCGTGTTGCTAGAGGTAACTTGCTTTACTTAGTAGCAGTGTTAATGATTGTCATCATGCCTTGTAAATATTCCCTACATCCTTGCAGGCATCATATAAAGAGACATAAGATTTCAGCTACCGTGCTTGAAAGTCTTTTAATTAAAGTTAGAAAACAAGGCAGGTAGCATTCTGATAAATATCTGTAGAAATTCCTAATTGTTGAGTGCAAATGAAATGGCATATAAAATTAATACAGAGGTAGGCACGAGAAGCCATGAGGTAGACAAGAGGTATTCTTTGAAGGAAGCCTTTAGTCTAAAGAAGTGGCTGCAGGGAATTCAAAGTGTTGGCCTTGACTTAAATTACATATGTGGCTGTTGCCTTCAGGGATCAAGGACCAGATGCTTATGGTTGAATGAATGATTGCCCTAGGGAAGGGAGTGTTAAAGATTAGCAGGGAAAGCTAAATGGGAATATCAAAAGCCATCAGAAGATATCAAATGTCAGGATAAGTAAGAAAACTCATTAACACATTAAATGTCTTGCCCTTTAAAACTACTTTTCTTGATGTAGTATATTTCAAACAATTAAATGAAACCTGTTTTAATTAAAGATGCTTCTGATGTGATTAAGCTGTTATTTTACAGTGGCATAATGAATTGTAACACTTGGACTTCAAAATTCTCCAAGTGCATTTTGGCAAAATCTATCCCATTGAAGTCACAATCTGTCATCAAGAACCAAAGCATTGAATGAATACTGGTCAATGCAAATTTGTTTGTTTTTCAGCACTATGAGGATTGGAATGAGCTAAGGGACAACTTTTAGGGTTCTTAAAAGGATATAGGTATTCTAAGGTGATTCAGGAAGTTAAGGAAGGTGGCATTTTCTAAACAAATCACAGGAGTAACCCTGGATCACATATTTTCAAGCTGTAATTAGATTTTCTAGTCCAGTAAAAAGTAGAATGATGGAGAGTGGAGACTTGGAAGAGTTCGGGGGTGAAAGGTGTGGTGGATGATGAGAAATTACATAGTGGGTATGACGTATGTTATTTAGGTGATAGATGCCATAAAAGCCCTCACTTGATGACTATGCATGTAACAAAATTGCACTTGTACTCCATAAATTTATATAAATTTTTTAAAAAGAGATTTTTCCAGTCCAGTCAGTTCCCTACAGTGAGCCATTGAAGAAAGTGGCATTATCACCATTTTATAATGAGGAAAAAGTAAGATTTTAAGACATTTAGCCAATTTACTGAAGTTACTCCACTAATAAATTTAAGATTTAGCCCAGTCTATTAGACAGAAAAGTCCACTGTACAACACCCTCCCTTGGATTCAATCTGCAAGATTGGTTCAGTAAAGATTTATCTAATTCACATTTTCCTTCTTCCAGGTAGTGTGGAAGTTTTTGTGATTCAGTGATTTTACTGGAAAGCTATGTGATGACAAATCTCAGGAAGAATAATTGTTTTCCCTATGGGATTCAGAATATCATATGTCACTATCTTTGAATATGCATGTGATTTTTGTAATGCATTCTGTGTGTGCCAATATAACTTTTTCTTAGAAAATCTTTTATGCAAAAATGTGCAAGTTTAGAGCATACCTAGTAGCCATCCTCAAAACTTCACTGGCACAAAAACTAAATATAAGCACTCTGCAAGGTGCTATAGATGGTAGAAAAAAAGTACAAGATGATAACTTGACTTTGCTGGACTTCAGGTCTTGTTAGGAGGCTCTCACTGGCGTATAACAACACTGCACATAATCAATTGCTAAAAGGCTTGAGCTTTTGTGTATGCCAAGGATAAGCATGTATGTATTGCATCACATAGAGAACAAATGTACCACAAAAGCAGAGTCTTTCTTGGAGAATGTTACCCTGAGATTTTTATTTTAGGAGGGTAATCCTATTAATTATCTAATTTACATTTTTCTCTTGGCTTTTAAAGTAGACATATCAATTTTAGATACAATGTACTGACTTTTTGTGTTGTCATGAGTAGAGCATGTACCATTAAAACTGATGTGTGGAGATAATATGCACCACATGGTTTCTTACTGTCTATATGTCTGGCTTTAATCACAGATTCTTCATGAAATGTTGCAATCCTGGGGTGAGCTAGCTGTTAGATTCTTCTGGGGTACAGCCTGGGCTGTGGATTATTGGTGAAACTGCATTACGAGGCTACTGGGGTTAATTATGTCTGAAAGTTTCCAGTACAATTCCACATCAGTTGACACTGTGTATACTACATAAACAGTCTGGAGGGAGACCTTTATTAGCAGAACAAGAAAGCAGCTAGCTGTCTGTGTTCTATAATGTCCTTTTGTTTTTTAGAGCTTCTGACTCACATAGCCCTTCTGTTTTATTTAATGTATTCACAATCAAATGTGCTCTTACATACTTATAAGCCAAATAATTAAGAATCAAGAGATTCAAATCTTGAATATGAATTCTCTATATCTAAGAACAATTCTTAATTTAAGATTATGCATCCCAGGACAACACCCCATTGAATCTAGGGGAAAGCACGCCAGTGTTTACCCAGAATTTCAAAGTCCATGCTGGCACTGGGAGCCGTCCTAACCTGCAGAAGTGCTATGAAGAAATTAGCCAATGAACAAATGCTAAAGATCTTCTCCCTTGTGTATGTTGTATGCTATCTGTTGGAACTTATGCCATGTAGAAATTTAATTGTCAATGAACCATAATGTTCTTATCTATAATACTCTTTCTGTTCTTAAACAAAAGAAGGGTAGAAAAAGCCTCATCTAAGCTAATCCAGGAATGCCTTTGCCCCCTCAAGATTCCTGACTTTGAAGTCACTCAGCCTCTTGGGTACACCAGTTCTACTTTACCTGACATGAACTCTGCATAATCTTATAATGGGGTAGGTTTGGTAAGTTGTGGAGGAGACAGAGGGAAATACATTATTCCAACAGGTCTTCCTAAGAACTTTCATGGCAGAAAAGATTAGGAAGCTTGAGGGTCCTGAGAGCCTTTTAAGTGAAAAGGCACTTACTTGACTATACTTAACTGTAAGGAAAAATTCTATATTCACTAAGATGTTGAAAAAGCAGGAGAATTTTGCCCCCAGTTGGCATCTTTGTCTCCAAACTACCTAAGCACCTCACAAAGAGAGGCAAAATAGCATAATGGCTAAAGAGCAAGGACACTGGATCAGATGCTGAGTTTGAATCCTGGCTTCACCACTTAGGAGGTGTGTGACCTTGGGCAAGTTATTGAACCTCATGTGCCTATTACCTCTCAGTAAAATGTGAAACAGGTACTCAAAGTACCTCACTCAAGGCTATCGTGATGGTTAAATTACTTTATATTTGTCACCTGGTAAGTGTCAGACAGTTTTAACTGTGAATTCTCAATTCCACCCATTTATCTGATAGAAAGTTCATTATTAGTCATTTATGTATAGATCAACTCTTATATCTATAAACTAACTAGAAAAAAACCTGGGGACACTACCAGATAACTTCTTGCTCTTAGCCCAGCACTGGCAAGCTGTGACTTTGTGCAATAACACGCTTTTGGGGGTTTAAAATTCCTCAGCTTTGCAAAAGAAAGAGGTTGAAGTAGATCACTGGTATTATGGCCCCTTTCAGGTGTAACATTCAGTTTTTCCAACTTTAGGGTTTTGTTATTGCTAAGCTAAAATAACTCATTGTATTTCCAAACTGCATTAGAATGTTTTTTTTTTTTTTTCATAAAAATCTTAGGAAATTACAGGTAGTGTTGGTGATCTAAATGGCATCTCTTACCTACACATACATATATTTTCTTTGTAATAATCTTTTTTTTTTTCAAACAGTTTCGGCAGTTGAAGCAGGAAGAAGTGAAACGTTAGATTTTTTGAAAGCCAAGTGTACTGGGGGAAAGGGATGCAAGGTCACCTGGTTAGTTTTAAGTATGTAATTCTTTTCTCTCTCACTTCATTCTGGCTTCTTCAGAATGGCAGTTGGGTAATACTGCAGCAGTTTGATAAGGCTCCCTTGCCCTTCCTAACAACTAAAACCATCCTAGACACCTTTTCATGGACACTTCCTCCATTAAAGCACCAGAACTTTATAACTGCTTTTAAAAAATAGCAGACAAATTAATGATTTTCTTGAGTAACACTTTTCACTAGAAGAGTCTGAGAAACACAGTTGATAATGCTGTATGATATTCTTATATTGAATAAGGGCATGGAGTCTTTCTGCCTTGAGAAACATTGTTAGAAAATAGCCTTGGGACACTGATATTAGAAAAGGAACAGACACAAACTCCATTGCATTTGGCTGCCAGTAAAGAGCTCATTTTGTTTACATTATTACTCTCCAACGAAGACAAGATGAAATTGTCATTATCCAAATGTTGTCTAGTGTTTTCCAGCTAAGTCCTGAGCTAAAGTAAGAGATTGCCAAAAACCATGTTTACAACACTGAATGCATTGTGTAATAAAGTGTTAGGTAGATCAGCTAATAAAATTACTTACTTTAGATTTAAACCTAAGTTGAATTTGGGTTTAATTCACTACCCAGTGGGGACAAAGGGAGTTGATTTTCTGATAAACTGAAACATACCCAACTTTTTGTTGATAATAGAGTGTAAGAGCCTTTAGATAGTACCCATGGGAACCACTCCTTTTCAGGGAAAAGCTGGCCAATCTCAACTGAATTGCTAATGGTCATCTATTTAATTGATTTTGATTCTCAAATTTGTTAAAATGTGGTTGGCAAGGAATATTTTTTATTGTCCCTGTTGGCTGACCTATGGACTATGAGCTAGAATGGAGTTGGTGAAAGTTTAGGAATGGGGCTGAAATTAAATGCTTAGATTTCCATCACTTATTTCCTAAGGAAATTGTAATAATTTCACTTCCCTCTTTTTCCTGACACTGAGAATTGTATGACCAGCATTCTCTTATTAAAGTATTAGTGGATCAAGTCTTTTGGGAAAAGCTGCAATGTGGTTTGAATATTTGGCCCACAGTATCACTTAGGATAATTTATCTGAATTTTTTATTTATAAGATGCAGCATAGAAAAACTGAATCATGATGCTTTAAATATAAATACACCCTGCTCTCAGCATAGTCATGTGGAGTCATATGAAAGAGGTCCTCTCTTCCACACTGCATGGTGCTTTGCTGTTATCATTTTAGTTTTGTTTACATATTGCATAAAAATATGGACCATTATATTCTCCCTGTTTGTATTATACCTTCTGTATACTAACAATTAGTCTTCCTTTGTTTTGCACTATATGAGTCTGAGATGTTTGTTAGTTATCTACTTTCTTAGTAAATGGTATTATTTAAATATAGATTATAAATATATATGTTGCATGTATATTTAAATATATATTATAAATACATAGAAATATATATGTGTGTGTGTGTGTGTGTGTGTGTATATATATATGCATACTCAGAGTCCTCTATAAGCTTTCTGTTCTACTTGAGACTTTTCATATCAGATCGCTATAATCTGTTTTCTCCTTGTGTTTGATCTGTTCTTTTATCATGTCTACAACGAAGATGTTTAACCTATGTACAAAGGGAATACAATTTGACTTTACATGCCCCTTTAGAAGATCATTTTAAATATTAGTTTGGAGCCACATCAGAGTGGTTTAGTAAGATGAGATTTTACACATCTTGAAAAGTCCAGGAGACAATGTTATGCTTGGTGAATCAAATTATTTTCTTTCCTACCCCATTTTTCCAGCTCTAAATACAAGTGAAATGAATGTTCTTGTAAATTTTATTTTCTTTTTATGCCTTTTGGATCACAGTTGTTCATACTATGTGAACACATAATTTAGAGACCAGGTACATGTGAAGAGGATAATGTCACTGCCTTTTAAAGCTCTGTGTTCACATCAACACTGCCTAGCTAGATAGAAAGCCTAATGAATGAAAAAGGAAACTGGTATCACAGTGGTAGTGAATTATGAAAGCTAATAAAACCAAGATCTGACCAAAGCTGCATCTGGGAGTGAGGTTTTAAGAAGTAGGCAGGACTGTGCATTAACTGTTGGATTGTTAATATATTACATGTGTCTTGGAGAGGAGATAGTGTGACTCAGGGTAGGCAGTAGCTGACCCAGTAGCACTGAGTTTTATCCATCACAAATTTAGTATTAAAACTTCAGCTGCATTGTAACCTTCCTTATGGAGCAAATTCCAACATATAACTTACTGCTACAGCCAAACACACCTACCACTGCTTTTAGAGATTTTAACACTTGATGTGAGGACAGGTTCTATTTGGATACTTTCTGACAGTGAATAAAATTTGTGGCTCTGAAGATTTTCAGATGCAGTTAGATTTAAGAGTAAAGTGATTATTTTACCTAACAAAGCTCACATAACTATCCTTTAGTATGAGATAGTTGTAGAGACAGGGAAGATGTAACAGAGTATTAACTATGATATAGTACTGATTATATTATTTTAATGATTTAATAAGCAATTTTAATTAAAAATATACCTTCCTCTTAGCCCATGTGAGAAATGCCATTAATTATAATTTAAGGTAGCATATCTGCAAGACAAAAGCGTTTTAGTAAGAACACAGGAGTGTTCAACAAGTCATCTACTCTCTTTCTATTTAAGAGTTTTACTTACAAAGGTGTTACTAGAGGGACAACATAAGGATCTAGTATATTCTTTGTTAAGGGGTCTGTTGTATTCTCTTAAGAAAAGGGAATATTTTAATATTCAAAGGGCAAAGTAGAGCCAACATATTTTAATTCACCTAAACTAAGAACTCTAGAGAGTTACAGCTTATTATTCACTATCTTACTCTATCTTTGCGTTATTACTTGGTTGTATGTATTACCAATAAGAAAGACAAAAATGAAGGGAAAAAATTCTCAAATTACTTATGACATAATAAGTACACTTTTTACAAATATATTTTATTTCAGAAATGGAAGCATGTTAGCTAGCTGGATAAACTTGAAGTACTCAGTCAAGTCTGGCTGTATTCTAGCAGAGAAAACAAGAGCCCCTTTTCTTTCATGTTAAATTATTGAGTTTTCTCTTCCCATTGATGGCTTAGCAGATAGTTCACTTAATCTTAAAGCAAACAGGGAGAGATGGTAGAACTTCTACCACTTTCCTTACTTACCAGCTACTTTTGCTGAAGAAAAATTTTCTAGATACATTCTAATTTTATTAAGAGGCTCTTTTAAATTAGAAGGTATCTGAACTCTTATTATAATGTTTGAAATGTACCCTCAGGATTTACTTTCTAAAATTTATTATTTCTACATAATTACCAAGGGGTTTGAGGCAATTTAAAAATACAAATGCAAAGCAAAACAAATAAAATGGGAAAATGAGAATAAAAGCTGACTAATGAGGGTTTAGTTGCAATAGTTTTATTGGAAACTGTGCTGGAGGTTGCTATAAATCATAACATTTAGCTCTAAGCTTATTGAAATGTAAAGAAAAAGAAAAAGCAGAACAAACCATATAGTTCTTAACAAAACACAAAGCATAGTAAGCAAAGCAGGAAAACTAACAACAATAACAATAAATAGGTCATTTAGACAATAAACAAATATATCCTGACATTGGATTCTTATGTAGGGGGTGTGGACTGAGGAAGGGTGTGGACTATGCATTAGGAAACTAGTATTAACTAAGAAGAAAGTGTTCACCAGACATTGTTCTAGGAAATTCACCTGCATAATTTCATCCATGATCATCATAAGATTGCTATGAAATAAGTTGCATCTCTGCAAGAAAAAAGATAACAGAGACTACTTGGTTTCATTGCACCTACAGATGGCACTATGTCATATTAAGGAATCTTTTTAAATTAGAAAGCATTTTCTCTAAGAAAGTATCTCAAATTCTTGTGACAAGCCTAAGATATAAGGAAGACTGAAAGTTTTTATTTTAAATAGTGTCAAAAACAACTTCTGTTAGCATTTATTGAGGACATACTATAACTCATTCAAATCTCAGAAAAATCATTTTGCTAGGTACAAATAACATTTTACCAATGAGAAAAAGAGTCACAGAGAGAATCCTGGAGGCACTTTCAACTACTGTAATGAGAGTTTCTCTTATAGCTTCTAAATTGGAAGATTCTCTTGGTAGAATCAAAATGTATCTGGAAATTTTTTTCTTAGCATAAGAAGCCTGGGTACCCGTAATTATAGAACTTAGAAATTTCCGAGGAGAATGTCCAAATCATGTACTCCCACTGATCTAAACTAGCACAGGGGTGGGTTTTAAGATACTTTGATGAATGTTTTTGAGCTTTAGACTGTTGATCTCAAAAATCAGCTGTTTCTAGCAGAGTTCTGTTGGCAGTTGAGTAGGAGTCAGTTTAGGAGTCAGAAATGCACAGTTGGTATCTGTTCCCAAAACTTAAGAGCCAGGCTTGTACCCTGGTCCAGGTAAGGACCATGCTACCTCTGTATTGGTGTTCCCTTTTAGAAGTATGAAGGGCCAGGCATGAGTTTCCCTCTGTGGCAGCTTTTGCATTGTATAAAAGCAACTCTTTGACTAAACCACTGAATCTACTGTCAGAGCACAGGAGTTCAAAGAATTGCATCAAAAGTCCCTCAAATCCTCACCCTGCTAACTGGGTAGGTGGCATGGTGTTATCTTTGTTTATTAGTCCCATGTTGAGCCCAATGCTGAATGATGGTCACCCATGCAATGCATCCCCAAATGTGCTCCTCTTTCATGGACTATGCTTCTAATTCGTTTTTGGCTCTACTTAGTCTGAGATAAAATTACTCATAATGGAATAACTGATTGATTCTATAAATATTTATTAGTTTATTTTACTATTGAATCGAAATTAAAATATAGTTAACACTTACTGGAAAACCCAGAACTTAAATATCAAGAGATAAATCAGTAAATATTTAACTCTAGGGGTGTGTGTGTGTGTGTGTGTATGTATGTGTGTGTGTATGTGTTTAATTTAAAGAAAGGAATGTACCTGTTTATCTTTTGGCACAAATTATTAGATTGAATCATAAACTATTGACTCCATCTCTCCGAATTTATCCTGCAAGAATGGAAATTCATAGAGTTCAAACTAATAATGGTAGTAAAATATTAATAGAAATGTTAGCACAGAAAGTAGTCACAGGTAATCTGGAAGTTTTCTTCCTTAACCAGATGAGATTCCAATGTTGGGGCTGCCGTGAAAAGCACTGACTTTTAGTTTTTAGAGGAAAAGTTTACAAAGTAGCATGTTTCTCTGTTTAATTAAACAGTATTTGAGATTGAACATCTAACTGAAGTTTTACTTATAGTTCACAAATCCTCAGAGATATTTCTAAGTCTTTGAAAAACAATATAAATGCTTAAAAAAAGATTCTTCAAATGGAATAAATCAGAGAATGTGACATATTTTATTGCTATAGGACCTCTCAATATAATCTCTAATTATCAAGAATGTGAGAGTGAACTGCTGATTCATTTTGCCAGTTATGTATCTATCTTATTATCTGTTTATTGTTGGGTGAGAAATTAAACTACTTCTTTATATAAAAAAATTGATACATACTGTCATATGTTTAAAATATGTCTTGTGTATCTGATTAGAATATTTTGAATGAAATGAATGAGACATTCTACCATAGATTAGCATTTTCTTCCTAAAGAAAAAGGATAAGAGAATATTTTCAGATGCAAGATAATTCAAATTTTCATGTTCATTTTTCTTCATTTAACAATGCCAGAGTAAGCAATCTTATCCAAGAAGGTTAATTTTAATTAATATATATTTACCTACTTTAAGTACTTTTAAGATTCCTAACCATGTGAAATATAATATATATAATTATTTTCACTGGGCATTATTTACTAAGCTATCAAATGATACAAACAAAAACAAGTTTTCTGAACTTGGAAACTTTCAACATGGAAGTTACTAAAATCGCATTCTTTTAAAGAAATCACCAGGACTGGGCGGGGTGGCTGACGCCTGTATTTCCAGCACTTTGGGAGGCCAAGGCAGGCAGATCACAAGATCAGGAGATAGAGACCATCCTGGCTAATATAGTGAAACTCTGTCTCTACTAAAAATGCAAAAAATTATCCAGGTATGGTGGCACATGCTTGTAATCCTAGCTACTCAGGAGGCTGAGGCAGGAGAATCACTTGAACCTGGGAGGTGGAGGTTGCAGTGAGTCGAGATCGCGACACTCACTTCAGCCTGGGCAACAGAGCAAGACTCCATCTCAAAACAAAAATAACCAAAGTGCCATCTAATACATGGGAAAAAAAAACAAAAATAAGCCATAGTAATTTGATAAGCTCTTTGCTAAACCTAGATACTGATTTTTTTTTATGAAATGAATTATGGATAGAATAAAATGCTTTTAAAAAATTTTATACAACATTTTAAATTGGATACATTTATTTAAAATAATACACATGAATAATGTATACAACTTAAGGACATATATGTATATTATATATATATATATATATATATATACATACACACCTATATGTTGTATGTGTGTATACGTTATGCATTCTTAGGTTTATACATGTACACACATATACTTTTTTATCACTAATAGCATTGCATGCCCATTGTTAGAAATATGTAGATAAAGAGGATTAAAATAACTACCCATAATTCTACTACATAGAAGAACCTGTTGTTCTATTTTGGTGAGTTTCTTTTATTTCTTTCTCTGTATCTATGATTATATAAGTATATATTAAACTGATAATCTGAGGAGATATTATACTGTATACAGTACATTTTATCCTGGGTATAGGCTTTTCTCATGGATACTTTTTCATATCATTAAAAATATTCATATGTATTAGTTTAAAATTCTTATAATATTCTGACTTCTAGTTATGTCAGAATTTGCTTAACCATTTATGTATATAATATATATTTATTATATATTTAGAAGATACATATATCAAGTTATTATAGTCACAATAATCCTGTTAGACTGATATTCTGATTATCTAATTTTTCAAGGTAAACTTCTAACTCTAGATTGTGTAAATGTTTGTATATGTGTGTAATTTTAAAAAAGAAATGAACCTGTTGTTCATCTTTTGCCATACATTATTACATTGAGCCATACGTTATTGAGTATACTTTTCCAAATATATTCTAGAAAAATAGAAACTCACATGATTCAATACAGTACCTTCAAATAACAAACTAATGAGACTTAGACTTTTCACAGGTTGTAGGTGGCAAAACTAGGATTTGAACCCAGATCTGTAGGAATCCAAAGACTATGACCTTAACCACTCAATTTCAATGCTTTCAAATACTTGTCTAGAAACCAACTTTTTAGGTCTAAGAGTATTCAATTTTTTTAAGTTATTGATAGATATTCCTAAAGAGCTTTTTAGTTTTCTGTAAAGATACTTAGCCTTAGCAAAAGTAGAATATCAAGCTATTTTCAAAATGATGTATGAATCAAACTGATATGACATGTACATCTTGGCCAAAGCCTAAAGAGACTAAAGTCTAGCAGAGCAAATAAAATGACATATATAGAGATATATGCATATATCTGTATATTCTTATATATATATATATACACACACATATATATCTGTATATGCTGACATATATATATATATAATGCTTTCTCTTTTTCTTAGGCAAGAATTACCATTGTTAAAAGTATTAAGACCCTAAAGACCTTAATTTGTAAAGTGATGGTAGAAAAGAAAAGATAGCTATATTGCTTTGCATATAAACTTAATAAAGACCTGGCTGCTGGGGTAAGCAGCAAGATAGAGGCAGTGGCTGAAGAAATGAAATGGGAGGTGAAACAAAATAGAATGAGGCAAAAGATTATAGAACAAGTGCCTATGGGAAATTTTCTCAAAGTAGAAAGTGGGAGAGGGGCAGGGAGTGTAACCAAAGTATCCTGGAAAATAAGCACATCTTTCATTTAACCTTAAATTATTTAAACTGGCCAGCTCTATAGCCCCTCTTTAGCTGCAAATGTTAAGCAAAGTCTGCTATGTACATAAATTTCTTGATCAAGTTTTGGAGGGAAACGTTACAGAAGAGAAACCCTGGTTCACAATGCAACTAGTTCAGAGGATAAAGAAGAAGAGTCATAGAAAATGAGATTAGAATTTTAGTGGACACTTAAGTTTGAGCACTTAGGGTAAGCTAGAATTTAGAATCATAAGTGATGAGGGGAAGCATAAGTCACTACTTCCCAGAATTCTCCTCATATAGAATTCTCAGATAAAAATTAAATATAGATTTCTATTAAATGGGTTCCAATTAAATATGGACTTCAGATAAATTTTCTTTTTATAAATATGTCCAAAATATTGCATACACGTAAAAAGCCATTCATTATATATCTTAAATTCATATTTAATTGGGGAATTCTGTATTTTTATTTGCTCAGTCTGGCGGCCTGCTCCTGAGAAACTCTAGAGATAATGGGAAAGCTGGGCCATTCCACCTTATCTGGGATGGGAGTGATAGAAACTAGCATTGAACTTTCTTTACAACTCAGAGGGTCTGGTGAATACAAATATGCACAATTAGTGTCAGAATGATTATAAAATCCAGATCCCATGTTAAGTGCCCTTTCTTCTGTCCCTAGTTCTGTTCTCAGAACCAGGTAAGATTATCCCATTAGTAAGTTGTACTACTATGGCAAGTGAGTATGGCAAGACTATTCCATTAGTAAGTTTTATGAGTGGTAACTTTGTTTAATACTTATGGAATATTTCATCCTACTACTGCCAGTGGTTTCACAAAAGCATATTATATTTTTAATAACTCACTGCTAACTCACCTTTATATGCACAACTCTTCAGAACATTTGAGACATTTCTTTTTTAAAAAACTTGCAAGTCTACTTGTGTCTTATTAACTACTTCATCCATGGTATAGAAAGAAGGCAAGTAGAATCCTCAGGAGCTTCTGTTAACCATCCACATATCTGTCAAATATTTTTGCCCACATTCTATTTACATTTTAAACCAAACTGTGGCAGTCTTAGGAAAAGGCATATTCTAGAACAATTGTATAGAAGGCTCCTATATTGACTTTCTAAATTAAATAAAAATATAGCATGTTCCCAACATAAATAAAATCATATTATCCAGACATTAAAAACAGTTGTTCTGTATAAGCCAATTGGTAGAAAATAAAATAAATAGTTTTTCTATAGGAACAAGAAAAACCTTGAGACAGGGCCATTCGGTCCCCTCCACCAGCACAGGAGAACCATACTATAAGGGCATGAGATGAGTTTAATTAGCAATTATTGATTGAGCACTTATTTTGTGCTGTAGCTAGACTTTTGCTCTGTGCTAAAGTTACAAAGTACATCACAGTCCATGCTGTCATGTATGATTTATTCATGTGGCAATCAATATTTGGGCAAAGTATAAAAGGTGTCCAAAAACACAACAAAACAAAACAAAAAGAGCGATTCTTAGCAAGAGAAGAAAGATTTTCCAGGGAAGAAGCATCAGAAAGAACAGTCTTCAGGGTTTTTGAAGGATGGATAGGGATTTGCCAAATAAAAAGAAGTTGATTCATATTACCTGATGATGTGTGAAAAATGGCAAGTACATCAGTATCACTCGAGTAAGACATGAGGTGGACAGAGCCAGACTAGGCAGAAGTCGCCATATTATAAAGGTTTGCTCACACTTCTTCATGATGGTGACATAAAAACCAAAGTGTTTAGGCAGAATAGTGTGACTTGATCCCATATGTAACTCAGAGTGATCACTTTGACAGTGACCTGAAGGAGAGATTGGAGTGAGGCAGGAGTCATCCCAGGAAGCACAGGGAGGGTGTAGTTATACTAGTCTGAACTGGAGACATTATGACTCATGCTTAACTTCATGAGGAAGGGATTCATCCACTCATTCATTTATCTATTTTTTTCTACAAATATTTATTGAGTATTTACTATGTGTAGTACCTAGTTCTTCTAGATATTGATTATATGAAAGCAAATCGACAAAGACATCCCCACTCTCATGGTGATTACACTGTGGAGAGGAGAAATAAATTTTTCAAAAGTACATTAATTCATTTTTTTAAATTTATAATTTTAAGTTTTATTTTTTAAGAAATAATATGCTGTGCTAGAACTGCATTATTCCATTCAGTAGTCACTAGCCAAACATAGCTATTTTAATTTAAATTAGTTGACATAGTGAATGAAAGCTAAATAAAATTATTCTGTTTCTTAATATTATTAGCCACATTTTAAGTGCTCAACACTCACATACTGAAGAGCATAAATTATCAAACATTTCTATTATTGTAGAAAGTTCAAGATGGAGCTACTTTGAGACAGATTATTTCTATCAGATTATTTACTTATGAGGAGATGATATCTGCACTGAGACCTGAATGATAAAGTAGAGTAAGCTATACAAAATCAAGAAACTAAAGCTCAAGCAGAGTGCATGAGTTCTGAAGAATGAAATCAATGTGTCCAAGAAAAAGAAAGAAGGCCAAGTAGGCTGGAGAATACTGGGTGAAGGAGAGAGTAGTGGGAGAAGAAGTTTGGAAAGTAGATTGTGGCCATGTAGGCCATGCTAGGAAATCTGACATTTATTTTAACTAAATAGTGATCTTATCTCCAGAATTAACTGATGAGTTAATTTGGGAAGCTAGTGAATTAATGGGAAGCTAGTGAATTAATGGGAAGCTAGTGAATTAATGGGAAGCTAGTGGATTAATGTAAGTGAATAATAGGATAAAATTTTGTTTGTTCTTTAAAATCACTTTAACTATTTTGGGGACTGGGAAAAATGAAGGAATTATGCAAATGAGAAAAAAATGATTGCTTTGGGCAGCACTGACAGTGGAGCTGTAGAGAAGTAAGAGTCAAGACATTTTGGAGGTAGAACAAATAAATGTTCATGTTTGACCATAAATAGGGGTGGGAGGTACATAGGTAAGAGTAAAAGATTAAGTGGGGATACTTTGTGCTGAGATGAAGGCTGTGGACAAGGAACAGCTTTAGGAGGACAAATCAGTTAATTTTGGAGATAAGATCACTATTAGAATTTCAAGGGCAGCCATTAAGTGATTAGAGGTTTGTGAGGTTACAGAAGAGGTCAGGGCTGGAGATGTATGTCTGGGCATCACCAACATATGTATGGAATTTAAAGTCAAGGAACAGAAGTGCCTGGGAAGCCGCATAGAACACTTGGGCCTCAGTCTAATGTCAACCCAATATTTTCATACTGAGTAGAGCAAGAGAAAAAAACAGAAAAATGAATGAGAAGAACTAAAGGGATGAAAGAAAAATCAAGAGAGTGATATCTCAGAAGATAGATGAGAAAACCGTTTCCAAATATAGAGGGTCAGCTACATTGAATGCCATGCAAGGAGTAAGATGAGATGACTGCTGGAATTGAGCAGCATTGTTGGTGTCTGATGAAAGGCAAGTACATCTTCAGTTTTTTGGTGTTTTCTTTTTGAGCTGAGAAAGAGAATGAACAGTAAACAATGGGGAAAAACTTTCTTTTTCTGAGAAGGGAAGCAAAGAAAAAAAAGGAGAGAAATTTGGAGGAAAGCTTGAGATCAAAATAAGATTGTTTTTGTGAAGAGATCCCCAAGCATGTTATAGAGAATGATCCTGTATACCATCAGATATTGATGATAGTAATGGTCATTCACTTAGGTTAAGATGAATGGAAGTTCAATAATAATGGAAAATTATAAGGTATTAATATTCTTGTCAACAGAAGAATATAAAACCTAACTGAAATATGATATTCTTGGTCAAATTCTATTTGTTCAGTTTTATTTTACTGATTTTTTCCTCAAGGTATCTTCAAATCAGGTCTTCCCATTTTCTCATTCTATTATTCATTATTTTCCAACAGTATATTGTTTGTTTTGGAATTTGAAGAAAATTTTTAAGGTGAAGATATTTTACAGACTCCCACATGGAGTCATTATACCTACATTTTGATGAAAAGCTAGAGTGGATGCTTTAAAATAAATTTTATCATTTTTTCACTAAATATATTCATATATATTTAAAGACAGTGTATATACATAAGATATGCTGACTTAAGTTATAGACAATGTCTAATGTGACTCTCAATTGTAATAACTGAAGTTTTTTAGGGACCCAAGGCCACAGATTGGTGATCTATATGCAATATGAAAAGAAGGGAGCTAATAAGTAATTGTATATACTGTATATAGCCTGAATCAGGGAAATTGTAAGTAATACACAAGTGCTATTATCCAAATTCAAAAAGTTATTTTTTCAGATGAAATCTTTTGAAAGTTCCAAAACTTCCTTTCTTTTACTGACCCCTAGAAACCACTGACCCAGTACATACCATAAAATCAGAACAATACTGAAACTTACTGTTTTTATTAGTAAATGTTCCACAGAAAATCATCATGAAGGAAAACTTGTACTCTCTGAATCTTAAGTATTGGAAATACAAAATATTTGACCCTGGAAGCAGAAGTGGGTCAGGGAGTTGGTTTAAAAAACACACACAAACACAGAAAACAAAACAGTAAAACTCTAAATTTGGTAAAGGAAAAAAAAATAGTTTAACTTTTGCCCCAACTATAATTCATCTCAAATCTGATATTTTTACTGTTTGAAATTTTGTAATTAAAAAACATTCATTTAATCTTTTTAACAACTTTCAAATAACACATCTTATGGTTTTATGGTACCCTAGTAACAAATACAATTGCTTCAAATGCTATTTTCCTAACAGTTGTCTTTAATCAGACATGGTATTATCATCTGCCTGAATGTATCCCTATTCAAGCATGAAGCCATAAAATTAGACTGTGGCAACTGGATGCATTATAGTACTTGGGCTGGACTAGCAGCTTACCTCAGCCTTGGAGCGGACAGCTTTTCTGTGTTTTCAGTCTCACCTGTCTCACTGTTCTCTATGGATGACTCTTTGCACTCTGACCAGGTCTCTGACCGTCCAGCTTGGCTTGTTCTGTTGGCCCCTATGTCTGAATTCACATTTGCTCACCTCTAGTTGTTTAATCAGAATTGTGCAGTGATCTGTCTGCATTGAGCAAGAGCTTTTACTTTCCTGGATTGTTAAACCATCATTAGCAGCATTTTCTCAACACCAGTCATTCACATACTACTACAACAAATGTTGCCATATTTGTCAGGACCCTATCCTATTATTTCCTTAATTTTTTCCTTTAAATTGACTTATTTTGCATACTAAAATTAATTTTATTTTTAAAAAGAAATTATATCACTCTAATAAAGGGAAAGCCAATATCTGTTGCCATTAATAGAAAATGATCACAGAATTAAATGTAATTAAAAACAAGACACCATGGTTAAATTCTAGCTATGTGCTATGTTTTGGCAAAAGAATCTAAGTCTGAGGCCTCAGATTTCATTTGTTAGAAAGGGAGATAAGCAAGCTTTCTAGCAGTGTTAAGGACATATTAGAAATAAACTGAGATTTTCCTTGACATAATCAGAAGAATTGAAAAACAGGAAGTGCTTCGTTTTATGATTTAATGTTATTTCATACTACGTGTATGTGCCACTACAGAAGCATCTTATATGCCCTCAACATAGCATGTAACATCTAGAATGTTATGTGTACCACATTTTAGAAGATAGAATTTTAATGTAAAATTAGCTATCAGAGAGTTTTTGCTAAGCGTGAATAAAACTGGATAATATCATCAGCTAATATATGATCTTCAGTCATATTTCGTATGGTTGAATTATATTAGTGTAACATTGGAGTTCAGGGGTTCAGGGTGCCCTCAGCTCCCCTGAGAGGACGTTTCTCCAGGTTCTTGGTCTCCTGCCCTCTCAAGAATGAGAGAGGGGACCACGGTGCAGTGCGCAGTAAATGCTGGACTCAAAAGTGTTTGTAGAAAGTGATTTATTTAAAAAGAGAGAAAAACAGGAGAAGGAGAAAAAAAGAAACAGCTAACTCTCACACTGAGTGAGAGAATCCAGAAAGATGGAATCCAGGAGAGGAAAGCAGCTTCCACAAGAGTGTTAGAGAATAGAGAGAGATGAAGTTTAGGAGGAGAAGACAGGGTTCCATGAGAGAGTATGGAAGGGGACTCCAGAGGGAAAATCCAGGATAAAGAAAAACAGCTTCCACGAGCATGAGAGTGTTTGTGGAAGGGGATCCAAACTTGGAGTCTGAAGGGTGTAGAAGAAGGGGACTTTTAACCTGGGAGGAACCCCCACCTTCTCTAAGACCCCAGGCCAATGAAAGGAGTTCCTTAGAACTTCCGCTGGAGTGATTGACTTTTAGTTTCTTCCTGTGCCCACGAAATTTAAACACAAACCCTTAAATCTCCTGGATGGAGAGAGAGAGGGGAGGGGGGCATTCTTGCCCTTAAAACTATGCCCACTCATGGACCCAGAAAGAGAACACATTCCTTCACTAGGAATAGACTTTAAGGATCTTTAGACTTAAAGTATCCAAGATAAGTTAGGATTGCAACAGTTTTCCTTTTTCTTGTCATTTCCTAAGACTTTAGGCTTCACAGCATAGATTTCAGTGGGGAATAAGTAATTGTACCTAACTTGTACATAAAATTTTACGTGCAAAAAATTTTTAATTAGGGCTTTTAAATGAAAAATTATTTTTGTAAACAAAATGCCTATCATTATCTATAATCTCTATACTAGTTATTTTTATTTGTTCATGTAAGGGTACCACACACCCACCCACCTCTATTTAACTCTGCACCCATCTCTGGAGATGTTTCTTTCCTGAAGTTTGAAAACTTTGATGGAATGGTAAGGAAATTATTAGAAAACTAATGAGATCCTACCAAATTATGTGATGCATTTGGGGAAGCGTATTCGTGCTTTGGAACTAGTAAACAATGCCACAAAAGCTAGAAACTAACTTTACTCCACAAGAATTGGCTTGCTGTTCTAGATTCTTTAACTCATGTAAAACAGAGAGATTGAGATATTCAAATCTGGAGACATCATGGATCTCCTTTAGAGAGTAACATTCTCTAATTTAAATTACTGAAATATCTGAAAGCAAGAAACTTATTTTTTTTTTAATGTAGATGAACGTTAGTGTGGGCAAGGTTACGAACTTCCTAAATATTTCCAATCCCTTTATGTAAAGGTACTCTGGCTTCCTCCTGCCTGTGGTTTACTAGAGTGCTTAACCTATAGCTGTCAGTCAATAAATACCACACTTTGAAAAATGAATTCTGGTTAGTTTTTTTTTTTCCCTAAAACATTCTATAAACTTCTTAATCCAAAATCCTTGTTTCCTTGAACTCCAATTGAAGTTATCTTTTATAAAATTTATTCAGAAACTCATATATTATAAAAGGACTTGTGACATCTATATCTAATATTTATTAACTTTCACAAATTGTTTTGTCTCTTGACAGATGTGCTTAACACAGTGTGCACTGAATTTCAATGACTGAAGTTCAAGTAAAGTCTAGATGCTGGCATATGACTTCTACTTTTTGGTGTCCTATAGTTAATAATACACATGGGCTACTTCACAAATGGCCATTGATTTGTCTGTGATATTCATGAAGATCAAATTTAAGACTAAAATAATATAATTTTATACAGGAGACAGCTAACTAAGGAATACATGGTAGCATGGACTGAAAATATAAATTTACTAACTTCCAGATAGTTTTAAGTTCACAAATGATATTGCTACAGTGAGGTTATTAAGATATACATACATTCTTTTTAAAGAATATTACAGAAAAGATAATTTTGCTTTCCCATGTCTACCTTCGATCATCACCACATGGTCTTTCTGCAAAGCATACAGGATTCGGTGGGATTTAGAAATAGCCACTATTTGTTGAATACTTTCCATATCTTAAATAATGTATTACTTACATAGATCCTATGAAGTAGGGTTGTTCAAAATCACTCAAAATCAGGTCAGTATAAGGCAGACCTGGTTCAGGTTTCTCTGATTTTAAATTCTATGATGAACTCACCATCCCATGATTTCTCCCCAGTCACTTTGGATCTTATTCAGAAATGTTTTTGTTATTATGTTTTTAGGTCCTATAGCAGTACTGAGCAACCAAACAGTTCCCTAGTGATTTTAGGTCTTCAGATAATGGGTGTTAAATCTCTTTCAAGATGATTATACAATATTAGGTTGGTCTATAATGTGGACATTATAGAGCTTTCATTGCTCTGCTTCAAAGAATAGACTAAAATAATTTATCTACTTGAAAACACTAATTTTTTTTTTAATAACAAGGCGGTGAGTTTTGGAAAGAGCTCAGACTATTATCTATCTGAATATATAAAATAATAAACCATATTGTATTTCTTCTTCACTGTATTCAGTAAACCAGACACGTGACCTCATAAAGTAGAAGTGAGGGGTGTAGTTTTATTTTTTTATATTCTTGCTCCTAAGAATTCCCTACAAGCTAAATTTTACCAATTTTTATCCAATGCAGCATTCCTTGTTATACCACATTTTCAAGAAGAAGACATGTTCAATGAATCTGCATAATATCTGTAGGAAAGAAGCAAACTCCATTATAAAACATTATGCTATAATAGTTATGAGATTAACAAGCATTTATTTCCATTTATTTCACCTAGAATTCATGTGAAAACTTTTACTCTAGAACTGAGAAATCAGATAGACTCCAGAAATGCTAAAAAGTAAGAACAAAGGAAGACTTGATTAGAATATATTTTTCTCATATTAAATGAAAAGTATATTTCAAGTCATCATGTAAACCAATCCTTAACTGGGGGCTGGTTCTCATGTTAATTTCTAAGGTTTATACATGGACATGGTTTTTCTTTCTTTTGTTTTGTGTCTCCCCTTCCACCTTGGGTTTATTTTTCCTTTGACTGTCATATCTTTTTTTTTTTTCCTTTTGGGTAAAGGATAACAAATACACTCCTAATTCTCTTTTCTTCTTGATGTTTCTGAGTTAACCCAAGGTGATAGATTTTAAATTCCTAGAAAAAATAAGGTTAGCTATGTATTAAGAAATTTATTCCACCAGAGTCTAAATTCTCAAAGGCATTTTCTTTCAGAATTTCATGTCTAGTAACACTCGTCTGTCCTAAAGTGAGAGCCAGGAACTATCAATCATTTATGTCAATATTGTCAGAATAATGAAAATTAAAATTATCACACTGAAAAAAGACAATATCTGTAGCCATCATGGTAAATAAACATTTATCTGTGTCCTGTTATTAAACACTTCCTTTCATGCTGCATATAATGTCATTGAACTTTCAAAATTTTATCATATCTCATAATATTTTGCTATTAGGTTGGTGCTGTATGTTTTTTTAAAGAGCTAAAGGAAAGTACACCAAGAAGCTAAAAAGTTGGCACTTTATGGATACAAGGGTAGATTTCAAAGGCTCATAAACCTCACTCAAGTGTATCACTTTTGGGAAATTCTTGAAGGGACAGGGAAAGAAGCAAGCCCAAAGAATATTATTCCTATTATTTGGGCTACTTTCATTTCACCTTCCAAATTCTGTGTTGATACCAACTCCTGCTTTTTCCCTCCACCACTACCTCAGTCTCATCTGCTCCTGTCATTTTTATAGACTCCTGTCTTCTTTAACTTCATTTCTCCTTAACTGTCCAAAGTGGTAGATGTGTGTGAAATGGAAAATTTCATGGCCACTTTGGCAGTAGTGGCAAGCGGTCACTGGGGCAAAGACCAGGCTACATTCTAAAGTTCTTCCCTCTGGTCTCTCCTAAATCTTGATTTCTTACCTTTTTCTATCCTATTAACTAACCAAATAGTAGAGAAAGAAAGTTAGTCAAGAGAAATGAGCAAAGCTCTCCCTTAATTTAAAGCAATGTATAAGAATGAAGACCTCAGTCTTCAGATGCAAGAGATGGATGTTGATAGGAACATGAAAAGAATAAGGGCAGAAGGCCTGAAGTGCCAGTCCTTTGTCTGAGATAATAAGGACTGTGAAAGAAGGGAAGAATTTAATCAAAAGTGGGAAGGTGAGGAGCTGAACAGCAAAGATCAGAAAGCATGACATTAAAGATAGGGGTCAAATGGCTAGAGGAAACCTTGAAGATAAGAAGACATCATACAAAGAATCGCAGAGTGGAAAAAGAAGTGGAAATTTCTCAGCATGGGCCTAATAGGTTACTGTTTCACAAATAGAGTGTTGATAGGAAGTTATCACTACATTTTAGATAATCTGCAAATACACAAGGAAAATTGTCTTCTATACCAGAACTAACCCACTTATATAAAGAAAGCTAATATCCCCAATAGAATGCCTTATACTAGTTTTTTAAATTAGTGAGGTTTTTCTCTTGTCCTCAACTCTAAATTTCTTTAATATACTGTGAAGACAGTTATCATTTCTACATTCAAAAGTTAAAAACCAATTAAATTATAATATGTGTAACATTTTTGGAGTGGTGGGTTAATGTATACTTACTAGTACTACTGAACTCTAAGATAATTTAACTATTCTAGTCCTAGCTGTACAACATTTAGAACCTGAGATATGAAGACTTCAAATAAAAGTAAGTTTAAAATGTTCTTGTGCTTAGATTTTAATCTCTATTTAAAGATGGATTAGATAGATGAGATATTTTGGAAATTTTCATAAAGTACCCTCTTTAAATCATATTCCTTTTGTGCTTTGATCACTTTTAGAAAAAAAAAACAGTAAAAGGAAAGAAGCTGTTTAAAATTAAATATAGTTGGTTTTAAATGAACAGGAAATTAGATTCATTGATTTGGCTTTACAGGACCATTTATCCACATTCTAACAGATGTTCTTAACATGCTTTAAATTCATTATTAAGTAGCTGGATAGACAATCTCAATCTAGATATAGTTTGCTTTTCTACATTAATTGTCTTTGATACATAAAACAGAACTTATTAATCACAAACAGCTAACGAAAATTAATAGAGTATTGAGCTGTTGGGGAACTTCTGATAAGTTATGGAGAAACTTTAAATTGTAATTCAAATCTGGGGAGAAATGTTTGTTACATTTAGCCTTTTCATAATAAATGTTTCTTTGAACTTGTGATGAGGGAAGACAAGGGAAAAGCTCTGCTGATCTTTTAAACACATCAAAGCCTTAGGAAGCTAAACATGCTGGACAGATACTTTTGTCAACTTGAATGGTATCTGTGCCACATCTTTCAATGTAGATATGGTATTTATCTCCTCTAAATGGCAGAAGACCTCTGGTCACTGCAGAAACACTAAACCAGGAGGTCTACATATAATTTCTTTTGGTATCCCTCAAATTTGATTATTGTCATATTTTCTGAAAATCAGTTTTATACTCTGAAAAACAAGTAATAAATACTGGTTGTAGAAAATACAGGAGAATACAAAGAAAATAAAAATAACCAATAATGTCATCACATAGAAGCAATCATTGTTATTTTAGATTATTTTTCTTCTTTCTGATATGTAAAAACTGTGTTATTTAAGATAATATGTTAAATTGCAGCTTTTATAGAATTGCAAGCATAAAATGTTATATTTAAAGCTTATATTATTAGCAATTTCTCAACCCATTAATGCTATTTTTAACCATGCTAGAATAATAATTTATGTAACCCATACATTTAGCTGGACATTTAGATTTTCTTCAGTTTGTCATTATTACACATAATAATTCTAATACACTTTTTTTTTTTTTTTCTGAGACAGAGTCTCACTCTGTCATCCAGGCTGGCGTGCAGTGGTGCAATCTTGGCTCACTGCAACCTCCGCCTCCCGGGTTCAAGTGATTCTCCTCTCTTAGTCTCTTGAGTAGCTGGGAGTGTAGGTGCATGCTACCATGCCCAGCTAATTTTTTGTGTTTTTAGTAGAGATAGGGCTTCACCATGTTAGCCAGTATAGTCTCGATCTCATGACCTCATGATCCACCTTGGCCTCCCAAAGTGCTGAGATTACAGGTGTGAGCCTCTGTGCCGGGCCCTAATATGCTTTTTAATATCTAAATCTGTTCTTGGCATCTCTGACCATTTTATTTTCTAATAGTGGTTGGCACATAGAAAAATATTGATTTAAAGTGCTTTTAATTGAACAAAATTAAATACAGGTTTTCAGTAGATTATTTTGTGTTTTAGTTAGGCAATTCTATCATCAAAAGGTAATAATGGTATGGTTTCCTCTTATCTTTCTAATTTTTGTTTAATGTTACATTGCATTGACCTGGACTAGTGAGTTAATGTTAAATACTAGTTGTGTCAGTGGGTATAGTTTACTAAGAGTAAACCTCATTTGAATTCCTGGGATATATCTCAATTGATCATAATGGCATCTTCTATAACAGACTATGGAATTCTTAGTGTTATTTAGGATTCAATAGTATCTTTCTTTTTGTGTAATCTTAATTATATTTCAGTATCAGAGTTATGCTACTCTTTTGCTAAATAAATTGGGATCACTAATATAACA
This sequence comes from Plecturocebus donacophilus, assembly GCA_004027715.1. Classification (NCBI taxonomy): domain Eukaryota; kingdom Metazoa; phylum Chordata; class Mammalia; order Primates; family Pitheciidae; genus Plecturocebus; species Plecturocebus donacophilus. The sequence goes on along the minus strand of PVKP010000639.1, from coordinate 116,626 downwards.
TAAGCTTATCTATTTTAGAAACTTTAATAATATTGACAAGTAAAACCATTAGATTTTAAAGCTATTTTGGGGATTGAAGTTTGTTGTAATAGTAGTGGTAGTAAGTGGTGTTCTATTCTCAGTTTGAGTCAGCTGTTGGGGAGGATGTAAGAAAATTTGAGGTTCATCTTTGGTTATTTTCGGGTTTACCATTCTGCCTTGCCACTTCTTAAATTGGTTAGCAAGCACTCTTCCATGTCACTTCCTCTATCTAGACTTCACTTTAGATGGAACATAACTCCAAGGAAAAGTTGCTGACTTCTGAAATATTCAAAACAAGATTAATGATAATAACTATCATTTTACCATATCCTTTTATCATTCTTCTACATACTTTTAAGGCATCATCTCATTTAATCCTCACCACAGTTCTAAATTCTATTATCATCTCATATTACAGATGAAAAAACTGGGCTTAGCAAGCTTAAATTTATTTATCCAAGGTTACAAAAATAGTAAGTGGTGGAGCCAGGATTTGAACTCCAGGTTTCCAAAGTTCAAATGTATAAGCATTGCTCTATATTGTCTTTCTGTCACTTATGGTACTCATTAGAGAAACCCTTCCTTGAGACAGTTGTCCTCCACCTCTCTCCTGAGGAGGAGGGTGTGGGGAAATGAAGTGATATGATCACAACAAAACAAAGCAGACAAACATAGAATGTGACAATCAGTAATTTTGACCACAGTATTTGAAAGTGATTATCTCTCAATATTATGAAATCAAACCACAAAAAGATGAGAATAAAATACACAAACTAGCAGAAAATTATGCATTTAAATACTATGAAAGAAATTTTGAAAAATGTCAGTATTTCTTAGACTATTTAAAATCACTTTTCAGAAAAAAAAATTACATATTTTAAGAAACTTTCATTGAAGAGATAAAATGAATTAGAAATAAAAAATAAAGGAGAATCAAACTCACACACAAAGAACTTAATAACTGGCAGTTATAAGAACCACAGCTCTCCAAAACATTAATGAAATGCTGATGAAAATTTGGTTTTAAAATATGAAAAACATGCAGGTTCATTAATATACAAATGATAAGGATAAAAAATTATATCTTATTCATCTACAAATTTGTGGCCCAATATCCACATAGAAATGGTACATATTTTATGTTATCTTGTTTCAGTTTTGTTTCCTTTTACTTTCTAGTTTGTCAAGTATTTGAATCCATAGAATTGTCCTAATTTTAGACTTCTGTTGAAGTTATTACTTTTATTAATATTCACTAATTATATTCTGATATTTTAAATATTCAATAATATGAATGGTTATATGAGTTACTAAAATGGGAATGCCTAGGTAAGTAGCATATTCTATAACATTTGTTTACAGATTATTTTTCATTTTCACAATCTGTACTTTTCCAACATGTATAGTCAATAGAGTGGAAAGCAGTAAGTTAAAACTAGACAAGCAACTCTAATCATATGGCTTAACTGCTATATGATTTGATACAAAGGATTTGTTTTTCATAATTAGCGTTTATGTGCTAAAAAATAATTTAATCTAAATAAATAGAATGTAATTGACCTCTCTTAATAATGCTCAGGTTGTAAATCAATGAATATGTTTAACATGACAAAAATTATATTTGTCACCTTGAATTGGGAACATAAAATCTAAATGATTCTTACCAGTAGAATTCTCAAGAGAATGTTTGTTTAAATTTTATTTTATTTTTATAAAGTGCCCTCAATAATGAAAGAATTTTTTTTGTTATATATTAAGATACATACTAAGTAGAGCACTAGCTATGAATAGGATGGAAAATACAGCCACTAGAGTTTAACCTGATACAAAAAGGAAAATCTGGAGCTCTCCAGTCTACTTGGGCATGCTTAAGGGAAGGTAAGAGAGTAGGCCATTTCTTCTCACCATTAAGAAAAGATGCATGAATGCCTCTTGGTGCATGGTCATTGTTATGAATGATTATTGTTATGTTATGATCCACAAATTCCTACCTGTAAGCCTAGTTTTAAAACCAAATTTCATTTATAACTGATGATTAGAAAAAGACCATTCAGATTTATATGTTCATATCTTGCAATTATTCATCAGTCTTTCATGATGAGGTTAAATTTTGAGTCTGGAAGTACATGAAAAGATTAAATTAAATCAAATACAGTTTACATCTTTTTAAAATACTAATGTTAGTAGAGGAAAATGTTTAAATGAAAATGATTGAGAGAGACAAAAAATGGGAAAAGTTCTTCTGTGATACAGGGATTTACCTTATGCTTATTCACGATTTCCTCCCAACTTTCATGATCAATTTCCACTGAGCTCTTCCTGGGCTTGTTTATGCAAGTATCTTTATTTGTCAGCTGACTAAACAATGTCAGACACCAGCTTTCTTGTTTGCTAGGCATTACCATGTTAGGTGGTAGCTACCCGCAATAATATCATTTTTCTAGAGCTAGAAAGAGAACATTTGGCTGCTATTGAAAAAAATATGAGTTTGAATTTCAGCTAGCCTAACCACCAGTTATGTTAAGCTAGGTAATTCATTCAACCATTAGGACTTTCATTGCGTCCAATCCAAATTACTGACATTCTTTAATATCACCTCTAAAGGAATTTACATTGGTAAGCTTCAAAGGCATTTCTGAGTTAAATTTTTCCTGTGGGAAGTAACCATACTCCTCTATGTAGTTGGTATAAGAAGGTGGCTGGTGTTTCTTTTTTTAAGTGACCTGGGAGAGACCTTATGTTGGTTTTGGATTTCAAGAGATCTTTGTAGACAATGCATGAGAATATTTCAGAAACAAACTCAGAATATTCTCTGAAAGAACTAGAAGAAGCAGTATTTTCAAATGGATTCTCACTCTGAAGTACAGGATAATATGGTAAAACAGGAACAGATATAAGGCCTAAAGTCGTAGACATAGGATAGGACACTATATCCTCATTCAAAATGGTGCATAACAAAGTTTTAAGACAAGTAACTGAGGCTTGCCTGGAAACAGAAAACTGGGAAGGTAAATTTGGAGCGATATTTAGCATTATTCTAAGGAAATGGTACTCCTCCTAGTTGTAGCGGCAAAAGAGAATCACCTCTTACTCGATGTGCCCATTTGTTTCTGAAAAGAAAGAGGTTGTGGGCCAGAAGATTTAGTGGAATAGGATCAAAGCTAATGAAGGGGTAGAGTAGGGATCCAGATTTAAAAGAGAGATACTAGTTTCAGTCTCTGCTTTCCCTCCTCCTGTCTCTTCCTACAAGCCACACTCCTCACACACTGAATACAAATGAAAAGATGCTGAGATACTAACACATTATTTATTATTCAAACTGGCAACCTCACATCATCTCCTTCCATTGTATTAATGAGGTAGCTGTTGAAAATATGGAACACAGAGGGGAAGGATTCCCATTCATCTGTTGATTAGGTGGTTAACATTTTGAAAACCAATAAAATGCAACACAATCTAGTGGCTAAGGTTTGATGTCATACATGAGTTTGGATCTTGACTCTAACCTCTTTTAGTTTCAGCTTCCTCATGCTTATAATGGAGAATATAATGGGGCCATCAAAATAATGACCAATGTTTGCTTAGCACAGGATCAAGGACATAGTGATACCCCATAAATGGGACTATTATTAACCTTCTATAAATGTTGCTATACTTTAACATAGTCGTTTTTCTCTTCTTCTCTGTGGAATGAAGTCATGACAAAATATCACTGCTGGGTTGGCTTCCTTGCTCTGGTCTATATTCTCAGTACTCAGAACAGTCCTTGGAACATACAAGTTTTTGTTGCTTAACTTTGAGCATTCTACTGTCTGGTAAGAAATCTCACTATGCAATAATTAAGTGCATCTGGGTATATATACTCAGTGTTCCATCAACACAGCTTAATTCTGTAATAAAATACACAGAAGTAGTGAGTATTTTCTGTCTAGACTGATTTTAATGTGTATTTTTACACAATTATAGAACTGTAAAATCTTAACTTCAGTTCAACTAGTAGTAATTTTTTTTTGGTCAGGCCTACATTTTAATTAAAATTTACTAAAATATAATAAAATAGAAGAGAGACACAATGTAAGTCCTAATGCATATACTGTCACATTAAGCCTAGACATAGAAACTTTCTAGAGATTGCCAGTGGTGAAGAACTATTTAGTTTTGTCACATGAGCCCTTTCAATCTGGTGGATTTAATTCCTTCTTCATAGTCTTCTGCTTCTCCTTCTCTTGCTCTTATCTCTCTTCCTCCTCATTCTCCTCCTCCTCTTTGTTCTCCTCCTCCTCTTCCTCCTCCTCCTTCCCTTTCTGTTTTTCTTCCTCTGCATCTTCTAACTAGAAACTTCTTTCATATCATATGTGCCAGCTTTCACATCATGTGCCAAATATGTTTCCTTCCTTAATTATGTACCAAAGAAAATCACTTAAATTCATGCTACTCAAAGTGTGATCCTAGGACCAGCAGCATTGAAATAAACTGGGAGTTTGTAATGCACAAGCTAAGGTCACCCCAGGTGATCTGTATAGTTTGAGAAGTGCTATCTTAACCAAACTTGTAACTATTCCAGGGAAGATACGGTTTTACCCACTAGAGGGCAGTAGGACATATGTGCCACTGGCATTACATTTATTTCCCAAGTATAATTAAAAGCTCTTTTAAGAACCACTCTCAGTTGCCAAATGGATAGTATGCTTGGTTTATTTAAAGGAAAAAATAACAAAGTCAAACCAGGTTACATAGAGAAATTCAACATGTGAGATTAATAAAATAAGCAGTTCCATGGCACTAGCATAGTATAAAATCAGGTGCCAAATCCTAAATTGTGATTTTGGCTCTTGTTCATTGATTATAGAATTATAAAGCTGGAAAAAGGCTTTGATAATCACCTCTGGGGCAACTGACTTATTTTACAGATAAGGAAGGAAACTCCTAGACATTAACTGGCTGTTTCAAATTCATACAGCTTCCAACTTGCCAAGCCAAAGCTGGAACTACTACCAACAAAATTCCTACCCAAAGACTGAGGAGAGAGAGAGACTTTAACATGATGCTAAACACCTCTTTGTATTATTTAAATGGAAAAATGGGGTTAATACTTGTGCTTTATACTTCTGTTAGAATAGTATTAGCTGTTTCTGAAGAGGTGGGGAGATAGGGAGGAATTGTTGGGGTTTTTTTTCCTTCAAGTTATTTATATTCAGCTACACTACCATCAGAACACAGCTTGGATGTCTCCATCTCAAGCCCAAAAGTGTCCACATGTAAATATCAACCAATCAGTAAGTATTGAGTAACCACAATATTCATGGCACTGTTCAACATTCCTTTTAGCATGATGCTACCATGATTTCTGCTCTTGATGATCTTTGGTTATGTGTTATTAACAGCCTGGCTGGTAACTGCTTTTAATTTTCAATCCCACATGTTTTTTGCATGCAAAATAGGATCAACAACATTGTGTCAGACTCAGAGACATACAAGGTGATGAAAACTGAGCTGGTGGATTCTCATTCATCTAAGGAACTGGCAAGGCTTTACAGAGAAAAGAACCCTAATTGCACATACAACACCCTCAGTACAACTTGCTCACATGTCTTCAAAATGACCTTTTAAAGAATGTTTTAAATGTCAATGCTTTTTTAGAAAACATTGAACTAAACATGAAAATTGCTTGAGAAAAATTTTGGAACCTCCAATTAAAGGCACGGTCACATTTCCAGTTTCCTTTTCATCTTTCTCTTATTATCAATGGAATTATTTAATAAAGCCTAAAATCACATGAAGTTTATGGGCATAAGAATTTGGATACTGATAGATGTTTTGCAAGCAGTTTCTAAGAAAGAGTCTGAAATGTTAAGCAAAGCTCCAAAATGAAAAATATAATAAGCAAAGTCTTGGTGGAGTGTCCCCAGAAACAAAGGAGCTCCTAAAATAAGTGCACAAAAATTTTAAGGACTATCTAGTCTGGCTTAATTTGTAACTTGATAAATGGAAGAGGCTTGTCAGAATTTAATTTAGCTCCCAAAGAAATTTTTCAGAACTATGTCTTCAAACCATAGAAAGGCACTTCTCATTTGCCTATCTCTCCTTTTACCGTTAACTTTAGTATATAAATGCAGTCATAACCAACTGTCATAATTTTACCAGGAGTCACTATTTATAATATCTTTTCCTCATGATTTCACCTTTAATTATTAATAATATGAATGCAAAATACTGTCTCTGAGACAAAGTCTGAGGAAAACATCCATGTTTTTTTTTTTAAGTAAACAGTCAATAATCTCATAAAAAAAATGATGTCTGATCAATTATGCTGATAATCCTTAGTTTATATTTTGAACAGTTTAAATTGTAACTTTGATATTTTTCTAAGGACAGATGAGGCTTTATATATTATATATATATATATTCAAGGACAGATGAGGCTATATACAGATGAGGCCTGTATATATTGCATATACAGGCGATGTATGCTGTCTACCATAACAAATAGTACAATAACCATGAAGGAAAACAGTAGCATTTAATATGCTTTATTTTTAGCATTCATTACATACACAGTTATTTTAGCAGAGTAATAGTACCATTTGGACTTATTCTACCTATTTCATCTGAGAATATCCTCTGTTTTCCCCTCATTATAATAAAAGAACAGCTCTCAATTATTGCCAGTAATATTAGCGGCACACTCATGTTTATATCTCAAATATGCTTTTAATTTTCTGAAACAGAGGCAAATTGCTGGTGATATCTTAATGTTTTAAGGTAGTTAATGCCAAAAAGCTTGGATCTGATCTTAAATGGAATATTTCCCAGATGTTTGGTAGGGTGAAAGGTGGAACTGCTAACAGAAACCAACTTCCTATCCCTGTTATACTTACTTAGCTGAATTTTAAGTAAGGATTAATTAGACATTGAGACCTTATGAGCAGTCAACTTCACAGCTCTCAGAGATAAAAGCTGGGGGCTTGCTCAGTTGTAACATAAGCCATATGTTGAGAAAGAGAAGTCTCGACTGCCACTGTCTCCTTGCACCTTGTTTATAATGCTCCTTTAACTTTCATTTCAAAATGCAGTACTTTTGGAAATGTTGAAGAACTACTAAAGGGTTAAACAACTTACAGTTTTTGAATAAGTATTGGATAAATATTAAAGTAGCAGAAATACATCCAAAATATTTAACTCACAAGAATGAGCTCATAAATATAAAAGGACAGCTTAAGAATGACAAGAGGAAACCACTATTAATGTGGCTTATCCTAGACCAGCTTTGTACTGGCAGATACCCTGAGGATACTAAGGCTCTGAAAACTCTATGTCTCCATGGGAAGCCAGGCTGCCTATTATAGGAAGAGGAATTTAGCGCAAATTCAGTTGTTTGCCCAGATTCAGTAGAGACTAAAGATAAATTGGAACAAGGTCTTGCCAATTACCCATTCTTAAGGGTTGGGTGCTTTAGCTTGACAAGATTTTGCCATCTAAAACAACTGCTTTGTGTTGGAGACTAGATGGTAATTTTGCCAAAACTACTTAAAAGGTCTGAGCCATCAATTTCAAAGCAAATGTTTCTTATATTGGGTACATGCTCATTTTTATGATTTTTTTCATTTAAATTTTCATGTGAATATGAATTTTAGTTTAGGTTGGAGGCATTGATGAAGTAGCAGATAGTGATTGCAAGTTAAGAAACTATGACCAGCCTATGCCAGCCAACGACAGATCTACTTCTACAATATAGAAAAGACTGTACTTAGTAAAACCAAAAGAAATCAATGAAAGATACTTCTTTACTAACAATAAGGGCAAATCTACATTAGTAATTCTTCAAATATGTCAAGTAGTTATTCTAGATTGGAATCCACTTTCTTACATGATTTTCTTCTTCTTAGACTATTTATTTATTTAGAGACAGAGTCTCACCCAGCCACCCAAGCTGGAGTGTAATGGCACAATCATGGCTCACTGCAGCTTCAAACTCCTGGGCTCAAGCATCCTCCCAACTCAGCCTCCTGAGTAGCTGGTACTACAGGTGTGCACCACCATGCCCAGATAATTTTTATTATTATTAGTCCCCACTTATGAGTGAGAATACATATTTGTCTTTCTGTGTCTGTCTTGTTCACTTAAAATAACAGCTTCCTGTTCCATCCATGTTGCTGCAAAAGACACCCAGGCTCGAGTGCAGTGGTGCAATCACAGCTCACTGCAGCCTCGACCTCCTTGGCTCAAGTGATTTTCCTGCCTTAGCTCAAGTATTTGGGACCACAGGCATGCACCACCATGCCCAGCTAATTGTTCAGCTTTTTTGTAGCTATGGTGCCCAGGCTGGTCTCAAATTCCTAGGCTCAGAAATCCTCCTGCCTTGGCCTTCCAAAGTGCTAGGATTACAAAAGTGAGCCACCATATGTGACCATTAGACTTTTAAAAAGTATTTTATGAATATACATGAGATTGTCAGTATGGGTTAAAATCTCATAGATAATTGCAAGGGTTAAGGGAAATGTACAGAATCTGAGAAAGTAAGTATGTGGTTAAAAAAAAAAAAAAAAAAAGAACTAGTTCTAAGTTTTTCTGCCTGTAATAAATTTGCCAGCAAATTTGCTACCTAAAGAATTTGTGTGTCACTATTTTGCTTCAGTTTCAAAGTCAAAAATATTTCTGACTTTCCAATGTGATTACCTTGCATAGTAGTCAGCCAGCAAGGGCAACTGAAAAAAGAAAACTATTGATTCCAATGAGCAGTACACTCCTCACTCAACATCTATGCTAGTATTTTTGGAGAGATTAAATAAAGGTGAAAGAAAAAAAAACATGAAAATATTTTCAAGTGCAGCCATTTAACAGTATAGTATGAACCTCCCCTGAAGTTTGTGAATGGGAAGACATCTAAGGGAAAGTCTCTGTAGCTCTACTTTTGGAAATCAAGCTTAACTGGACAAGATCTCTGGTCACAAGCCTGTGCAATTAGATTTCTTATCCTAGTACCACAAATGCAATTGTTAGCAGCTGTCTTTGTCAACAGGGAAGCTGGAGAAACAGTAAAAAGAGGAGCTGGTGAGGATGAAAGAGGAAGGGTGTGAATTGGGTGTATGCTTCCTAGTAGTCTTCAAGTCTCCACATACAGAAAAGAATTTGTTGTCCTCCTCCCTGTAGTTAAAGTGTTGAATGACTGAGAAGGCAAAGAGGGATGAGAAAGCTGTTTATTGTCTAGAGGAAGAAGATAGGATCTCCTGCGATGTCAGAAAGCTGTTAAACACTCAAGATGAAAACACCCATCAGGGTTTAGAGTCAACAAGCAGTTGTTTATATTTGGATGTTTGCAGCAGACCTTATTACCTTAACATCCTTGACCAAGTTTCTGAGACAAAGAATATCCACGCTGTAGACTGAGATATTGGACTTTGGTTAAAGGAGTCTTTTTTAAAACCGTTTTAAAAAGGTTATTATGACTGCAAATTTGTGTAAGAAAAGAGAACAAAGTGGTCTTTGGCTTTTTTTGTGGTTGAAGCAAGTAAATTTAGAAGAAAAAGACTGAGCAGAATAATTCTGATTTAGGCTTGGGACTCTTGCATACAAGTCACAAGAAATCCTTTTTATGCTTGGTAGATGGCTTTTACATGCAGTAGACATCAAATACTGTCAGTGTGATTTTCACAGGGTTACATTTAGCAATCAGTCCCTCAGGGTACCGGTTCACTATTTTGAGCTGAGAATGCTTATGTAAAATAATGTGAGGATTCAGCCTCAGGCTGGAAAACACACTAAAGACTGAAGAAACATTGGGGCAGTGGGGTAGGGAGTGCTGTTCTACAGTCCTGCCTGCCCTGGAAGGACTTTTGATTTTACCCCAGTGAGTACCCTGGGCAGAGTTGAGACACAGTTAAATAGGGAATACCTGCCAACAGAAGAGCAGCTTCCCTTTTCCTGTAGTGTCCCTTTTCAACTTGAGAATTGAACCAAGGTGAACAGAACACCCAGCACTTCTTTCTTCTTTCCTCTTTCTAGGAAAAAATGAGTTTGCCAAGTTGAAACAAGCACTTTTCACATGAGTTTCTTCAAATAAATTTATTAATTTGTTTATATGCATAAATGCACATATGAAATATGAGCCAGGTGCTGGTAGTACAGCATCGAGTAAGAGAGTAGATGAGGCCCCTATTAAGAAAGAAGCAGTATTCCTTCAGTAAACTAAAGGTGGTCTCAAGACTTTGGGAAGCTGAGATGGGAGGACTGCTTGATCCCAGGAGATTAAGACCAGCTTAAGGAAAATAGTGAGACTCTTGTCTATAACAGAATTATAGATGTTTCCATTAATTTATTAATCTGACTTGCTAAAAAGTCAACCACTTTACCTAGAATTATGTTTTGCCATTTTGGTGGCAATTTGAAAAGCTGTTTTCAAATTTGTCCACTCTTTTCCAGCTTCTGCTTTCCCCTATCCCATTTTTATGTACCAGCATTTTGATCATCACGCATTATTGTAAATTAGTTATTTTACTTCAGTTCAATTTAATAATTATATGACAATACTTTAGAAGCTAGTAAAATGTGAGAAAATCAATTTAAAATCCTTCTTACAACTTATGATATGCAATAAATAATATTAAAAGAGTCTTTCTTCTGGAAGAATGCTTTCAGATTTTGACAAATAAATGTAAATGGAAATATTTTTTTCCAGATATGATATTGGGGGCTTTTTTCTAGCTGAACCCAGGTACATCAAAAAGAAGTTTAAGATAACATTTTTCTGAATATCATACTTCTAAGTTTTAAAAGTTTTAACAGTTTTGGATAAAATTTGACTTGAGAAAAATTAGACATTTGAAGTTAGCATGGCTTGGATATATATTTTAATAATGCATTTAAAATGTAATATATATAAAGTCAAGTCAGTTCAATAATTTTCTTTTTTTAAGCATTTCTTCTCTTAACTTTTAGATTTTACCTTCCTGTTTATCTTCCTTGTCCTTTAATCTGGATCCCAGCAATATTTTATGTGCACAAGAACTCAAATACATAGTAGTTTTAATCTATCTTCTAGTCTTAAATAATGAAATTTCAACATATTCCATTCAGGAATGTGGTTAAGGGTTAACCACATATTGTCACTGTGGAAGCTTGTTTACTAAGACACCAAGAGAAGTATGAAATAACAATTGTGTGCAGATAGACAGGTAGATAGATAGAGACATACATTATTTTTCCCACTTATTATTCTCTTTGCATTTTTAAAACTCTTAATTTTTTCTGTTGATTATGTGGCACCAATTCCCACATAAAATGTTTCCTTTACCCATCAGTTTTTATTTGCAAATTGGATCGGACAGATCATATTTTTTCTTAACTATTTTAAAATAATGTAAGCATTTCTGAAAAGCAAAATGGGATAACGGTATAATTGCTGGTCTTTTCTATCATGAGGTAACAGATCATTATGTGTCTGGTTGTACTCAGCCTCTAGGAATTTCATTATACATAGTTTGTTAACTTAAGACTTAACACAAGTATTTAATGAGCTTTAGAAATAAAATCTTACCTAACAATCCATTTCCCATATATAATTACAAAAAATCAGTAAAAGGCATATGTTGGATTCTAATGTCAATCCTTAGTTGCATCTCACTAAAGAACGAGTAATGCTCCCTCCCCACATGTGGTTAAGGTAATAATATCTGTTCTTAGACCATCTCGAGCCCAATGCTGCTTTTCCTATGTTGTCTGTACAAGAGTGTCAGATTTTTATTCTGAGTTCTAATTTTTTTTTATTACTTTCTTAAAATACTATTTTTAACACCATCATTTGTGATCTCAAGCAGCTGATCCTCTTCTAGCACAGACAAAGGTCTGTTCACCTGGCTTATTTATAAATGGGTCATGGATCCATTCCTTCCCAGTTTGGGGGTCTTCTGTGGTTGGGAAATAATGCTCAAACTCTTTTGAAAGCTGAGATAGGTAATCATGCACCAGCTGGGAGAAAGAAGGCCTGGGCTCAGTCTCTTTCTAAATCACTGCTGTTTAAAACATGTCAGAAATCCCAGTGTTCACTCATCTCCCCCATAATTCTAGTGTGGCTTTGAATGCAGACACTTTATCTGCTGACCTGAACATAGTTCTCATTCTCCCCTGAAGTGACAGATTGAGTTCACTGACTCAATATGTCACCCAAGTAGGCAAGTTTTGGGACCCATTCTGGGTCACTGAAATGTGTTACCAGTGGTGATTGTTTTTCTAAAAGAAATCTCTGGGCCGGGTAGAGTGGCTCATGCCTGTAATCCTAGCACTTTGGGAGGCTGAGGCAGCAGATCATGAGGTCTGGAGATTGAAACCATACTGGCTAACACAGTGAAACCTGTCTCTACTAAAAATATAAAAAAGTAGCCGAGTGCAGTGGCATGCACCTGTAATCCCAGCTACTTGGGAGGCTGAGGCAGGAGAATTGCTTGAACCTAGGAGGAGACTGACGTTGCAGTGAGCAGAGAGTGTGCCACTGCACGCCAGCCTGGGTAACACAGTGAGATCTTAACTTAAAAAAAAAAAAAAAAAAAAAAAAACAAGAAAAACTCCAAAGACTTGTCTTTTGATGCAGGGTGCTTAATCTCCATGTGGTCAAGCAGTTTTGAAGGTTTTATGGCTTTGTTGGATAGCAGGGCACCATGTATTATACAAAGTGGGCTTGCAGAATGTGAATCACCTGTTGCAATGAACCCATAATTTAAGTAGAACTCTTGTTATTTTCTTTTAAATGAAGCTTTATATTTATAGGCAGTCTTAGAGTCCTTTGCTGTTTTATCACGGGGTCTTTCCCTCCTTCAAAGAAGCTCTCCAGTGATGTTTGCTTTTTACTCATTTTGGCAGGGTTAGCTTGTGGGTTTACCAAAAGTGTGACTGAGACAAGTGCATAGGGCAGGAAAGAAGCATGGATGGAAATGGTAAATATAATAATGGATGGGTCATGCATGGACTAAATTAAGTGCTAGATTCTGACTTACAGCCTGCCACCAGATGCAGCTGTACAATTGAAGTACAGCAACTCACTTGCCACTATAACTCCTGCCACCAGATGCAGCTTAATTGTCACTTGCCATTCACTGGTAGGGTTTTTATATGAGTCTGCAAGTGACTGATTTATCTTGGTCTTTGTACAGTCAAATATCTCTGCTACAGTTCATCTATATTTGCAACTGCTCCTCAGCACTAGCATCGCCACCTCAGCTTCAACTCAGATAATCAGGCATTAGATTCTCATAAGGAGCATGCAACCCAGATCCCTCAATTACGCAGTTCACAATAGGGTTCAAGCTCCTCCTATGAGAAGCTAATGCTGCTGCTGATCTGACAGGAGGCAGAGCTCAGGTAGTAAGGAGTGATGGGGAGTAGCTGGGGAGTGGCTGTAAATACAGATGGAGCGTTGCTCACTTACCACCGGCCACTTCCTGCTGTGCATCGTGGTTTCAAACAGGCCATGCACCACTATCAGTCCATGGCCCAGTGGTTGGGGACTCCTGAGTTACAAAAATGTATAGTTATATATGGCAAATAAATCAATATTGCCATTTGTCAAGTATACATAAATAGATAAATTGTCTTTCTGTACAATCAAATCAAAATTCACATACCACACAGTGGAATATATATTTCTTAAAAGTATCATGATTACCCACTATCTAAGTAATTATGGAAACAATTTTTGAAGGAGTTAAGAGACCAATTATGTATTATTCCATACCATGTTGGAAGCTTGTTGAATTTACAATACACATGTTCAAAGTGAGCTTACAGTTTGAACCCCTCAAACTTGTTCCATATTAAGTATTTTAAACTACTTAGGGTTGTTCATTATCAGCTAATTTGTGAACACTTTAATGCATCAAGTAAGACTTTTTCTTACAGGGAACCCAATATCAAGATATGCTCTACTGACATATTTTATTCTTTTCTTTAAATTGAGGAGAAAAGATACACTATAATTAGTTATATTAAAGAAATTCATAAAATCTTCAGTAAATGTGGTAGACAGTTTATAGCAATGTCTTCAGGGCAAATGTCTATATTAACATGTTGATCATTTATTAAAATATGCCATGCAGTAATTCTTCTAAACCTCTATGTTGGCTTAATTTCTTTTTTCTCTCTTTACAAATAAAATGCAGTGGTCAAGTCCAAATCAAATTAATAGTTTTTTGTGTAATAAACAATATATAAGATACTTGCCTGGCTGCTAATTGTTTATAAATGTTAGCAGGAGCCTCATGGTGTGGTAGACTAAGTATTTACTTAATGCTCTAAGTAACTTTTACAGATAAGTCCCTCAATCTCTCCGAATTTCCCAATGTAATCTATTATGAAAGAGAATTGAATATGAAACAGGCAGTCTCTAGATTTCTTCAAACTCTTCTCTGACTCTACAATTTGCTAAGATATAGCCTTAAATGATCTGAACTTTTCTCACTAAAATAATAACTACTATTTTTAAATGTAGTAATTTTTAGCTCATTTTGAGGCTCTGAAATCCATGCTTTAAATTAGATTGATCCGAGGTTTTAACGAACATAGAGTATATCTCAAAATATGTATAATAACTTACTATTTTGGGGAAAGGTATGACAGTTGAGATGCTTGCCAAAACTTCTGTATCATAATACATCTAATCTAGGCAGTCGCTTGGCTTCTACTGATGCATAAAATGTTTCTAACATTATTTTGTATTCTGTATAAATTTTCCCATAAGTGTTAACATGCAGTGATTGTCCCTTATTTTTGCAAGGTCAGTATATGAAACTCTTTCTATACAGAATGGCAGACTTTCTGTCCTTTCAATGATCAGTGAGAAGACACAAGCCGCACAAAGATTCCCTTGGGATTTTCCCTAAAATGTGAAATGCAGGAGATAAGAATAGGGACAAAAGTGGGATATGGCCATCATGCCTGCGCAAAAAGCCAGAATCTTTTAACTTTTCAGAATTGTGGAAGGGTTGATTTGTCTACTAAAGGAAATGAGGGGAAGGCAAAACCAAAAAATTGCTACATAAAACTTTATTTAGAAATATATTTTCTGATACAGAAATGTTTACCTATCAGGAAGAAATATTTTCAGTAATTACTCTCAGCCTTGTTCATGGCTTTGTTAACATTGAGATGAATTGTGCTGGGCTTTTCTAAGGCAATCTTCAGCCTTCCTTTCTTAACTCTTCTGTTTTGTATCATTTCCAGCAATTTATCCCATTGCAAAATGGGATCAAATGTTAGTTATCTTGGGTCACAGCAAATGACTCAAACATATAAGTGTTTCCAGTAGTAGTTGTTATTTTGTTTGTTTGCTGGATTGCTGGTAGTTTGGAATAAGGATAGAGTTTCTATCTCTAGAGGCACACAAGCATTTCTAGACCTTTATTTCACTCAAAACTAGCTATAGAATAATTTCTCACTTTGTGAGTTAAATTTATATCAGCACATATTATGTACAATTCTCAAGAATTACAAATCCATTTCTGTCCTAGACACATGTCATTTATGTCTCACTGTGAATGTGTCCTAAGAACAGAGAAGCTAATGTTTGAAAACATGACATTACAAAATTGATGTTATTATTTCCTAAAGTATTTCCATAATGTTGAATACATTTAAAAAATCTCTACCAGTGAGGAAAAAATTAGAAGGAAAATGTCAAGTTTACCAAATCTATTGATCTAGCACAGTGTTGTGAAGAAACCTATTAGATGACTATCTGCAAATATTTGTTTACTTATGATCAGTGTGAAAGATCTGGAGTCACATTTCATTTGTAATAAAAATGCAGTAAGAAATTGATCTTTTGAGAGAGATCCAAGATGGTCAATTACTAGCAGCTCAGGATTGCAGCTCCCAGTGAAAGCGCAGAGAGCGAGTGGCCGCCACACTTCCAGATGAATTTTTGTTGCCCAGGAACCGGGAGATTCCCAGCAGAGGAGCCCTGAGGGTCACCAGTGCAACCCTTTTGGCCGGTGCAGCTGTTTTGCCGATACCTTGGCACAGCAGTTCTTGGTGTGGAGTAAACGGGACTGGGTGTCCTTTTGGTTGATGTTTGGAGCTCCAGGAAGGCAGAGTTGCTCGTTTAGCTGATTGAAAAAATGGACTGAAGAGGGAAGCCAGACCGGAGACTCCTGGGCAGAAAAGCACCACGAATCTCAACGCCACTGTTTCAGCCAACGATGTGGGTTGCTGCAATGAAAAGTACATAGATTCCAGCGCTGGGAATCAACAAGCTGGATGTCCACTCAGAGACCTAATATGAAAGTCAGAAAATAAAAAGACGACAGGTGGATAAATCCACAAAGATGGGAAGAAATCAGCGCAAAAAGACTGAGAACACCCCAAATCAAAATATCTCTCCTTCTACAGAGAATGGCAGCTCCTCATCAGCAATGGAACAAGGCCTGATGGAGAACAAGTGTGATGAATAAACAGAATCAGGCTTCAGAAGGTGGATAATAAGAATCTTCTGTGAGCTAAAAGAACATGTTCTAACCCAATGCAAAGAAACTAAGAACTTTGAAAAAGGTTTGATGAAATACTAATGAGAATAGACAATTTAGAGAGGAATATAAATGAATTAATGGAGCTGAAAAATACGAGAAATCCGCGAAGTATGCACAAGTTTTAACAGTCGAATTGATCAAGCAGAAGAAAGGATATCAGAGGTCGAAGACCAACTTAATGAAATGAAACAAGAAGACAAGATTAGAGAAAAAAGGGTAAACAGGAATGAGCAAAGTCTCCAAGAATTATGGGACTATGTGAAAAGACCTAATTTACATTTGATAGGTGACCCAAAGGTGACAAATAGAATGAATCTAAGCTGGAAAATATTTTTCAGGATATTATCCAGGAAAACTTTCCTAACCTAGTAAGGTACAACAATACTCAACTCCAGGAAATACAGAGAACCCCACAAAGATATTCCTCAAGAAGAGCAACCCCAAGACACATAATTGTCAGACTTACTAGGGTTGAAATAAAGGAGAAAATACTAAGGGCAGCCAGAGAGAAAGGTCAGGTTACCCATAAAGGGAAGCCTATCAGACTCACAGCAGATCTCTCAGTAGAAACCCTACAAGCTAGAAGAGAGTGGGAGTTAATATTCAATATCCTTAAAGAAATTTTAACCCAGAATTTCATATCCAGCCAAACTAAGTTTCACAAGTGAAGGAAAAATAAAATTTTTTGCGAACAAGCAAGAACTCAGAGATTTCATCACCATCAGGCCTGCTTTACAACAACTTCTGAAAGAAGCACTACATACAGAAAGGAACAACCAGTATCAGTTATCCCAAAATCTTACCAAAAGGTAAAGAGTATCACCATAATGTAGAATCTACATCAACTAACAGGTAAAACAGCCAGCTAGCATCAAATGACAGTATTAAACTCACATATATCAATATGAATGCTAAATTTAAATGGATTAAATGCCCCAATTAAAACATACAATTAGACAAACTGAATAAAAAGTTAAAACCTGTTGGTACGCTGTCCAGATCTATCTTATATGCAAGGCCACGTAAAGATTCAAAATAAAGAGATGGAGAAAGATTCGCCAACCTAACGGAAAGCAAAACAAAACAAAACAAAACAACAAAAAAACAGGAGCCGCAATTTTTGTCCCTGATAAAATAGACTATATTAGCAACAAAGACTAAAAGAAACAAAGAAGGACATTACACACTGGTAAAAGGATCAAAGTAACAAGAAGAGCTAACGGTCCTAAATATATTTGCACCTAATACAAGAGCACACAGATATATAAGCCAAGATCTTAATGACTTATAAAGAGACTTAGACTCCTGCACAATAATAGCGGGAAACTTTAACACTACATTGTCAATATTAGACAGATCAACGAGACAGAAAATTAACAAGGACATCCATGACTCGAATTCAGACTTGGAACAAGTCAATTTAATAAATATTTACAGAACTCACCACCTCAGATCCACAAAACGTACATTTTTCTCAGTATCATATCACACATATTCTAAAAATGACCACAAAATTGGACCTAAATCACTTCTGAGTAATTGCATAGCATTCCATAGATTTAAACAAAATATTGGTTGGCTGTTTGTCTGTTATTTTCTTCCCTTATTCCTTCCTGTCTCCATTGTTAAGCATAATTATTGGCATAAAGGAGGTCTTTAATACCTATATTTAGATTATATTCTAGCCTGAGCAATAGAGCAAGATTCTTGTTCTCTCTCCCCCTTTCTCTTTCTTTCTCTCTTTTATTCTCTTTCTTTCTCTTTTATCCTTTTTTCCTTTTTCTTTTCCAAAAAAAAAAAAAAAAAGAAATTGATCTTTCACTCACTTTAACAATTAATTTGCTACTTGAGAATATTGTCCCTATATTGCATTGAAATTTTCTGATACTTTTAATGTTAGGTCAATGACAATGTTTAAATGACAATACAGGTTCATTAAATATAGCCTTAAATTGACAAGTGTTTTAGGATTTGCCACTGTGCTCATCAATAAGGCTAAACTAAGCACTATATTTATCTTATGACTTGAATTATCGGGAGAGAAGGTAAAAGGTCATTTTGGTGTTCAGCATGCTGGGAAAGATATATCATCTTACCTAGAGATGGAAAGGATTTTCTGCGAATTCAGGTCTCATTTCTATTTGTAATTCTAAAATGCATGTCAAGTGTATTGACAGAATTGTGACAGAGAAACTAACTCAAATACATTATACTGAAAAGGCAGCCAGAGGTTATAGTAGTACAAGGTGGACTAGACCTAGATTACTGATTAGCCCAGTCTGGTACCCTCCTTTTAATGGCAATGAGATCATTCTAGAGCAAGTATTAATATATGTCTTCAACTCTGTGTGTAGAGTAAGGGATAAAATAAAGCCCTATTGCTTTGAGACAATTTCTTGACCACGTGCATATCTTTAAGGGGGCCATATAGTCCTTTAATTCTTGATGTTAACACAATTAGCCCTTTGGAAAAAAACTATAAAATTCTTATGAGTAGTTGAAGGCACTTAAGTTTCTACCAACATTTCCACACTTTAAAAAGGAGAAAAAAATAAAGATTCGGATCATCTTTTGTTAAGTCTTTAAAAACCTGACTATCAACAATAAGACAGCATATCTTTACACAGATACCAAATTCACAATATCATAGTTGCATAGATCTTAAGAATCTCATACCTGTTCAAAAATGAGGTTACTCATTTTCCACATTGTTTAAAATTTTTCTTGTTGTTAAGCTGCTATTACTTGTGTCTATTCCTGTTTGTGGTTCTGCTTCTATGCACATGTTCTGTCAACACTTTTGTGCATCAAAGCTCTGCTGCATCTCTGAATCATATCATATAGAACAGTGTGTGGTCCTTGGACAGGCAGAATCAGCATTGTTTGGAAATATGCTAGAAATTTGAATTTTCTAACTCCAATCTAGAATTATTAAGTCAAAAATCCCAGCAATGTGTCTTTCAGCAAGTCTTTCAAATGATTCTAATGAAGGTTCATATTTGAGAACCATTGGTATAGAAGACTGGTTAATTTGCCACTATTCTGATTGAGGAGACAGTAAATACATTTAGCACCCACTCTCTGAGACTCTTTGCAACCCTATGAGCTATTGGCCAGTGATTCTCAACCTTTTTGGCAGCAGAAACTGGTTTTGTAGAAGACAATTTCTTCCACAAATGGGGATGGGAGGGGTTATTTGTGGATGAAACTGTTCCACCTCAGCTCATCAGGTATTAGATTCTCATAAGGAGCCTGCAATGCAGATCCCTTGCTTGCATGGTTCACAACAGGGTTCACACTCCTATGAGAATCTAATGCTACTGCTGATCTCATAGGAGGCAGTGCTCAGGCAGTAATGCTAGTAATGGAGAGTGGCTAAATACAGATGAAACCTCACTCTCGCTCACATATGGCTTGCCTCCTGCTGTGCAGCCCAGTTCCAGTATTGGTCCATGAGATTTACATTGGTTTCCATGTTTTGAGGCCTCACTTAATTTAACTTTGTTTCATTTTTAAAGAAAGGTAAAACCACATTTAGAGCCATTTGGACTCACACGATGATATGGCCATATAATCCCAGAGGTATTAATGAAAATATAACAACCCCAACGAGCTCCCTAGGTCCTTCTATGCTAGGATGTAATAGATCAGCTTAGGATCTTGACAAGAATTCTTGAGAGAGAGAGAGAGAGAGATTTCATTTAGAGAGGTTAGTGTTTGTGTCTTACATTGTGCTAACCATGATATGTTTCAGCACATTGACTAAAACTATGAAACTATATAGAATTATAATCAATTCTGAGTTAAAATGTTTAGAGAAAAATAGTAGATGTGACTGATCCTGAATTAATGAGACTTTCTACGTTTCACAATAACTGTTTCTGGAAAGTACATTCCTCACCCAGAAAAGCACCACTACCACTCAATGAAGCAGAACCCTAAGTTTTAGCTAGCAGCCACCTCAAAGTGCAAAGTGCCATTGGGGGAGGTGGGGAGAAATGTGGCTCAAGCACTTGAGCTGTTTCTCTCTACATACCTGTCTTTATGTATGCACTTTCTCTCCCTGGAATGTTCCCTCTCAACTTTCTAAATCCCCCTTATTAAAACCCTACTCTTGAAAGGTTACCTCAAACACCACCTGTCTTCTTCAGGATGACTTCCCTATTTAAAGTCATGTATAACATATTTTATCTCATACCACACTTAATATATTTTCATTGTCATTTTTTTGTATTGTCTTTACTTATTTGTGTCCTTATCTTATGGAGCTTTAAAACTCCTTGAGGCAAAGACAGTATCTTATTTGCCTTTGTAACCTTCAGTATGAGAGCTAATACCTACCCTGCACATTAGTGGTTAATACACATTAAACAAATTAATTTACTCAGTCTATAGGATTCCATTATATATTTGGTTCCATTTATCTAGGAACGGATAGGAGGGTTTTGCATAATTTTTCACATCTAGTTTTCCTTGTCTATATCCATTCTATTAAATAAAAGTTTTATTTGCCATTTACTTTCTCCTTTTGTGTTTATGAAAAAATGTTTAATGAGAAAGTTACCATCCAGACAATAGCTTGTTTATTCTAATAGCACCAAAACAGAAGTAGCCTTTGTCCAACATGATTGCTAAGGGGACAATAGGTTAAATGCTCCTCTTCTGGAGAAGAATGAGAAGAAGCAACTGGGAAAGATGCTCGTGAATGGCCACCTTCTCAGATTAACTATTTAGTCACTCGTCAAAATATAACCAGCCCAAACAATTACATACGTGGGCATTATAAGAAAAAATGCATTTACATGAACATTGTGACTTCGAAGTTATTCCACTCAGAGATTATCAGGTCGCAAAATTTTTTCCATTACTAAGATGATGATGCATCATTAGGGAACATCTGCAAAGTAACATGAACTGATTTTTGTCATAATCACTTTTGTAATATAGACCATCAAACTTTATTCTGTAAGATTTTAAATATAATCTAAAATAAGCTTTAAATATTGCTACTATTTACTTGAAGAAATTTGCTAAATATTACTTTTTTAGTGTATTATGTAAAGAATTTTCACATTAGTAGACAAAATCTTTACCAGTTGTCAAAATTCTTATAATCTGCACAAGATGTTTACTAAACTGAGTCTCATTATCTCTCAACTATGCTTTTCCTAACTTCCTGCCTTGTTCCTTGTACTCCAGTTGGTAAATCAAATCTCTTAGGATATTGAAAATATGCTGTTTCACTTTAATGATTTTGCTCTTGCCTTCCCATCCTTCCCCTGGACACTTCTTACTCAACCTTCATGACTCAGTTCAAGTCTCATCTTCAGCAGTAAGTTGATTGTGGAGCCCCAGTCAGTATGACCTGCCTTTATCTTTGCACCATAGTCCCCTTGTCATCATAAGTCATCACTTACTGTCATGTAATGTGTTTCATTGTAATTCTCTGTATATTCGTCTTTTATTCCCAATAGTACATAGACTTTCAAGAGAAAAGCCATTATGTATTTGACTTTATATTTTCATTTTTCTAAAAGAGTACCCTTTTCCTGCTAGGTCTTCCTAATTGATTGAACTAAATTGTCCAAAGACCCATAAATGGATTTACAATACT
This sequence comes from Plecturocebus donacophilus, assembly GCA_004027715.1. Classification (NCBI taxonomy): domain Eukaryota; kingdom Metazoa; phylum Chordata; class Mammalia; order Primates; family Pitheciidae; genus Plecturocebus; species Plecturocebus donacophilus. The sequence goes on along the minus strand of PVKP010000639.1, from coordinate 94,480 downwards.
ATTTGGGCTATTCATTTTTTAAGATACATAAACATTAATAGAGTTAGAACTTAATATAAATAATAGAATTTCACTACAAGAATATGCCTATAAATTTACAAAATATCTGATTTACATGAATGGGAAATATAATTCATGTGTCCTTTCATTAATAATATAATTTTCATGTGTTTGAGTTTAAAAAAACCACCTTTTTAAAAATAACTTTTAATACTGAGATAATAGTGGAGTCATAAACTTTTAAGAAACATGGGGAGATCCAGTATGCCCTTCACTCACTTTCTTCCAGGAGGCTCTTTTTTTGAGTCTGATCTTATTTGTTACTCAAAAAACCATTTTCTGACTGGATTCAGACTAGAAGTAGAATCTCGCAGAGAGGAAAGTCTGCATCTCTTCGCAATTTGTTCCTGGCGCTTCTCTTTAGCCACCTTCATTCTCTTGGCTGAAAGTGTAGCATATTCTGCAGCCTCTTCTTTTTCTTAGTACACTGCTTCTTCAGAACAATACGCCACCATTTGTGCTGCAGGGCACGTGGAGTAACAAGATGCTGAATCTTGAGTGCTTTGGTCCTAGGTTTCTTACCTTCTTTATTTAAGGGCTTTCTTACAACATACTGGCAGACGTTATCTTCTTTAAAAAGTTGGCGGATTCTGCCAGCTCTTTTGCGCCCTAGGCGACGAGGCACCGTGGTATCGGTCAGTCCCAGAATATCATTCTCTCCTATTTTTAGAATAACCAAGTTGAGGATGCTCAGATTGGCATCCACAATGCAACCATGAACTGATTTTCTCTTTCTTTCTCCAGTTCTCCTTGATCTGTAACAGGAATGTCCCTTACTCAGTAGCAGGCGGACACGGCCATGGGTCAAGCTTCATGAGGAAACCTTGTTTGTTGTTCCCACCACTGATTTGGACCACATAACCCTTCCATTCTTCACCCAGAGCATCAGCAGCAACTTCTGTGGCCATACACTTCGCATAAAAAGTATGAAGTTTGTGTTCATCGTCCACTTCAATGAGTTTCTGGCAGCCAGTGGATGGAAAAGAGATGTTTGCAGCTTCATCTTGAAGCAGCTGCCAGGAGGATCTTTGAATTGGAATTAAATTTTCCTTCAAAATATACACATATAGAACTATAAGCTACTGATTCAATAATCCTCAAACAAAATTCTGGAGCTTCTTCCCAAAAATAATTTGATAAGCAAACTTGATCATCCTCACCAAGGAACAAAAAAACTGGAGTGATTCCTTATGAAATGTAAAAAAGCCCTCTAGGCTTCAGTCCAGCAGAACTCTCTTTTCACATTCACCGATGTTTATAATAGGTGTAGTCATTGTCCATTACCCACAAGATAATCAAATTGTAACTTACTTGACCATATGCTGCATCCAAAAAATTATTTTCAAAATTTGAAAGGACCTTAAATCACCTATGTTTTCCCTCTTTCTATTTTAAAACAATAACTAAATAATATAAAAATAATAACTAAAACTTTTTAAGTTTGCCTAAACTAGTTGCAGAGTGGGAAAAAAAATGGTTGATTTAGTCTTTGAATATTGAGTTCCCATTTCAGATAAAGTAAGAAGCCAAGGGGTATCTCAGCTAAATGTAATCTATAATACCACATGCAGTGCATTCCTAGAAATAATTGATCAAAAATTCAGGAATATATATTATACTATTACTATAGCTCAGTCTGTTACTATAGTTTAATCCCACGACGTTACATGCACCTTCAAAAATATTGGTTTATTTTTTGCCTAAAATCATCCTTCATTCCTCTTTGCTCTATTAATTTTCAGTTTTAAAAGTATACATTAGGGAATATCTTGCAGTTTACTAACAGTACTTACTTGTCTTTTGGCCAGACAAAGTAAGCAGCTGCCTAATCTTTTGCCCCTGAATTCTACCTCCTGCTCTGCTTTACATCTTCTGCTTGTGACATAAATAAAGTATATTAGATTTTGTTCTCTAAGATTCAGACATTATCCTCTATGGCATGCCATCATCCTTGGGAGGAATAGTACATTAAGTCATTAAAGAAAATTATCTTGATGAGTCATTTTGTCAGATGGTTTGCAACAGGATTCCCTTATAGGAATGGGAGAGAGGGGGAAGATGTAATGGAGAGGCAAAGCAGTCAGAGACAAGAGCAATAGCTTCTAAAAGTCAGAGGCCTAAGTGTTAACCTCCATTATCACTGACTTTTATCAATTTACCACCTGTGTGTGTATATGAGTTAAATAACCTAAGTATCTTCCATTTTTTTAAATTTGTAATTGAGACTAACAATCCCTCCTTAGAGTGCTATTGTGTGAATTAAGAAAATACTTCTCAGAATATGGAAATAAGTGTGTGTGTGTGTGTGTGTGTGTGTGTGTGTGTGTTTGTGTACACCTTAGGGAAACTACCAGCATAAGGGAAATAGATGTTAAAAAACAAATACTGTCTCCTTCATCCTTCACAATCTTTCCTTGGTTTTGGCTTGCAAATAGAGTGAGATATATCTCTTTCGATGAAAAAGAGTGCTGTGTTAGGTCAAAGACGTCCTACAGATACATGGACAGAAGGTTCTCTGACATTTAGTCTTGGCAGTCTCTGGTCATGTCAACTTTGCAATAGGGAAACTCAAGCATTTCTATTAGCCTCCACAAGGCTAACCTGTGAAGGAATAGGAGCGAAGGTATGCATCTCTTGAGAATAAGCTAAGCCACTCTATGTCTATGGGCAGAGTGTAAACATATAATCTGTAGACTACATTTAGGATGGTGTTTCTCATGATACATGACAAATGATAACATGCTCAACTTTCAGATTTTATGTACTAAGCCAATGTGAATTTGTATGTATTGTTCAGGATTTACATAGCCCACTGAAGAATTTCTAAAATCTAGAACTGTTGAAGAAAAACTCCCCTCTAATGATAATGAAGAAGATACTAAGCTCCAGGCAAATTCTAATAATTTTATAGGTACTATATCATTTAATATTCACAATAAAATTATGAGGGAGGTACTATTATGTTGCCCATTTTCCAAATAAAATTGAGTCATGGGAGAGTTCAGTGACTTCTCCTGTGGTAATTCACGAATAAATGTAGAGCCAGGAGTTAAACCCGGACATTTTGGCTCCAGGGGCCACGTGCTAATCACAATGCTACTTCTCTACCCTGAACAAACTTTGCTGAGAATTATGAAATAAGTAGTTTTAGTTCCTTAGATCTTCTTAAACTAAAATGAGTAAGCACTTTGAGCAGATTATAAACTGCCTTCCCTATAGTGATCTACAAACTTTTCCAAGAAAATTATCTTTAGATGCAGCAATCAAAACTTGTGTATAAGGGGAAAAGGAACTCTTGTCTATCTGTTACTACTTCCCTCGAATTTCATTTTTCCTAGGAAAAAAAAACTTTAAAAATCCATGTTGGTGGATTTTCCTCTAACACAGAGCAGTGATTCCGCTATTTCAGAGACAGTGTAGATGTTGGGATTAGTCTCTCTGTATCTCAGCATGTCAACACATTTGCCAAAAATGAATTTATCAGCTACAAAATGTAGCCAAGAGATTTAGCTTATCTATGTACTACAAAGAAGAAATAGTTTACCACTGTTTTTACAGATTGAGGTAATCTGGCATATTATTGACATGTACTATAGATTTAATTTAATACCATCGTACAGATATGGGCTCTGATAAGTTATTCTGAAATCTAAGCTAAGAAGAATAGAGTTGTTTCAGTATTTATAGGGTTGAAAATGCAGAGTTAGCAAAGGAAGCATTTTAATTAAAACAATATTTCTCTATGAATGCTCAGAGTAAAATGAAGGGGAATTCTTTTAAAGTTCTATTACTTTTTTCCATATATTTGCTGGAAATACTTTTGCTGGCTTTTAAGACACATTGAGAAAAGGTTCGCCTGTTTATTTCTCAATGTTTTAAGCCTTTTGATTTTAGAATCACCAAAACAAAAACAAAAACAAAACCTCGATAGTTTCTTTTGATTTTACTTTTTTTTTCCCAACTGTATTTAGGATTCTTTATATTTACCCTTTTAAAATTGTATGTTTTAGGCATCCTGGAGATAACATCAGTAGAAATTGGAGTTGTTGCCGTGAAAGCCATTAACAGCAACTATTACTTAGCCATGAACAAGAAGGGGAAACTCTACGGCTCAGTAAGTATTCTGCTTTTGTTTTCAAATCCACTGCAGAAAATCATTATCACAGTTTTGGAATGTTTCCTCCAGACGTTGAATAGCTTTGTTATCCTTCTATTGCTAGTAAATAGAGCCACAGTGGTTCCGTCACCACTGTTTCAAGGGCTGGCAAAGCAGCTCTTCCAATTCTATAATCTCCTCTGTTGTTCACCCGTTAGTCTACCACACAGGCTGCTGCTGGCATTTGTATGTGAATGTTCTAAACTGCTAACCAACTCAGCCTCTCACGGAAGCATCTGGTCAGATTGGCGAGGGAATTGCAGACAACTTGGAGAAAAAAAAAATAATAAAAACAAAGATCTTGAATTGAGTAGAAACCCATGTATTATGTGTGTGTTATGGCTGAAGATAAAACAAAGGCTCAGATGTTTTGTATTTTGTTACAATCTGAAATGAGGAAAGGTATCAAGAAACACCATTTTGCATGTTGTTCAATCAACTCTAGAATTTTATTTACCTAGACAATGACCATTAATTCAAATTATGCCTCAAAATCACATATATATATATATGTGGAAATATTCCTTGCAATAGGGTCCTTGTGGAGCAGGTATCCCTGCAGTGCTTTGGACACATCCACACCTGTATTCCATACCAACTGTTAAATATTTGGAATACCACTTCTGCAATCTTGGATCAGACTCATTTAAACCAATATCTTAGAAATTTAAGATCTCACTTAAAATAACAAATACCTGTTTTATAATTGCAATTGTAATAATAATTAAATTACAAGCAGTGAGACAATTTATCTTGTTCAGGTCCTTAGAAAAAAACACAACAGTCAATCATATTAAAATCTACTATATGCCAGATACTGTTCTGCATATCAAAGATGCACAAGAAAGTAGTATAGAAATGGGCCTTGACTTCAAATAATTTATATTTAGGGGAAAATTTTAACAAATATGAAATAATTATAGCATGATTGGTTGTTACATGTAAGAAAAGATCAGGTATAGTAAACTAGCCTTATGATAAATCTGGGAACAAAGTTTCAATCTCTTAGCTGTCATTTGAATGATGACAGGAGTATATTAGTTTGTGCGTGGATACTTATTGTGTACCTCCCAGAGGTAGATCAAGGGGATGCTAACTGAATTTCATTTTTTTCCTCTGGCTTCTACTCCAGGGGAGTACATTGAAGGCAGCTATAAACTTGGAAAATTTTCAATTGCAGTTTTTGGAGGACATGCAATAATATATATGGCCAGAAATAAACCTGTGACATAAATCTCTTAATTTTGTATCTTTTCTAAACAGATCCTATCATTTTTACATTTTTATGTAATCAAAAAACAATTTCACTTTAAATTTGTAAATAAACATACTATGTTAATTAGCATAAGGCTGATGGTAGTGACCGTTTAGAGCCAGCAGCTCTCAAACTTCAGTATGCATCAGAATCAGTGGAAGGACTTATTAAAAGCCAGAATAATGGGACCCACAGCCATATTTTCTGATTCAGTAAGTCTGTGGTAGCGTTCAAGAATTTCAGTTTCTGACATGGTCCTAGGTGTTCCTGATGCTGCTGGTGTAGTAACCACACTTTGAGAACCACTGGTCTGGACATAGAGTAGCCTTGCATTTTACTAATATCGGGTCCATTTTTAACTGGGGAGTCAAGCATGCTTTGAGTTGGTCCCTGGGACTAGCATAAATACTTTTTTGCATGGGGGTCAGATTAATTTTACTAAAATTTTTCCATTACCATTGCTCCCCTAATGAGCCCAGGGGGATAACAGACAATTATAAAAAGTGGTTCCATTTAGGGGTTCACATCATAATCGCTTTTGAGGCATGTTTAATGTTTTCATTAAACTTGGCCAGGTTCTTCCTTAATCTATTATATCAGAATTACTGGGGAAGAGAACCAGGTACATATTCTTTGAAGACATATCAACACACATAGTTAATCTAGATCTAGCGTCTTAAAGCCAGCTAACACTAATTTAGATGAAGAAAGAAAATGTAAAAAGAAAATGTTAATTGATATAAAAGATTTTAAATAATTTTAATTGATAAAATAGACTTATTTAAAAACATGACATCAAGGAGAAATAGATAACTTTCAAATAAACTCAGACATAAAAATATTTGATACTTTTCCTTACATTTATCTTCTTTTTTCTTCTGCCCCAACATAGCTCATGGACTATGCTTATGCTTTTACTTTTCCTTACATTTCTCTTCCTTTTTCTTCTGCCCCAACATAGCTCATGGACTATGCTTATGCTTCATCTTGAGTTTTGAGCTCTGTGAATTATTTCATTCAAATTCTTTATCTAGAGTCTAGTTGCTTTCTATCACATCACCCTACTTTAATTATCTGTAGTGGCACTTAAGTAAGATTTCTCTCATTAATGTGTTTGTTGTTCACTGTCTTTTCCGAATAGATTGTGACCTTGGAGAGGGTGAGGTCAGTCTTGTCTCTCATTATTTGTTCAGCACTTAGAACCATGCAGAGCACAGTTATAACCACTCCTAGTAGCTCAGCCAATTACGGAACATGCTTTCTACTTCCAGCCTGTCTCAGAAAGAAACTCATTCTCTAACCACAGTGTTCTTTTTTGTGTGTGTGACTTTACATTTCCACTAGGAATAATGAAAAATTATGACTTGTTCAAATTAAACAAAAAATGTACTAAAGTTCAATGTTCTGTCAGAGTGCAATAGGACTAACATCAAAATTTATGAGTCCATATCTAATATAATTCTGTATATTAGGTGACAACTCTTACAATTCCTACCTTCGTTTTTTTTTTCATATAGTATCCATCTATTCCATAAGCCCTCCTAAAAACTGATTTGGGCAAACATGCAGATTGACTGATTAAACCACTTTTATTTCTATTCTCTTAAATTATCTTCCTCTATTCCTTTTTGGAAACTGTATATCTTTCTTATATTTTCATTACTCATTCTCTGAGCAATGTATCTATGGTATTTTGAGTTTTCTCCTGACTGATAGGATTCTGTAAATAAATTATAAAACTGAATTAAATGGAATATGCCTTCATAGAGCATGATTTAAGGACCAAAGAAATTTTTCAAGTAGCTGGAAAAAATCCAAACTTCTTTTAAAAAACTCCCCAAACCCTGCTTTTGAGACATTGCTCTAGGCCTGAATTTTCTTTTTATACATTACTGCTTATGATTTGCTTAGATCCGATAAATAACATATTTCTAGGCCCCTCCTCTAGAGATTTTGGTACCTTTGAACTATGTCTCAGATATTAAAAATATCTGAACTAAAAAGGCCGATATGTATACACTTTAAGAAACATTACTCTATAAATTAATTTTGGGGACAAAAATTAACTAAGCATATACTCCCACTTTTCTATACATAGCTTCATCTCAAATACAAAATCACTTCAAATAATCTCAGTCCTTCATTAGCCTCTAAACTCTACCCCATTTACTGAAATGAATATAATTATGCATATTTAAAAAATCATCTCTGCTTTGAAAACTATAGTTTTAGACAAACTGAGATAAAGAGAATAAAAGTAAATCCATACTAAGGATTTATATTCCTTTCAAATGCAGAATTATTTTTGTTTTATCAAAATCCTTACCTTAAATAATTTACCTTTCCTTCTTATTTTGAGCCAGTTAAGTCATCATTTGGATGTTATATTTAAATATTACTTTATAGACGAGAAGCATTTAAGACTAATACATTGCAGGATAGGTAACTTAAGCTGGTAACATTAACATAAAATATATCTGCTTCTTATGGTTCTGATAATGTTCAAAATTACGATCAATCCTACAGACACTTGGGTATATAAACATATACATTTTCAGGAATTTGGAATCTTGTAGAAATTTCAAAAAGTCTCAAGGTGAGAAAAACTGCCAAGTAGAGGCCTCAACTGAACTATCTCCACGGAGCCCTTGCTTTGGATGAAGGTAGAACCAGAGGTCAAGTGCTCCAATTCCTCAGCTTCTTAACTACTTTAGTTTGAGAATAAGAAAAGAGGGTTACTTCTAAAATCAGAGTCTTGAGATCATTGAGGTACCTCCTCTTTGTTATTAACTCCAGAGTAACATCTTGGATTTATGGAGTGAGTGTTAGTGAAGCCTTGTCCAGGCATATCTCCTCAAACCCATCTGACCACCTAAACAAAACCAAAGCTCTATGGCTATAGAATGAAACTTCCCAGGATCAAAGTCCTTAGGCTTATACAATATAGGCATTGCTATTCACCATGCTCATAATTTAACATAGTAGTTCACAAAACAAGGAATTTCATGTCCCAGTTTTTCAATCATTCCTAGAGTTCAGAGCAAAATCTGTCAAAATTCCAAGCTATAGAACATTGCAAATAATTTACTGAAATTAAGAAATTTGATATTTGGAAGAAAGAAAGATATCCCCCTTTTTGGTTATGTAGAACTATTGTGGTTTTACTATAAGATCTGCTTTCCTATAAATGTGTGTGTGTATTTATTGCAGATTTGTAGGTAAAGTTTGCAAATGTGGTAAGCCCACATTTTTCCTTTAGTTCTATTTTTTTCACATGGAGCCCTTGGTTATTACTATAAAAGAAGCACCATAACACTATTCTTTACTACTGACTCATCACAAACATCGTTAGTGGAATGTCTACTTCTTAACAATCATTCTAGGCACTTAAACCATGTCATATTCAAAGCACATCAGCTTTTAAAAGGGCTTTCAAAAAGTGGCTATGATGATCAATTAAAATGTATCATGTGCTTTCAAACAGAATGGGTTTTGTGGTTCTGAAATTTACTCTTCTATTGTTGACATTATGTATTAAGTGCACAACTTAGGTACAAATGGCAACTACAAACAGAACCCTTGGACTGGAGTTCTCCAGATGGTTTGTATCAAATGAAATCAAGTACAATCACCATAGGAATAAAAGAGTCTGTTTTTTCTTTGCAGAAAGAATTTAACAATGACTGTAAGCTGAAGGAGAGGATAGAGGAAAATGGATACAATACCTATGCATCCTTTAACTGGCAGCATAATGGGAGGCAAATGTATGTGGCATTGAATGGAAAAGGAGCTCCAAGGAGAGGACAGAAAACACGAAGGAAAAACACCTCTGCTCACTTTCTTCCAATGGTGGTACACTCATAGAGGAAGGCAATGTTTGTGGATGCAGTAGCACCAATGGGCTCTTTTGCCAGGAATAGTGGATATTCTTCATGAAGACAGTAGCTCGAAAGGCAAAGACACATTGCAGATGTTTGCTTGCTTAAAAGAAAGCCAGCCTTTGAAGATTTTTGTACTCACTGCTGACATATGATGTTCTTTTAATTAGTTCTGTGCCATGTCTTATAATCAAGATATAGGCAGATCGAATGGGATAGAAGTTATTCCCAAGTGAAAAACACTGTGGCCGGGTTTTTGTTGTTGTTGTTAAGTTTTTGTTTTTAAACCTCTGAGATAGAACTTAAAGGACATAGAACAATCTGTTGAATGAATGATCTTCGGGAAAGTTATTTATGGAATAAGAACTCATATCAAAGACTTCATTGCTCATTCAAGCTTAATGAATCAATGAGCAGTAATACATGCAAGCATTTACTGGAAAGCACTTGGGTCATATCATATGCACAACCAAAGGAGTTTTGGATGTGGTCTCATGGAAGAATTGAATAGAATTTAAAAATATAAACACGTTAGTGTGAAACTGTTCTAACAATACAAATAGTATGATATGCTTGTGCATTCTGCCTTCATCCCTTTCTATTTCTAAGTTATTTATTTAATAGGATGTTAAATATCTTTTGGGGTTTTAAAGAGTATCCTCAGCAGCTGCCTTCTGATTTATCTTTTCCTTTTTTTCAGCACACCATATGCATGTTCATGACAAAGTGTTTTTAAAACTTGGCCGACACTTCAAAAATAGGAGTTGAGATTAGGGAAGCAGTATGAGTGCCTGTGTGCTATTAGTTGACTTAATTTGCACTTTTGCAGTAATAACCATCAACAATAAATATGGCAATGCTGTGCCATGGCTTGAGTGAGAGATGTCTGCTATCATTTGAAAGCATATATTACTCCAGAGGCTTCCTATCTCAAGAAATAGACCAGAAGGCCAAATTCTTCCCTTTCAATATATCAATTTGTCTCCAAGAATATACTAAAAAAAGGAAAATTAATTGCTAAATACATTTAAGTAGCCTAACCTCATTATTTACTCATGATTTTTTGCCGTATGTCATGGTGGTAAAGAGGCTGTCCCATTTGCAAAAATATCTGTAGGTCCCGCATGATGCATCTTTCCCAAAGAAACTATCAAAGAATTTGGTATGAAGTGCAACTCTCCCAGGGGCTTAAACTGAGCAAATTAAATATATACTGGTATATGTGTAACCATATACAAAAACCTGTTCAAGTTGTATGATCTAGTCTTTACAAACCAAATAAAACTTGTTTTCTATAAATTTAAAGAGCTTTACAAGGTTCCATAATGTAATCATATCAAAATTCATTTTGTTAGAGCAGGTGTAGAAAACAGTACATAAGAGTTTACCAATCATCATCACATTGTATTCCACTAAATAAACACATAAGCCTTATTTGCAGTGTCTGTAGTGATTTTAAAAATGTAGAAAAATATTATTTGTTCTAAATACTTTTAAGCAATAACTATAAGAGTATATTGATGCTGCAGTTTTATCTTCATATTTCTTGTTTTGAAAAGTGTTTATTTTTATTGTTTGGACACAGTATTTTGGTATTTAAAAAAAGACTTACTAAATGTGTCTTTTTACTAAAGTTTAACCTCTGGAAAGGCTAGTGTTCTGTGATTCTCTTACAAACTTATTTGTATCAATGCCTAACCAGTCCTTACAGGTAATCTGTTATTTTAAAAATTCCTTTATTAAGAAATTCTTTGCATAAAGTAATCCCATAAAAGGTCGTTATTTTTCCCATTCTTCAAAAAAATTGTATTTCAGAAGAAACATATTTGATGCACTGTGTTTTGGCTTATAGCTTACATTGCATTTCATCATACTTTGCTTCCAACTTGCTTTTTGACAAATGAGATTCTAAAAAGTTTAATTTTTGTGGTTGGAATCTGGATGTTAATATTTAATTGGTAACTGAGTCTGTGAGCTATAATGTAATGCATTCCTATCAAAACTAGGTATCTTTTTTCCCTTTATTTTAAAATAATAATTGCACCTGACACATGAACATAGACCACCCACAACCAAAATTAAATGTTTGGTGAGATAAATACATATTGGATGACCACAGTGACAGCAAATAGGGCACAGACTGGATTCTTATTTTATATAGCCATTTAAATTACCAAAGAGACTATGTGTAAACAGTCATCATTATAGTACTCAAGACACTGAAATAGCTTCTTGCAAAATGTATTAAAAGTTGCAGAGGCCAAAAACAGAAAACATTTCCCTGTTTCTCCCATACCAACCCCATCCTCCCCGCCCTTACAGAAAGACAAAAAACTGGCCTGGTACATGGCTCACACCTGTAATCCCAGCAGTTTGGGAGGCTGAGGTGGGAAGATGGCTTGACCAGGAGTTCTGGACCGGCCTGAGAAACCTAGTGAGACATCCTTCTGTTAAAACAAAACAAAACAAAACAAAATGTAGTCATTGTGGTGGCATGTACCTGTGGTCCCAACTACTCAAGACGCTGAAGCAGAAGGATCTCTTGAGCCCAGGAGTTTGAGGCTGCAGTGAGCTATAATCTTGCCACTGCACTCCAGCCTGAATGAAAAAGAGCCAAAAAGAAAGGAAAAACAGAAAAGACAGGAAAGATAGGAAAGACAGGAAAGAAAGAAAAGACAGGAAGGAAGGAAGGAAGGAAGGAAGGAAGGAAGGAAGGAAGGAAGGAAGGAAGGAAGGAAGGAAGGAAGGAAAGAAGGAAGGAAGGAAGGAAGGAAGGAAGGAAGGAAGGAAGGAGAGAGATGAGAAAGAAAGATCGGTAAGGAGTAATGACATTCTTTTGCATTTAGAAGTGTCATATTTGCTTGATATTGAAATAGAATTCTGGTTCCTATTATAACTACTGAAAAAAAAAAATAAAAGTTTCAGCCCTGAATGTTGTAGGTTTGAAAAAAAAAATGGGAGATTTTGAGAGTTCTGCCACTGCAGGAGTGTGGCCCCTAGCCCACACAGTTAAGGTATATTAGCCACAGATATGTGTCCATTTGAGTTTTGGTTCTGAGAATACTCCTCATAAAGATATAGAATCACTTCCTCCTCCTACCTCCCAAAAGGCTGCACAGTGTATAGTATGTTACATTTAAATAAAAACAATAAAAATGCTTGGAAAAGAACATTTAAATATTGTCCTTGTTTGTTTTATTAGTCAGAAACTCTACCTGATAATAAAGAGAGAAGCCCAACTGTTGTGTGCATGGCAGGATGTGGTTAAATGCCCCACAGCCCCAAACAACAACAGAAAAAAAAATTACTCAAACATTTGTAAGGTTTCTTTAATGTTTCACATGTGTGAGTTAGCTATCCTTACTCTAATAACAACCAAATGCTTTCAATCTTTTCTGAGTTTTCAGGTCCACCTAATTTACACAGTGGATAAAGGAAAATGAATTGGAAACGAGGATGGCTCGTGAAACAATGGAAGACCTCTGGAGGAAAGCCAGGTGGTTGCAGAATCTGATTTCAAGGGGCTGACTGACCAATGAATTTGATTTGAAAATTAGAGAGAAAAAATACATAATAATGCAAGTTGTTTCCAGGGCCCAAGCAAGTTTATGAACCCAATTTACATAAATCAGCATTAATACTGCACAGTTCTAATAATTTCTATGTTGCTAATTCAAGGCTTATAATTATTCAGCAAAGTAAAATTTAACTTTTTCATATTAGTGAAGGGTTTAACAGGCCCAAACTTTGTCTAAATAAAGATATATACACACATAGGAAGCTTAAAATATTTAAGAGAAGATGTCTAGTACATTAGAAGTAGGACATATACATGCAAACAGATACCATATTGATTAAGAGTTCTTATTTATTTCATGAAGCAAGACTTTTACAACTTAAACTAAAAATATATATAAAAGGAAGAGAAATATCTCTGAAGGATGCTCAGGAGAAAAAGGAACTCTGAGTTCTAACAGTACTTAGAAATGAAGCAACAAAGATCTGCTTCCTCTCAGACTTCATTTTCTCTTACTTACCCTTTATTGGTTTTATTTGGTTGGCCACTGATTGCTTCTAGTCTACTTCTTTCCTACTCCAAACTGAAAACCCCAAACTCTTTTACTAAAAGATCCAAAAAGGTAAACATCCTACTTGTAATTCTTATTGGCCAGGTTTGAATAACATAACAACCTCTAGACTGATGAGTATAAGAGATTTGGGCATTGTGATTGGCCAGTCTTCAGTGACATGACCACAGAGAGGCAAGGTGCAGATTTTGGCAGCCCACACAACTGCAACTAGTGAAGAATAAGTACACCAAGGAGACAGCAGTGCTGGGCAGGTGCAAAACCCAAATGGTTGTTTTCTACATCTTATTAAATGAGATTATTAACATAAGCACATTTTCTATTTCCCACCAATTCCCACTATTCCCCACCAATTCCAATTATTCTTCACCTATTTGTCCAAATCAGAGAGGTTTCAAGATCTTTCTCTTTCATATGTTCTTTACCATCGAAAGATTATATTTGCTTTGCTTTGTTTTAAGCCAGGAGTGGGGCCCTGCATATAACTAGGCTCACTGTGGTTTTGCAAACTTTATATTGGAATGAATGCAAGTTTTCACTGAATAAAAATCTGGTCCTTCTACTTCAGCCTGTATCACAACATGATGTTATAAATGTTTCAGTTTATCCCAAGAGTATGTGCTAGTATTTTCAAGAATATCAACATATAGAAAAAATCTGAAACCTTGATGTCATTCATTTATTTGTAATATAAAAAAAGACAAAACCTGCTTCATGTCTTTTACTACATTCAACATGTGACAAAAGAAAACTTTATCACCTAAAGTTTATCTAACCTTTTGAAGAATAGTAAAAAGTAAAACACAAAATGCACTTACAAGTGAATAATCTATGAAAAACACCTTCATAAATACCATGGATTAGTTAAAATGGAATAATCATGATCAAGCTAATGATGTCAAAGGAATTGGTCTTGTTCCTAAGTGGCTAATAATGATACACATCTTATACACATCCTAAATGCCTAAATCATCTTACAATTTCCCATGAGCCTGTTCCATGATAGCAACTAAGAGCAACAATTCAATACACAGAGAAAAGCCATATGCCAACCATACATGCATGTGGCATGTATTACCTTGCACATTTTTATTATCTTCCACAAAAGAGCCCATGTTCATTGTTTAATTCAGGCAATTGCATCTTCTAGAGATGAGCACAACAAATGAATAATCAAAACACCCCATGTTCCTCATTACAACTGTAAATTGAACATATGCCTTCATACAACTTAGGCAGTGACCCTAGATATAAAATAACCAACTGCAGTGTGGCCTTAGCCCTCCTAAAGTTTGGTTTTAATTACCTTATACACATCTTAAACGACTAAATCATCTTACAGTTTTCTAAATTATTTAGTTATTATCTCCGTGGTCAATTTAAGCTGCTGACAATGCAAATATTCTTGGTGAGGTCTCTCAAGGAGAAGTAAATTAAAACCAGTATTTCATGAGGTATTACAATTTTTAAAAGACTACTTTTTATGGTTACAAGAAGTATTAAGGCTGGGGTCACTAATCAAATCAAATCAGCATTAAAAATATTTTAACATCAGGTATATAAACACTAAATGTCTTGATAGCCATTTTTTTCAGTGACATAATCAATATGTTCAGACATCAATGGTATTTAACTCAATACCTATAAAACGTTATGAGAAAAATATCTGTTTTAGGGAGCTTTCTCACTGAGGAAAACAAAAGAGAAACACTGAAAGATGGCATGCATGTAAATAAAGATACAAACAATATCTTATTTGCTTTCCTGACAAATTAGATACTGGGCATGAAACGAACTTTACAATTTGTGTTTACTGTCATGCAGCAAAACATGAAACTAAATGCGATTTTCAAGTCAGTGTCAGCAATCATTTTTCCTCATCTTATGAAGTTCTGCATTTCATCCTCCAAGATCTCCTAAGAAATAGTCAAATCAGTATATTTCGACTGCAGCAATTAGCTTATCTTTCTCTTTCTCCTCATATTCAGTGCCAGGTGATATTAAATAACTATGTGATATGTATTCCTCTATTAGACTCACAAGAAAGTGACAGACTTTATTTGGACCAATCATCTACTTCAGCTGCTTCAAATGAGCAAAGACCCCATAGTAATGTTTGTAAAGATCGTTGGAGGTGATTAGTAATGAGAACCTGGAATTATTGCTACATTCTCCCTTCCAGTTTTTAAATATTTCTGTTTCTCTCCACATAATAGTATTCCCTAGTGATAACATTAATTTTCCCTAATCATTTAAATTAATCTTAGTATTGGAAAAAAAATTAAACATAAGAACTATTACGGGTTGAAGTCCTAATTCCCAGTACCTACCAATCTGGCTTTATGTAGAAACAGGGTCAATGAAGATGCAATTAGTTAATATGAGGTCAGGCTAGAGTAGGGTAGACCTCTAATCTGAATGTCTTTATGAAAAGGGAAAATTTAGACAAATGCTTGCACGTAGGTAGAACTGTCTTAATCCATTCAAGCTTCTATAACAATATTATTATAAATAGAGTGGCTTTTATAAACAATAGAAATTTATTTCTTGTAATTCTGGAAGTCTAAGACCAGGGTGCCAGTTTGGCTGAATTCTGGTAAGAGCCTGCTTCCTGGTTCATAGATGACTACCTTCTCACTATATCCTCACAAGACAGAAGGGAGGAAGAAGATTCCAGGATCTCCTTTATAAAGGCACTAATCCCATTTAAGAAGGCTCTCCCCTCATTACCTAATCACCTCCCAAAGGCCCCATCCGCCTCTTACTACCATCGCATTGGGGATTCTGTTTCAACATAGAAATTTTGGGGAGACAAACATTCAGTCTATAGCAAGAATACCAGATGAACACGAAGGCAGAGACAGGGGTGGTGAGTCTTCAAGGCCAGAAACACCAAAGCTTGCCAGTAAACCACCAGAAACTGGGAGAGAGATGTGGCACAGATTCTCCCTCAGGAAAAACCAACTCTGCTAACACCTTGATTTCAGACTTCTAGCCCTCAGAACCGTGAAATAATAAATCTGTTGTTCAATTCATCCAGTTTGTGATATTTTGTTATGGAAATCCTAGGAAACTAATACAGGGCCTGTAACTTAAGACCACAGAACTCATAGTTGGGAAGTGGTCTGACACACCTGGAATCATAAGGCTTTCAATCAGTGCAGGAATTGTTTGCTCTAACCTTCATATTAACAAAAAATGCTTTTGTTGTTAATATGAACCTCCTAAGGCATGCACCTACAGTTTTGCTCAGTAAATCTTTAATCAACCCATAGTTTGTTTTTGTTTTTTTTTTGTAATATCCCCATAGTCATGGGGATGACATATGACCATGGTACACTTTTCCCTCAAAGTTTTTGTATGGTTGTCCCAATGGCCCTACACATAATAGGTTTGAATAACTACATTTGATCTATATCTCAATATACAAATTAGGACAGTTTGGTGTAGGCCAGAAAATTGAGTGTGGAATAGGCAAGGTGGTTTGTTGCCTCCATCCCCCTATCACCTATATCTGGCATTTCTCCCCATGTTATTCCTCCCCAACCTCCCCACCCCCTGCTGTCCCTCCCCTAGCTCCCCCTAACAGATGTGTGATGCTCCCCTCCCTGTGTCCATGTTCTCATTGTTTAACACTCGCCTGTGAGTGAGAACATGCGGTGTTTGATTTTCTGTTCTTTTGTCAATTGGCTGAATTTAATATCTTGACTAAAAATCTAAACTATTGGGCCAAGAACCTTTGTTTTCAAATTATACTTGACCCATGAGAGAGTCTATATTAACGATTTTCTCTGTTAAAGACTCTGTTCAAGGCAAGGATTTCACAAGCTCTGTCCTATTGATATTTTATGCTGGACTGTCCTGTACCTTATAGAATATTTAGCAGCACCCCTGGCCTCTACTAACTAGATGCCAGTAATGTTCTACCAGTTGTGACAGCTAAAACTGTCATTAATTTGGGGTAAATAAACATTTTTATAATATTGAGTTTTCACCAACCACATACTTAATTTTTCATTTCCTCAAGCCTTGTTATATGATCTGCACATTTCTCATTAGGTTTACTGCTAAGTATTTGATCATCTTTACCATTTTGATTTGTTTTGGTGGTGATCTTTGTTCATTATCTATTTTGATTAACCATGAATTTGTAATTTTAAGTTCACATGGGAAGATGTATTGTCTAGTGGATATTTGGGGCAAAAAATCCATCCTTCACTGATAACTTACTGGTGAAGCCAGTAATAGCTAAAATGCTGACAGTGCTTTGTATCTTATTCTCCTATCTTCACCATGTGAAATTCCATCTCCACTGAACTGTTAGTAGTTAAATAAGCAAGGAGATATCAGACCTTCAACAAATTAGACCTCTGCAAAGGAAATAAAATTATGGTGGGATAACCCAGTGCTAAATGATTACAGGAAGACTCAGCATTCAAAATACCATAAACAGACTTCAAGACACAACACAGTTTTGTTACCAGAAAATTTGTTTAAAATTTGAGTGCTATATCAAATGCAGCAAATTAGTTGAAATGTTGATTGCTCTCCTTTTACTTTATTTATTTTATTTTATTATTTTTTTGGAGACTAAGTCTTGCTCTGTCCCCCAGGCTGCAGTACAGTGGCACAGTCTCGGCTCACTGCAACCTCTGCCTCCCAGGTTCAAGCAATTCTATCTCAGCCTCCTGAGTAGCTGGGGTTACAGTCGTGGTGCCACCATGCTTTACTAATTTTTGTTTTCAGTAGATAGGAAGTTTCACCATGTTGGTCAGGCTGGTCTTGAACTCCTGACCCCGTGATCTGTCCACCTCAGCTTCCCAAAATGCTGGGATTACAGACGTGAGCCACTGCACCTGTCCTATCCTTCTACCTTAATATATTAATCTTATAAATGAGGAAACTGAAGTTCATTTTACTTCCCATAGCTTACTGCTAGATAATGAAGCTGGTGTCCTGACCAAAATCATTCTTCTTTCCATTATGTATGCATTTTCCAAAATATAAAACAAATCAGAACTATATTCTTTATAGCCCAATGTTCAATTTTCAGAAATGCAATTCTAAGGGTAATAAAGGTGTTTCATTTTAATGACACATCTTACATTGTGGATACTTTGGGGAGGAATAGCATATGCTTTTGAATTAGAAAAATATAACTTTTAATCCCAACTCTGCCAATTTCTAGAAGTAAACTTACAAAAATTACTTCATTTAAGGTAAAAAATGAACAAAGATCTTGGATAATCATTCCTAACACTTGGGACAGAAACAAGGACTGAATATTATCATATTTGTTAACTGTTTTGTATAATGCCTGGCCAGAATTAAGTGCTCAGCACATGTTGGTTTTCTCGCTTTTCTAGTCAATTGTGAACATTTATTAGTTTCCTTATGTGCTAAAGTAATGACTGGGTCACCCTCAAACTCTCCACATTTTCTCAAGGGATTACTTTATTACACAGATTTCAAGTTTGATTTGTGTAGTATTTCTTTTTCAGAAAAATCTTTTCCTATTGACTAGATCATCATTTTATATTAAAATCATGCCTCTCACAGTCCTGTGGGTTACTGGGCACGGGGCCAGCTCATGAGGTGGTAGTTTGTTCCTGAACCACAATTTTTCCTTTTGGGAAAGTGGCCTTTCTAAAGCATCAGAAGATAAGAGGCAAAGATAATGTGAAAAGAACCAAAGCATCGACAAAGCTTTCTTACCACAGGAGGTGGCAAGGAAGTGACAGTGTCTGTTAGGTGATTGGTTTAAAGATCAAGAGAAACTGGTATTTCATAATGTTCTTTTCAAAGGAAGAGTGAGCCCTACTAGCATGAGTGGTTCTAGAAAAGTTACATGTCTTAGTAAAACAATGGGTTAACAATAATGTAGTTTTTTTACCCCAACACAAAGCATCACTTTTATAGAAAGTGAAAGTGATAACTGTCTAACCTACAGGGAATAAGGGGCACAAGAAAATGGACAAATCTATCTTGAATATTATGCTCTGTATAGCCACCTGTCTTCTGTTACATTGTTAATCCTTACATAAATAAATTGGGAAATGAGGACAAACATGCCTATCATCTCTAAGTAAACAATTCAAATTTTAGAATCCTGGGTGATACATGGGTGGAGCACTGCCCAGATCCTAGACACGAGGCATTATTCACCAACTGCTAAAGGCAAGTTGTGTGTCCCCAGCAGGGCAGTGACATCCAGTGAAGGCTCATAAATCATGCCCTCTTGCTCAGTTGGGGATGATTCTATAAAGTCATCCCCTGAGTGATCAGCTAAGACATTTGTTGTGTCTTGGTCTCACGTCAGATCTTTCCTTTTCTTAATCCTATTTTTTCACTCCCTCTCACATACTCCCAAGACACTCCTTAATAAACTTCCTACATGAAAATCTCCACAAAATCGACTTCCTCTAGAATTAATTCTAAGACATTCTATAAGTGTATTTTGTTTTTAGGAAAAGGGTTATTTGAGAAAACTGTAGCAAATAGCTTATCCCTTCCTCTGAATCATGGTTGCCTCAGTTTTAGCTTAATAGCATGCGAGTTTAATAAGTCTCCTGGAAAAACCTGAAATCACACAACTCTTTCTAGGAGCAAATAGATGAGGAAAGCAGCAAGTTTTAGGACTAGCTTGGAGAGATACAACAGTATTGGATAGTAAGAGTACATTTACAATCTGGTTCCAGAATATGAATTAGAGGCTCATGGGCACTGAGCTATATTCCAAGTTAGGCAGAGGCAAACTGGTAATTCTCTAAGTTCTTTCCTACTTCATTTTACCAGAGAAACAGCAAAGAGAACCTATGAATATACAAGTTATGGTGCAGAAAACCTAAAGGTTAGAAAAATATACTCAAATATTCCAAAAGGAACATTCCTAAATGTTTCTTTATAGAAAATAAAAAGTTCCACAAAGGGAAAATGAAAGGTGTGCAGGTATATAACTTCACTGTAAGAGAGTTCATCAGAATTTATCGAGTCCAAAAAACCAAAAGGTAATATTTTCAAAACTAAGAAAAGTTCCAGAGTAGCCTCTTCAAACAGTTTCTGAGGCCTAATTATATATTTGTATTTTTGTAAAGAAAATTACTGATAACAATTTGCTAATTTTTTTTACCAATGTTTCCAATGTGCTGTGTTGAAATTTCATTACTGGGAACCTCAAACATCATTATTCAGGACAATTCCCTATTATTATGTTGGAAATGGAACTTAATTTTAGGTTTCCAATTCCTAGTCCCAAGTGGGACCTAAACATCACAGAACAAAATGTCGTGCAATGAGATCGGATGCTAAAGTATGTGACAATAACCAGATGTTTCCCTAACAATTACCAAACAGCCAAAGCCAGTCAAAGAAATGAGATACAGCACTTCTCAGAAGTCAAATGGCATGCAACATTGTCATTAAGCATGTTGGTATTTGACAGTTTATGTTCTGATGAGCATACCCTGGATGTTGCTGAAGAAACACAGAATAAAATGCAAAGTATGGTTATTTTTATGAAAGATGGTTTTTAAAGTATATTTTAATAGCTCCTAAATAGGATAATTCATATTATCAACAATATAACCCAACTTCTGATCAAAATATGAAGTAGAGGAAAATAGGTTTTTGAAACCTCTTTGTCATTGTTCCTGCCCCAAATACTCACATTAACAACTTTGTCATCTGTGAGACATCTGACAAGGCTTTTTAGAAGAAAAATGAGAAATATGAGAGATTTTCAGCTTAGAGATGAAGAAGCAAAATTTGAAACTGACCAAGGAACTACTGCACTACCACCTTGCACCTTCAATACTATTTATGATACAGATCTGAGTCTTAGTTCATGGAGGGGTTCCTTATTGTCAATACCAAATCGCCAATCTCAGAGAGCAGATGACTTTTTTCAGGACTGATAGCTCTATTGCATCCTGATATTCACTTTTAACACCATGCTAAGCTGATGGCCAGTAGTGAAACCAAAGTTGAAAAACAGAGAATACTCTTCAACCCCAAGGGAGGTAACCAAAGCTTCATGAGGCAAGGGCAAATATTAGTTTAATGGATTAGAGAAAACACTTCAGCAGCCAAAAGTCAGAAATATAGATAGAAATTAAAAAGCCTTTTAAAGTAAAAATAATTTTAGATTAAAATAAGTTTTAGAGGTAATCATACAGTGTAAATAACAGATTGACCCAAGAAAAGTGAAAATCATAAATATTTATCTTCCCTATGTATTTTTTTTTCTGGGACCTCCAAAGTTTTGTATGAACTAATATGATATATTTGTTTAATATAGAATAGGACAGCAATTTTGGAAGTGTTTTGAGTTCTAAAATGTATCCTTGAACTTTTTTCTAAGATCACACTTTTCATTATATCTAAGACATCACTTCGTGGCTAACACACAATGTTCTATAGACAGGCTTTACAAAGAAATTCTGTTTGCTAAGAAATTGTAAGCTATAAAAAAAAATCTACTGTTCCTTTTTTCCCCACTTTTACACAAATAGTCTTTGATGAAAAGTACATTTGCCTTCACCACTCCCTGTATGCAGAAGACAGCAAACATGTGACCCAGTCAGTTTGGAGAGTAAAGGGTCAAGATCTGCCCCTATGATTTTGTGCAAATTTTTCTTTGGTTCATTTATTTTATCTGATGCAATGCACTCCTTTTTATGAGATACCATAATGTATTTATCTTTCTTCAAACTGATACATATATAGGTCATTTCTAAATATTTATAAACATTGACGTAGTAAATTGTCTTGCAGAAGTCCCATTCTGTACAAGGACAGAAAGTCTCTTCTTGAGTCTCTTTTGTGTAACAAAAGGTGGACTCAAGGGTTTGAGTATATTTGAGTTTGTACACAGGTTGTCACATTGCTCTCCAAAGTGTCTCCAAAAGGGAAGATTTAAATGTTAAATTTTACATGGTTTGTGTTTTCCTATAAATAAAAAAAATTCTTCCCCATCTTAAAGTTGTAGATGTTTTCTCATAATTATTTTTGAAAGTTTGAAGCTATATTTTCATATTTATATTTTCAATTCATGTGCAATTTATTTTTGTTACAGTGTAAGCTATGGATAAAATTTTATTCTTTTTGATATGGATAACCATGGTACCCCTATTTATTTTAAAGACTACTCCTGTCATACATAGAATGACCATATATATTATTTCATCCAAACTGAAAAGTTTCTGAAATTGAATGGGGACATTATTAATAATTATGGTTGGACAGCTGGCATAAGTGGGAAGTATCACCAGCAAGTTAGGACATATAGCCATTTTACTTATAAATCAGATTCATACATATACATATATGGGTCTATTTTTTAAAACTTTAGCCTTTTCTATTAAAATTTTTGCCTATTTCTACTGCTGTACACACAGTTTGAGTGACTAAAGGTTTTAATAGTTACAGGTAAGCTTTAGCAAAACATTTTCTAAAAAAGACAAAACCACATAGTATAGAAACTCATATACATTTTAGAATGGGAAATAATATTTGCAGCACATTTCAGTGAGAAAGGTTATTATTCAGAATATACCAAGAAGTTCTACAAATTCCTAAAAAATAAAACAACATAAAAGACTACTTTGTACCCATCACGTTAGAAAAAAATCAGAAATTCTGATAACATCAAGTATTGGAGAAGATTTGGTGAAGTAGAAAAACTCATGCGCTGCCATTGTCTTGGTAGAAAGAGGCAAAGAGAAGAACAGTCAACTTAATTTCTTCTTCTTCTTCACCAAAATGTTCCAAATGTTTCATTCTTTACTATCCTATAAGAGTTTTAGATCAGTTGATCTGGTTCCTTTAAAAACATTTTGTTCATCTGAGTGTTTTTTCTGCTCTCAACTGGCTATACTCATAAGTCTCAATATATAAAGCTCATCCATCACAGTTCACAGCTTGCTTACTTAGGATAGTAGATTTCATCAATTTAAATTATTGGCAATGATAGTTTACTACACTATAGATAAATATACCAGAAAATATTTCGTGCCAAGGCAGCATTAGCAGAATATGATAGGAGAAGTATGTTGTGAGTGAGGGAGTTCAGTTGCCTCAAAATGTCTTCTAGTATCATGACGCTCATTATTTAAAATTAAACTTTTATTCTAAGATATTTGTAGATTCACAAGAGAAATAATACAGAATGTATCTAATTCTACCCAATGGTGACATCTTGAAAAACTACAGTATGACATCAGGAACAGGGTATTAGAATTAATAAAGGTATGGGAATATTTTTATTGCCCTAGAATCCCCCACTTTGCCCTTTTATAGCACTCGTTTCTTGCCCATTTCCTCCCCCCTCCTTAACAACTGCAACCACTAATCTGTTCTCCATTTCCATAATTTTTCAGGTCAAAGACATTATATAAATGGAATCACATAGCATGCTACCTTTTGGGAGGGGAAGCAAAGGGATGCAAAGAAAAGCAAGAGGACGGGTGGGAAGGAGAACCAAGGAAAGAGAATGAAAAGGAAGGGGAGGAGACAAAAGGCCTGGAAAAGAAAGAAGAGGAGGAATAAGAAGCACCATTTGGGGAGTTAGATTGAATTATTCAAAATGCAGAGTGTAATCAGGGGAAATGTTTGCCAGTTGCCTCATCATGTTTCCTCCATTTTAATTACATTCCTAACAATTGCCTTGACCAATCTGGTGTGGAGTAAACTCTGCAACTCTAAAATCAAGTATTAAAGCCCTTTCAGCTATGGTCCTGTGTTGTAATAGAATAGCAACTTTTTAGTGAATTTGCTGTTTACTATTTCTTTCACAAGCATGTACTCTAGACTTAGGAATTCTGCTTGTTTCTTGCTAATACTCTGAATAGGTCTTTTCCCATTCACTTTACCATGCTCACTCCTCTCCACTACACTGACTGCTTCCAAAACCCACATATATGGGGCACCTCAGGATTTTCGTACATGCTGATCCTATTTTAGAGAGCTCTTCCCCAGGATATCTGTATGGCTCACTCACTCATCAGGTACCTGCTTCAATAACACTTTTCAGAAAGGCTTTTCCGAAACATTCTATAAAAATATTTCTTACATGGATTCATTTTTCTGTATGTTACTTAATAGAATCTAACGTACGACATAGTTATTTGTTGATCCACAAAAGCAGACACTTTTATGTATTGTTATATCTCTAGAACTTAGACTCCTGGAGTGTACTTGGCAACCAAATGTATAAATGAATGAATTTAAGATCCATAAGAGAAGACACTTTTTATTTATTGTTATACCTCTAGAACTTAGACTCCTGGGGTGTAGTTAGCAAACAAATGAGTAAATGAATGAAAAAGGGAAATTTCACATCCTTACAACGCTTATATATTTCTAGTGCCTGGGCATAGTGAGATTTTGTTGCTACCTATTTTTAAGGTAGGAAAATTCAGAGTAAATGTTTGAAAACATCAGAGAATTAATAACAAAGCAAAGGAGAAGACTCAAGCCTCAGGACCCAGAGCTTAACACGTTACCCTTTATCACCTTGAAGGCTCTAACAGTCCTACTTTTGCATGATAATCTATATTTTTTTTATTATCTGAAATTCTTGCATTTGTTAAACCCACTGGAAATTTCAGGGACAGAGGTTTGTTTTTTTTTTTAATTGAAAATTTATAGCGACATTTGCTTCCTCAATCAAATCTAAATTACTCTAAGAACAAGCCTTCTCTATAGTATTTTGGCATTTCCCCTCCTGGCTAAAAGTGTTTTAAAAGCCTAAAGGTGTTCCAAAGTGAAAAGTAACAGGAAGGAAAAATTAACTGAACTCCTGAATCTTCTGAAATGATTGGTTTCAAGTTGCATTTGTGTTTTGGTGTGAAAGTCATGAGAGGTGAAGGGGAAAGGTTATTATTTTATTGAATCTAAACATTCAGGTTTGAGATATTTCTCTGTTAAGGTTTCCTTGGAGTTTCTTTGTTTAAATATCTCCTATTCCTTGCTGATAATTCATTTTTAACAAGCTTCTCCTTCATGTATATGTAGAATATTTTCTTAAAGGGAGCCAGAATACATTTAACACAATCAGAATGGACCTAATTAAATAGGGGACAGACGGTGATCTTTCTGCAATACATAAAAATCTCATAAGATTTCTTTTTAATTGAGCATAAAATACGCAACAGATTTGTTGCCACCTAGATGGAATTTGAGATTCAAGAATAAATATACATGATGGTGTATCTACACACAAGATAGTTTTCAAACATCCAGGAAAATAAAAAATAAACACATGTTGAAAATATTTTATAAACCAAACCAAACTTTGTGGCTGTTTGATTGAGAAAGACAACTGTTCTCCATTCCTTCCAGTAATATAACAGTACACCCTACAATAATGAAAATTATTATCAGTCCTCATTTCTTTTAATTATTGCCCTCACCTCCAAGGTAAAATAATATGATACACACTTTTTCATAATTTATTTCAACAAGCAATCTCATTGTGGTAGAGAGAATATAAACACTGGGGTCAGACATACCTACATTCAAATTTTTGCTCGGTCATTTGTTAGCTGCATTGATAGTCAGTTTACTTATGAGAAAATAGAGATTATAATTCATCCTTGAAGGTTTTTATAAAAATTTGAAATGATACATGTAAAGTTCCTATCACAGTTTCTGGCCCATGGAAAATGTGCAATAAGTATGAAACCATTTGTACTTGAAGAAGAAAAATATAAAAGGTTTCCTACTAATATTTGTTTCAAATGAAAAACTGAATTGCCCTGCAAATTTTCCAGACACATACACCTCATATAACATTAGCATTGGAAGGGATTTTAGAGATTAACTACTTCAACTCACGCATTTTAGACACAATGAAACCAAGGTCCTAAGAAGTTAAGTGATGGAAAGGACATGTCTTGGGCAGCCTGGCTTCAAATACGCTGCTCTTCCAGAAAGCCCCAGAAATTCTGCTTTCTCCTCCACTAGTGTGTTGTATACACATGCATATTTACTATTGTTTTAATATAAAATTTGATAAATAAATTTTTATGAAAGTTTCTTATGAAGTTTTCTGTTTCCTACAAGGAGTTAGGCATAAACTCATGTTTAATTTGATACACTGTAGTTTCCAATTTTTTAAAAATTAACAGTAATAATCAAAAGTTCATTAAAATGAAATTCATAGTTCTATGATCTATAGCTTTCATTTTCCTGGTGTTTTCCCTCCCATCTCTTCTCACTTGATACTTTTCCCCATGTGTTGGGATTATAGCCTACACATAATTTTATAAATTTCTTTTTTAACTCTATGAATTAAGACATGAATTAAGGAGAGATGGAGTAGAAGAAAACACATTTAAAAAATCCTGTTTGGGGAACTACTGTTGTTTGATAGTCTTAAACTCTGGCCAGTCATTTGTCTTCACATTTATACTCATTTCATTGGAATTTTCTTTTTCTTTAATTAGAGTAAAAGACCACTATAACCTAATATGATGGTCCTTAACCAGGAGTAGTGAAAAGGCAAAAAATTTCTTGTGGATCCTTCATTTCCCCACCCTCCATTGACAGTCACGAGATAAATTCATAGGGGCTCAAAAGTAGAGTGTACAAATCTACATAATTTGTGTGCCACAAGAAAAATTTTGTTACATATTTTAATGAAAACACAAGACAGAAACTAAGTTTTCCTAATATCTAACAAACATACAGACATTGTCAACTTTTGTCTGATCGTCAAGAGCAATCACAGTAAGTGAGGCATCTCAAGGGAAGAGGAGGGTGACTGTCTTTAGATTTCTTTGCTTTTAGCAGATTAGTATACGGTGGAGTTTACATATGGCCAATTAAGTAGATTTATAAGTTATAATATCTATTTTTAATTAAAGAAATCCTAACAAGATGGCTTTAAAAGATTTAAATTAATAGCCACAATAAAAAATTACACTACTAATAGAAGCAAAAGAAAACATCAAAAAAGTTGTAGAACTGGCACTTTTACTCCTAGAACAAGTTCTTAGCTATACTACAAGGTTGAAAACAATAAAAATAATTTTACAAAAGTTTTGAAAAAATAACACTATTTCTTCAAAGTAGTTTTATCAATAAGCTTGAAAGTAAAGCTTAAAAATATATATACTAAATTTTTGTCCCTGATAAAATAGACTATATTAGCAACAAAGACTAAAAGAAACAAAGAAGGACATTACATAATGGTAAAAGGATAAAAGTAACAAGAAGAGCTAATGATCCTAAATATATATGCACCCATACAGGAGCACCCAGTTACATAAGCCAAGTTCTTAATGACTTATAAAGACACTTAGACTCCTGCACAATAATAGCAGGAAACTTTAACACTACATTGTCAATATTAGACAGATCGACGAGACAGAAAATTAATAAGGACATCCAGGACTTGAACTCAGACTTGAAACAAGTAAATTTAATAAATATTTACAGAACTCACTACCTCATATCTACAAAACGTACATTTTTCTCAGTATCATATCACACCTATTCTAAAAGTGACCACATAATTGGAACTAAATCTCTTCTCAGTAATTTCATAGCATTCCACAGATTTAAATGAAATATTGGTTGGCTGTTTCTTTGTTATTTTCTTCCCTTATTCCTTCCTGTCTCCATTATTAAGTATAATTATTGGTATAAAAGAGGTCTTTAATACCTATATTTAGATTACATTCTAGCCTGAGCAATAGAGCAAGATTCTTGTTCTCTCTCCCTCTTTCTCTTTCTCTCTCTTTTATTCTTCCTCTTTCTTTCATCCTTTTTCTTTCTCTCTTCCTTAAAAAAAAAAAAGATTTTAACACATGCCAAACAAATACATGTATGGAATAAAAAAGTACAAATACTTAAAAAAATATATATATATATATATACATACACACACACTAATTTTGTAGTGAGAATAATTTGAAAATAAAGCGTTTGGAAATGCTTATATTGTTACATGATTTTATGTTGAAAATGATATACATTTGTTACTTATGCACACATACATATCCATACAGTGAATCTTTTTTCCTAATTCCATTTTCACTATACTTACTTTCATAGCTTTGCATCTAAAATAATTTCTCACTTTACATTTCATTTAGACTTTACACTCAGCAAACTGTTCCTCTACCCCAAAACCTCATTATGAAGCTTGCTAAAAGTTTTTACAACAAACTGACTTTAAGTCTAAATAGAATTCAGACAAATGTGTGTGTTTGTAGTATATGCTAGACTCTTTGCTAAAAGTTGTAAGATTGTAAAAATAAAGGCCTGTAATCTCTGTCTTTGAGGTGGTTGCAATATAAAATTAATAACAGACAAGTAGATAATCTTGTAAAGATATAATGTGATAAGTAATATGAAAAATTTGCATTACAGAAAAGAAAAATAATCATAGAGAAAAGGCATTTAAATTTGGATATTAAAAATGGTAAGATTAAAACAGGAATATGAGATGAAGTAGAGGAGAGGAGAAGCAAAAAGCAGAATAAATAGCACTATCAAAGGAAGAGAGGACAGGATAATAACAAAAAGGAATGTTGTGATCACCAACAGCTTATTTTTCATAATACTTATATTGGTGCATCACTAGATGACTTATAGCTTAATTCAGCTTGATTTAGACCTTTATGTACAATGGAATCTAACTACATGTACTTTTTATGGACTTTTTCCCAAGATTGGATTTGAGGCTCATCCATATTGGTAAGTTTGGCTGTTGTTAATTTATTTCCATTGTTGCATGTTTTTGTAAAGAAATTATTTATTCATTCTGCAATTAAAGAACCTAAATTTTGTTTGTTTGCTTGCTTATTTTTGTTTTGTTTTTCATTTTGCTATTGTGAACACAGCTAGTACTTATACATTTAGGAGCAGAACTGTTGGGGTGTATGCATTTACTACTTACAAGATGATACAAAATGAATTTTCATAGTGACAACAGTTATATTCCTATGGTATTCCTATTACAACACATCTTCACCAACAATGTATTTTCAGAACTAAAAAATATATATTTTTAGCAACATAATAATGTGAACAGATAACTTGTTTTTACTTTAACTATTTTACTCTACAATTGACAGTATTTTCTTTCCAGATTTTAAAACTGACACATAGATGTGCACATGACAATTTGATTGATTAATGTAATGCAGAAAGATCAAATCAGGATAATTAAGATATTTATTACCTTAAATATTTTTTCTTTATGCTAAGAACATTTGAATTACTCTCTTTTCGCATTTTTTTTAATTTATAGCAGATTATTGTTAACTATAGTCACCTTGCTGATCAATAAAATACTAGGTCTTATTTCTTCTATATTAGCTGTAATTTGTACCCATTCATCAACCTGTCTTCATGTTTTAACTTTTATTTCCATGAGTATTAATAAAGATGAGAAGATGGCCAAATAGGAACAGCTCTGGTCCACAGCTGCCAGTGAGAGCGATCCAGAATGCAAGTCATCTCTGCATTCACATTTCCAACTTGAGGTACCAGGTTCATCTCACTGGGACTGGTTAGACAGTGGGTGCAGCCCAAGGATGGCAATCCAAAGCAGGGTGGGGTGTCACCTCACCCAGGAAGTGCAAGGGGCCAGAGAACTCACTCTCCTAGCCAAGGGAAGCCATTAGGGACATTTCCGACAACTCCCACACTCTAGCTCAGACACTGCACTTTTCCCATGGTCTTTACAACTCGCAGACTGAAAGATTCCCTCCGGTGCCTACAACACCAGCGCCTCAGGTTTCCAGCACAACACTGGGTAGCCATTTTAGCCACAGCATTTTTTTTTTTTTGTTCTCATACCCCAGTGGCTCCTGGAATGCCAGTGAGACAGAACCACTCATTTCACTGAAAAAGGGGGCTGAAGTCAGGGAGCCAAGTGATCTGGCTCAGCGGGAAGAAGACCAGCAAGCTATAATCCACTGGCTTGAAGTTCTTGCAGCCAGCACAGTGGTCTGAGCTCAATCTGGGACATTCAAGCTTGGTGGGAAGAGGGGCGTATGCCATTGCTAAGGCTCAGGTAGGTGGTTTTAATTTTGCCTGTGTAAACAAATTCACCTGGGTGGAGCCCACAATAGCTCAGCAAGGCCTCTGCAGGCAGACTGTCAACTAGACTCCCTTCTTTCTGGGCAAGGCATCTCTGAAAAAAGGCAGCAGCCTGTCAGGAACTTATAAATAAAGCTCTCACCTTCCTGGGACAGACTGAGCACATGGGAAAAGGTACAGTTGTGGCTTCTGCTTCAGCAGACTTAAACATCCCTGCCTGGCAGCTCTGAAGGGAGCAATAGATCTCCTAGCATAGCACTTGAGCTCTGATAAGGGATAGACTGCCTCCTCAAGTGGCTTCCTCACCCTCGTGTATCCTGACTGGGAGACACCTCATACAGGAGAGCTCTGGCTGATGTCTGGCAGGTACCATCTGGGACAAAGCTACCAGAGGAAGGAATAGGAAGCAGTCTTTGCTGTTTTGCAGCCCCTGTGGGTGATTCTCAGGCAAGCAGGGTCTGGAGTGGACCTCCAGCAAACTCCAGCAGACCTGAAGCAGAGGGGTCTGAGTGTTGGAAGGAAAACTAACGAACAGAAAGAAATAGCTTCAACATGAACAGAAAGGACATCCACTCAGAGACCCCACCGGAAAGTCACCAACTTCAAAGATCAAAGGTAGATAAATCCATGAAGATGGAAATAATCCAGTGCAAAAGGCTGAAACTGCCAAAAAAAAAAAAACAGCCTCTTCTCCTCTAAGGGATCACAACTTCTCACCAGCAAGGGAACAAAACTTCTGTCAATTGATGAATTGACAGAAGCAAGGTTCAGAAGGTGGGTAATAACAAGCTTCTCCAAGCCAAAGGACCATGTTCTAACTCAAGGCAAGGAAACTAAGAACCGTGACAATGCTTAGACAAAACGCTAAGTAGAATAACCAGCATAGAGAAGAACATAAACAACTTGATGGAGCTGAAAAACACAGCCTGAGAACTTTGTGAAGCATACACAAGTTTCAGTAGCCGAATCAAACCAAAGAAAGGATATCAGAGATTGAAGATCAATTCAATGAAATAAAGCCAGAAGGCAAGATTAGAGAAAAAAGAGTGAAATGAAATAAACAAAGCCTTCAAGAAATACGGGATTATGTGAAAAGACCAAATCTGCGGAGTGATGCAGATAAAGAAACCAAGTTGGAAAACACTCTTCAGGATATTATCCAGGAGAACTTCCCTAACCTAGCAAGGCAGGCCAACATTCAAATTCAGGAAATCAGAGAACATCACAGAGATACTCCTCAAGAAGAGCAACCGCAAGGCACATATTCCTCTGATTCACCAGGGTTGAAATGAAGGAAAAAATGCTACAGACAGCCAGAGAGAAATGTCATGTTACCCACATAAAGGAGCCCATCAGACTCACAGCGAATCTCTTGGCTGAAACACTATACCAGAAGAGAGTGGGGGCCAATATTAAACATCTTTAAAGAAAAGAATATTCAACCCAGAATTTCATATCCAGCCAAACTAAGCTTCACAAGTGAAGGAGAAACAAAATCCTTTACAGACAAGCAACTGCTGAGAGACTTCATCACCACCAGGCCTGCCTTACCAGAGCTCCTGAAAGAAGCACTAAACATGGAAAGAAACAACCAGTGCCAGTCACTGCAAAATCATACCAAATTGTAAAGACCATCAACACTATGAAGAAACTGCATCAATGAACAGGCAAAACAACTAGCTAGCATCAAAATGGAAGGATCAAATTCACACATAACAATATTAACCTTGAATGTAAATGGGCTAAATGTCTCAGTCAAAAGACACAGACTGGCAAATTGAATAAAGAATCAAGACCCATTGGTGTGCTGTATTCAGGAGACCCACCTCACAAGCAAAGATACAAGTAGGCTCAAAATAAAGGGATGGAGGAAGATTTATCAAGCAAATGGAGAGCAAAAAAAAAAAAAAGCAGGAGTTGCAATCCTAGTCTCTGATAAAATGGGCTTTAAACCAATAAAGATCAAGAGACAAAGAAGGGCATTACATAATGGTAAAGGGGTCAATGCAACAAGAAGAGCTCATCATCCTAAATATACAAGCAGCCAATACAGGAGCACACAGATACAAAAAGCAAGCCCTTACTGAGCTACAAAGAGATGTAGACTCCCTGACAATCATAGTGGGAGACTTTAACACCCGATTGTAAATATTAGACAGATCAACAAGACAGAAAATTAACAAGGATATCCAGGACTTGAATTCAGATCTGGACCAAGCAGACCTAATAGAGATCTATAGAATTTTCCACCCCAAATCAACAGAAGATACATTTTTTTCAGCACCACATCACACTTATTCTAAAATTGACCACATAATTGAAAGTAAAACACTCCTCAACAAATGTAAAAGAATGAAAATCAATATCTAGGAATACAACTAACAAAGAATGTAAAGGACCTCTTCAAGGAGAACTACAAACCACTGCTCAAGGAAATAAGAGAGGACACAAACAGATGGAGAAACATTCCATACTCATGGTTAGGAAGAATCATTATCATGAAAATGGCCATACTGCCCAAAGTAATTTATAGATTCAACGCTATCTCCATCAAGCTGCCAATGACCTTCTTCACAGAACTGGAAAAAACCACCTTAAACTTCATATGGAACCAAAAGAGAGCCTGCATAGCCAAGTCAATTCTAAGGAAAAAGAACAAAGCTGGAGGCATCACACTACCAGACTTCAAACTATACTACAAGGCTACAGTAATCAAAACAGCATGGTACTGGTACCAAAACAGAGATAGAGACCAATGGAAAAGAACAGAGGCCTTGGAGGCAATGCCACACATCTACAACCATCTGATCTTCGACAAGCCTGAGAAAAACAAGCAATGAGAAAAGGATTCCCTGTTTAATAAATGGTGTTGGGAAAACTGGCTAGCCATGTGCAGAAAGCAGAAACTGGACCCCTTCTTGACACCTTACACTAAAATTAACTCCAGATGGATTAAAGACTTAAACTTAAGACCTAACACCATAAAAACCCTAGAAGAAAATCTAGGCAAAACCATTCAGGACATAGGCATAGGCAAGGACTTCATGACCAAAAAGCCAAAAGCATTGGGGACAAAAGCTAAAATAGACAAATGGGACCTAATTAAACTGCAGAGCTTCTGCGCAGCAAAAGAAACAATCATTAGAGTGAATCAACAATCAAAAAAACAGAAAAAATTTTTGCAATCTACCCATCTGACAAATGGCTAATATCCAGAATCTACAAAGAACCAAAATAGATTTACAGGAAAAAAACAAGCCCATTCAAAAATGAGTGAAGGATATGAACAGACACTTTTCAAAAGAAGACATATATGAGGCCAACAAACATATGAAAAAATGCTCATCATCACTAGTCATTAGAGAAATGCAAATCAAAACTACATTGAGATACCATCTCATGCCAGTTAGAATGGCAATCATTAAAAAATCTAGAAACAACAGATGCTGGAGAGAATGTAGAGAAATAGGAACACTTTTACACTGTTAGTGGGAGTATAAATTAGTTCAACCACTGTGGAAGACAGTGTGGCGATTCCTCAAGAACCTAGAAATAGAAATTCCATTTGGCCCAGCAATCCCATTACTGGGTATATAGCCAAAGGATTATAAATCATTCTATTATAAGGACACATGCACACAAATGTTCACTGCAGCACTGTTTACAGTAGCAAGGACTTGGAACCAACCCAAATGCCCATTGATGATAGACTGGACAGCGAAACTGTGGCACATATACACCATGGAATACTATGCAGCCACAAAAAATGATGAGTTCGTGTCCTTTGTAGGGACACGTATGAACCTGGAAACCATCATTCTCAGCAAACTGACACAAGAACAGAAAACCAAACACTGCATCTTCTCACTCATAGGCGGGTGTTGAACAATGAGAACACATGGACACAGAGAGGGGGGCATCACACACACTGGGGTCTGTCGGGGGGAACTAGGGGAGGGACAGCAGGGAGTTTGGGAGGGATAACATGGGGAGAAATGCCAGATATAGGTGATGGGGATGGAGGCAGCAAACCACATTGCCATGTATATACCTATGCAACAATCTTGCATGTTCTTCCATGTACCCCAAAACCTAAAACACAATTTTATATATATATATATATATATATATATATATATATATATAGTGTTAAAAGAAAAAAAAAAGGAAATCATAACAGTCTCTCAGACCACAATGCAATCAAAGTAGAACTCAGAATTAAGAAACGTACTCAAAGCCACACAACTACATAGAAACTGAACAACCTGCTCCTGAATGACTACTAGATAAATAATGAAATGAAGGCAGAGATAAAGATGTTCGTTGAAACCAACGAGAAAGAGGACACAATGTACAAGAATCTGTGACACATTTAAAGCAGTGTCTACAGGGAAATTTATAGCACTAAATGAGAAGATTGACACCATACTGTCATGGTAAAATAACTAGAGGAGCAAGAGCAAACAAATTCAACAGCTAGTAGAAGACAAGAAATAACTAAGATCAGAGCAGAACCGAAGGAGATACAGACACAAAAACCCTTCAAAAAAATCAATAAATCCAGGAGCTGGTTTTTTGAAGGATCAACAAAATAGACAGACCACTAGCCAGACTAATAAGAAAGAAAACAGAAATGTATCTAATAGATGCAATAAAAAATGATAAAGGGGATATCATTACCAATCCCATAGAAACACAAACTACCATCAGTGATTACTACAAACACCTCTATGAAAATAAACCAGTAAATGTAGAAGAAATGGATAAATTCCTGGACACTTATACCCTCCCAAGACTAAACCAGGATGAAGTTGAATCTCTGAATAGATCAATAACAAGGTCTGAAAATGAGGCAGCAATTAATACCTTACCAATCAAAAAAAGTTCAGGACAAGATGGTTTCACACAGCCAAATTCTACCAGAGGTGCAAAGAGGAGCTTGTACCATTCCTTCTAAAACTACTCCAAACAATACAAAAACAGAGAATCCTCCCTAACTCATTTTATGAGACCAACATCATCCCGATACCAAAACCTGGTAGAGACACAACTAAAAAAGAAAATTTCAGGCCAATATCCATGATGAACAATGATGCAAAAGTCCTCAATAAAATACTGGCAAACTGAATCCAACAGCTCATCAAAAAGCTTAGCCAACACATGATTATCTCAATAGATGCAGAGAAGGCCATTGACAAAATTCAAGAGTCCTTTATTCTAAAAACTCTCAATAAACTACGTATCATTGGAACATATCTCAAAATATTAAGAGCTATTTATGACAGATCCACAGCCAATATCATACTGCATGGGGAAAAACTGGAAGCATTCCCTTTGAAATCTGACACAAGACAAGGATGCCCTCTCTCACCACTCCTATTCAACATACTATTGGAAGTTCTGGCCAGGGCAATCAGGCAAGAGAAAGAAATAAAAGGTATTCAATTAGGAAAAGAGGAAGTCAAATTGTCTCTATTTGAAGATGACATGATTGTGTATTTAGAAGACCCCATCATATCAGCCCAAAAATCTCCTTAAACTGATAAGCAACCTCAGCAAAGTCTCAGGATACGAAGTCAATATGGCAAAATCACAAGTATCCTATACACCAATAACCGACAAACAGAGAGCCAAATCATGAGTGAGCTACCATTCACAATGGCTACAAAGAGAATAAAATGCCTAGGAATACAATTAACAAGGGATGTGAAGGACCTCTTTAAGGAGAACTACAAAACACTGCTCAATGAAATAAGAGAAGACACAAACAGATGGGAAAATTCCATGCTCATGGGTAGGAAGAATCAATATTGTGAAAATGGCCATACTGCCCAAAGTAATTTATAGATTCAATGTTACCCCCATCAAGCTACCACTGACCTTCTTCACAGAACTGGAAAAAACCACCTTAAGCATCATATGGAACCAAAAAAAGAGCCTGCATAGCCAAGACAATCCTAAGCGGAAAAAAAAAAGAAAAAAACAGATATAGACCAATGGAACAGAACAGAGGTCTCAGAAGCAATACCACATATCTACAAACATCTGATCTTTGACAAACCTGACAAAAACAAGCAATGGGGAAAGGATTCTCTATTTAATAAATGGTGCTGGGGAAACTGGCTAGCCATATTCAGAAAGCTGAAACTGGATCCCTTCCTTACACCTTATACAAAAATTAATTCCAGGTGGGTTAAATATTTAAACATAAGACATAACACCTTAAAAATCCTAGAAGAAAACCTAGGCAATACCATTCAGGACATAGGCATAGGCAAGGACTTCATGACTAAAACACCTAAAGCAATGGCAACAAAAGCCAAAATAGACAAATGGGATCTAATTAAACTTAAGAGCTTCTGCACAGCAAAGGAAACTATCATTAGAGTGAAACGGCAACCAAAAGAACAAGAAAAAATTTTTGCAATCTACCCATCTGACAAAAAG
Organism: Plecturocebus donacophilus; assembly: GCA_004027715.1. Lineage (NCBI taxonomy): Eukaryota > Metazoa > Chordata > Mammalia > Primates > Pitheciidae > Plecturocebus > Plecturocebus donacophilus. The sequence continues at coordinate 57,544 of PVKP010000639.1, read as the reverse complement.
CTAATATCTAGAATCTATGGAGAACTTAAATAAATTTACAAGAAAAAATCAAACAACCCCATTCTAAAGTGGACAAAGGATATGAACAGGCACTTTTCAAAAGAAGACATTTATGCAGCCAACAAACATATGAAAAAATGCACATCACTGGTCATTAGAGAACTGCAAATCAAAACTACAATGAGATACCATCTCATGCCAGTAAGAATGGTGATCATTAACAAATATGGAGACAATAGATGCTAGAGAGGATGTGGAGAAATAGGAATGCTTTTACACTGTTGGTGGGAGTGTAAATTAGTTCAACCATTCTGGAAGACAGTGTGGCAATTCCTCAAGGATCTAGAACTAGAAATGCCATTTGACCCAGCAATCCCATTACTGGGTACATACCCAAAAGGATTATAAATCATTCTATTATAAAGACACATACTCATGTATGTTTATTGTGGCACTGTTCATAATAGCAAAGACTTGGAACCAACCAAATGCCCATCAAGGATATACTGGATAAAGAAAATGTGGCACATATACACCATGGAATACTATGCAGTCATAAAAAAATGATGAGTTCATGTCCTTTGCAGGGACATGGATGAATCTGGAAACCATCATTCTCAGCAAACTGACACAAGGACAGAAAACCAAACACTGCATGTTTTCACTCATAAGTGAGTGTTGAACAATGAGAACATATGGACACAGGGAGGGAGACAGCATACATTGGGGCCTGTCGAGGGGTGGAGGGTTAGGGAAGGATAGCAGAGGGTGGGGGATTGTGGGGGGATATCATTAAGAGAAATACCTAATGTAGATTACAGGGTGATGGATGCAGCAAACCACCACGGAACGTGTATACCTATGTAACCTGAACTTTCTGCACAAGTACCCCAGAACTTAAAGTATAATAAATAAATTAAATAAATAAAAATATTAATATCAATTTTAAAAAGAGCATTTCATATGCTTAAGGGTCATTTGTGGCACAAGGTATGTTTTCAATAACTATTTCTTGAATTAAATGAACTATCAAACAGTATTATACAAATTCTGTTGAATCACAAATAGTGTTATAAAAAGATCCTACTAATCTTAGAGTGCAAAGGATTTTGAGACCCAAGCTTATCTTACTTGGAAAATGCTGGTGTCTAATATCTTTTAGTGCTGTAATTCCTTCAGTAAAAACAAAGTAGAATGTTATGTTTCTTATTAAGCTGCAATCTTTCTTATTATTTGCTCTGGATACACAAGAACGTTTGCTTCCAATTACAGTAATGCTAAGATAGAATTAGCTTGCCCTTAAATTTTGTAAACTATTCTATAGGTAACATAAGATTAGATTTACTAATCATTATTTAGCATATGTGTAGTTAAAGATCACATGAATATTCACAAATCATGACCACAAATTCATTGTGATTACCTGCTCTATACCCACTATAGAAATGCCCCTAGTATTTTGTTGAATCAAACATAAGTCCAGCCATACTGATTTACTTCAGGTTTTTGAATGTGCTGTGACCTTTGTTGCCTCCAGGTCTTTAAATGTTTAACTCCTCTTATTAATTCCTCCACCCCAATACATCTTCCAGATTTTGACCCTATGATTTCCTTAGATTCTACATATCAAAAAATTATTATCCAAGTATGATCATGTCATTCTTCACAAGCAAACGCAACTTTTCTTCTGAGATGAAAGAGATTTTCTTGGGAAATGAGCTCTTCCCCTTCAAAAAACTCAGAGTGTGAAAGTGTTTCCTAGAACCTCTCTATTTGTTTTGGTTTCCCTGAACTTAACCTTTGAAATCATGCTATTTCCATGTTTTAGAAATGTTTTTGCATAATATCTATAAATTTTAATATTCAATATAATTATGTTTTGAAGTTGCTTGTATTTGTATATTATTTTCAACTTTATTCTCTGAGCACATTTCTACGCATAACAGAAAGATCAATTCTTCCCACTGGAGGCAAAAATATGTCTCATTTTCATCCTGTTGCTCTCAGCCATACAGGAACCTGAAAAACATCTTGGTATTTTCATCATCTGCCTAATTTAGGAGAGCATGTTTACCATCACTTCAATAATGACTGCCCCTTCTAAGATACTACCTATTCTATGTAAGAAGTTGCAACTACGGCTTCAACTCTGTTTCACAAATACCAAGGTTCACCCTCACCCTGAGTTTCTTCCATAATGGTTAACTCAGGCATTTTCAAAACACATTGCAATAGTTTATCATACAGAACAGTTAAAAGGAAACAGAGGTGAGAGATATAATTTTGCCTTGCCCAGAGTTCTTAATGTGAGGTGCTGCTATACTGCATTGATGATTTCTTTGTTTACCATTCTCATATTCTCTTCCAAAATTTTAAACTATTTGATATCTTCCTTGGGTTTAATCTAGTGAAGCAAAGCTTTCAGTCTAATTTTAGCATATTTTAACAGATTCAATTTTTTAAAAATTTCTAATGTATGGTATTTTGCCTTAAATTATTAAGCACTATCAATTAAAGCTAAATGTGGAATTATTCATTGATTTTATTTTATGTTTGGAAATACAGAGCTAGATATTGAGGAAGGAACAATCTTTTCTATAATTTTTTTACCTTAATTATGTCAATATATTTTGTTAGAAAAGGTGTTCTGTTATTTCATTTGACCTTTTGTGTGCATGAAAATTACTGCTCATAGATACTATTGCTTGAGCATAACCAAATCTCTGCATGTTAAATAATGATATAATTCTATTTTGAGTAATTTAATTACCTTTTAATTATTTCTTGGAGTTTAAAAATTTTATTTTCCTATCATTTTTCTATTTCATTGACCACCTTCCTATTTGTGCTGAGTGCTTGTGGTTGCAGCATCTATCCCAAGATGAATTTGCCATGAAATATCTCACTTTTATTATTATTTTTGCATTGCTCTAGTATACCAACTTTGGGAACAAAAGAAATTATTCTATTTATAACATTCTATTTTTAGTAGTGGTATTTCCATTTACAAAATATAGTAATTCTCAATCACTGAAAATGTCACATCCTAGAAAATGTAGCATTCTTTTGAATGATGTTAACAGCATCACTCTAGAACAAATGTTGACTGAAGATTCATTTGAGGAATCTGATTTTTCCAAAATAGACAATTCTAATGGTAGTTCTGTTTAGAAATAACTACAAGAACAGTTTTTATATTGTATTTTCACATTGAATATCAGTCATATTTGTTTTAGCCTTAAAGAACATGCTTACGTAAAATTATTAAGTGCTTCCAGTGAGCTGCAGTTTTTTTTTTTCTTAAATGAGAAAAGGGGAATTTTATAAATTTTTTTTTGTTTCAAGTTGTTGAATAGCTTTTAAATAATTTTATGTTTTTGTTATTGTACTGGATAATACTCGTAACATAGATGAGTACCCTGTAAAATGAATTTGAAAATCTCTCAACTATGTTACATCATAACTATGCCCAGTGGATCCAAGGGGATAAAAAGAATTCAGCTGCATCTCAATAGTTTGTAGAATAATTAGGAACATGTAGGTTTTGGAATTTTACGGGATCAATTTCATTGACAAGCTAGAATTTAAAAAAAAATTTTGTGACCTCTATCACATTGTGATATGTGGTGAAGAGTATGACCAATAATTAAGACAACCCACTATTTTGGAAGATACGTCAACTGAGTACCCACTGTGGACTTGATACTTTAAGTATTTTCTTTTGATTATTAGTCACTTCTCTCTTTGAAAGTTTCTTCAACTATTCCTATTTACGAATATGCCTAAGTAATCCATCTCTATCTCCTAACCTCAATCTATCCAAGTGACACCAAGGTGAAACAGTGGGACTGAGAGCAGCAAATTGAGAACTTACTGTGTCTCTCCAGCTGCTCGGATTTTTTTATTTTGCTTGTTTTTTAGACATTTATTCCTAAAAAGGGTTCATGCTATGGAAGAAGGATATGACAATTTTCTATTTTCATGGAGCTATTTTTTTGTTGGGAATTCAAAAAAGTGGAGACAAGATTTACACAGTTGAAATAAAGAACCAAGTGTGAATCAGGTTTCAGTCTAATGTTAGTACCCCATCAAGAATGTAAGCTCCATGGCAGCAGGATCCTTGACTGACTGTCTTATTCAGCTCTATCTTCAGGCCTTAGGACAGTGCCTAGAACACAACAGCAACAAACTCTATCGCTACTCAGCAGGATCCTTGACTGACTGTCTTATTCAGCTCTATCTTCAGGCCTTAGGACAGTGCCTAGAATACAACAGCAACAAACTCTATTGCTACTGAACAGTTGCTGACCATATCCTTCACTGTGAATAGCATAGTAAGCCCAAGAGGGAAAGTTAATTTGATCCGGTGAGCTTGGAAAGATTTCTTGGAGCAATTGAGATTCGAATAGTCAAGCATATTTTTGATACTTACAGAGCTGCTGAGAACGAATGAACATTTTTAGTGATTGATAAACAACTCTCCTGAACCATACTTCATTGACTTTCAAATCCTTCAACACATTTTAAAACCATTTCTGATTCTTTTTCTGCCAACATGACTACCATTGTAATGCTACCAATAATGCTTAGATCACTTTTAACATTTCATTTTTGAAGTATTTCCCTTCATGGTCTTTCTATACACCAACAATTCTGCTACTTTCATTCGATATTTTTAAGCTCTATAATTACCAGATACGTGATAAGATATTGAATTATAAATATAAATAAGAAATGGTTCATTCCTCAATGACCTCATAGTGCAGCATGCTAAAAATATAACTGCCGTACTGAACAATAAATGCTTTATGTAGTAGCCAAATATTAATAGAGACCTACTGTGTTTCAAGCTTAGAAACAAGAAATATGCTACTGCTTTTCATAATCTTGCAAGCTAGATATTCGCCAATTTTGCATCTGAGAATTCTTTATTCACAGAGGCAGAATTGCTTCCCAAAGCAAGAACTTGTATTTCTGGAATCCACACTTCACCGCGCTGAATACATGTTAGCACAAATTGCACTTCTAACCCAAATTCCATTATATGATTACATCACGTTGTAATGCCTCTTCTTCAGTCTCTTTGCTATTTCTCCTCTCCTTATATTCTGGCTTATCTCCTGAAATGAAGTAAAGTAAATGCATAATTACCCAAATTTAGATAATCTTTGGTAAGATGTTTTTAATGTCCTAAGATTTCTTCTCATGGTCAATGAAATCTTACAATTTGATATGCGACCTCATATTCTGTGCTTAACAAATGCAGAATATGTATTGTGTTTTTAGAGATCTAGGGCACAGCTCAAACTGATCCAAGTAGTCTTTTACTAGAGGTACAATTACTTCAGCAGAAATATGTTCCCATAGATATTACAAAACTTCTTGGAGTTTAAATATATCCTGTCTGGCCACACAAGAGTCTTTGGTTTAAAGAACTATTACCAAAGTGATGTTTTTCCTTCCTATCTACTAGGATGGTGCAAATACTTAAATTCATCTAAAAAAAACCCTATTGAAAATTTTCATATATTCTTATTGGCTTTATCTAAATTGAGATCACCAGATTGCAGACTTTTAATAATGCACTCTGCTAACTAGAACGTCAACTTAAATTGTGAGTTCAAAACAAACTTGTAAAAACTAATAGATGCCATTTATGTGTACTGTCTAGCCTTTAATTTTAACAAAATTATTTTTCCAACGGCATCATTCATACAAAAAAATATGTTTGTTTTATTTCTTCTCTTCTCCACATTTGTGACAACTATTCTCTCCTAGTTAATATGTTACAGAGAGTATACTCCTCTGGCTACTGTGGCTGGAAAAACTGAGATTTTTGCTTAAAAAGAGTTAGCCACCAAAGCAATAAACTGGTTTTGAACTACAAAAACTGCCTATGAAAATTTTCTGTGATTTTTGACCTTGTTTTTCCTTTGGGTATACAGAATTCAAGAACATGAATACCAACCATTTATGACATAAACTTCTTAGACTTCACTTACTGAATACTTGCTTTTTCTGTCTCTGAACTGATGCTATCCCATCCAGTGGATAAAGCAGCAATCTAATACACATCTTCAAGGTCAATCTCTTTTTCTTCCAGCTCAAGTATATTTTTGAATTATTTTGATAGAGGAACAAGAGTCTAGACAGACCTCTACCTTTCTGGCAACATATTTTAAATGTCTAATATATTTATTCTGGCATTCTTCTCTGAAACAAAGAAGAAATAAATAAAATTGGCCATGATATTTAAGCCATACAATAGTGATAGTCTTAGGTCCCATGACAACTTTTCTGTCCTAGAGAGCAGAATGGAAACGTAACATTACTGTAGTTATACAGAACTAATCTGAGTATTTCACTGCCTATGGATTTAAAGAGTTTGCTTCTTCTGGATTGATTAGTTCTTAGGAGTAATTCCATATAATCTTTTTCACTTTGTTTCCTACACAATTACTTGTGTAACTTGATTCATTGCCTACACATACTAAGTCCTCAAATATTTGAGAAATGAGTGAGCAAATAAAATAATGTATATAGAAAAATCCATAAGGGAAAAAAAACAAAAGCATGTCATTATGGAATATATAATGGTCTCTAAGTAACTATGCACCCAGAAATTGGGTAGCTTCTAGTGTGGCTTCCCTTTTATTATAATAGTGAGTATAGAAATACCAGATGTTTTTACTTAGGTCATTGTGGAGGCTTAAAAATAATTACTTCCTTTTTTGAGGGCCTTGAGAAAAGATTTCAACGTTTTATAGCTTTAGTGAAGACACATATAAGGTACATCTATCATCAAGGCAGCTTGGGAGAAGCACCATAGTAGTCTACAAATGTGGAAATGCCATAATAGTGTAAAATGTAACTTGTAGAACATAGCCTGAAGAAAGCTATATTAAAGAGATAGAAATCCATCATGTTTCAAGTCAGTGATTTGAAGAAAATACATTTCCATTAAAAGTAAACAATAGGTGAACCATAGCCAGAACACATCTGTGCTTCACTTTCATTATTTAATAATTTTTATACTGTAAACAATTCAGAAAGACAATTACTGGTTTATGAAATGTATAGTGATATGTTGCATTCCAAAGAAATCTGGAGGTCTTTTTAACTGTTACTTTCAACTACCCTATTCAGGACATCTTTCGTTTTCTGTCTTTTTAAAAAATAACATATTAAGCATATGCTGTAGAGTGATGAGATGCCATGATGCAGATCAGACACATTTTCTGTCCACAAATTATTTTTACTTGACCAAAGTTATTTCAGACCAAATTTTGGAAATAAAGGCTCTTGTCAATCTGTGTTGCAGAATTTTAAAATGAGACTAAGAGAACATTGACCCATGAGAAGTCTAACCCAATAAACAAATTATTTTCCTTGAAGAGATCTGAAAATCCAAGTCAAACCCTGAACAAGTGTTTTAATCACATACTGTAGAGGAAAAATATGCTGACTGAATTAATGAGTAGCTAGCTACTAGTTACACTCCTTTTCAGGTCTTCAGTTCAATTTTAAATTGTTCATGAGTAATATGTACCAATATGATTACTTTTTATGTTTTGACCTTGTTTTCTGTGATCTTGCTAAACTCACTTTTTAATTCTTATCATTTTTGTAGATACCTCAGAGACAATGAGAAAAGTTATCATTAAACAGAGTTTTATTCCTTTCTCTCCAATATTTATAGTATTTATATAACTAATAATTGACTTGCCTTATTGCATTGGTTAGTTATTAATTGACTTGCCTTATTGCATCTCCAATATGATGTTAAATAGGAGTGGTGGTGAGAGTGAGTGCATTTTTCTCTTTTCAAATCTTAGAAGGGAAGAATTCAGTCTTTCATATAACTTAAATATTATTTTAGTGTCTTTTTTTGCAGACCCTTTTAATGGGTTGAGAAAATTCTCTTTTATTCCTGGTTTGTCAGGTGTTTTAATCATAAGTGGTTATTGAATTTTGTCAAATGCTTCTTCTGTATAAATACAATCATTTGGCTTTTCTTGTCTATTGACTTTCTAAATTACCAAATTGATTTTGAATGTTGAACCAGCCTTTCCTTCTTGGAGTAAATTCACTCAATTTTGGTGTTACAATATATTTAAATATTGCTGAATTTAATTTGATGACATTTTGTTGAGGATTTTCACACTTGTATTCAAGACAGATATCAGCCTATGGTTCTCCTTTCTTGTAATGTCATTGGTTTCTTTAAAAGAATAATAATGACTTCATAAAATAAATCAAGAAGTGTTTCCTCCTCTTCTACATTCTGAAGAGTGTGTGTTTTCCAACTACTTTGGCAAAAATTAAGAAGTTTGATAGTGCTTAAGTTTGATAATATTAGAGGGTAATGTGGATCAATAGGAACCCTTACACATTATTTTTGGAAAAGTAAATTTTTGTAACCATTTAAAAAAATAATTAGGCACTACCTTATAAAGTTAAACATTTGTATGCCTTAAAACACAGCAATTCAACACCCAGAGAAATTTTAACATATGTGCACCAGAAGAAATGTACAACAGAAAACATGTATAAAAGTATTCAGAGCAGCAACATAATTTACAACTGCAAAACGATGGAAACTGGAACCTCCTTCAGCATCAACAGGGAATGCAAAAACAAAGATAAGTTACAGATACATAACACTTACTTATAAAATAAACAAGGCTCAGAAAGCTATATATAACATGACAGCATTTTTATAAATCTCAATTGTTTAAGAATTAATACATAGTAGAAAAACTACATTAATAGCAAGGTAAGGATAAACAACATTAAGTATAGTGGATGTAGGGAGAGCAAGGAGTTAGAATGAAAGAGGAGTACACGACCCTTCAGTGACTTGGGTTTCATACCTAATAATTTTATTACTGTACAACATAACTTACCTGTTTTGCAGGTATATCCATTAACCCAGATATATTGTATAATTTAGCAGTTTTTAAAAAATTATATAAGGTTTTATATATGTGTGTGTGTGTGTGTGTGTATATATATATACGGTATATATATATGTGTGTTTACATTATGTATGTGTGTCCTTTTAATATGCTTAGTTATCATAATACATAATTTAAATATGCAGAAGGAATAAGCAAATGGCCAAATTTCCCAGCTTCCTCCAACCCTTTACACTGGATAGAGCCTTTGACTGCTGGGATTAAGAAATTCCAACTATAATAAGAGCTCAATGAACACAGTTGTGTTTACTCTAGATCTGCACTACTCCTGCTAAGAGATCCGAACCCCTTGGCCTATCTCTAGTTTAGTAGCCTGTGCAGGGCTTTTGTTGTAGTTAAAAAGAAACAGTCAAAGTGAAAGTTTTATCTCCAAAGCATGAATTTAGTCTTTTCATCTCCCCAACCCATCTCGCAAAAGAAAGAGCAAAAAAAAAAAAAAAAAGACCAAATCAGTTTCAAACTCTTAAGATACATAAGTCCAATGCCTTTCATAATCCTAGACTCTATCAGCTATATCCCCAATGGGATAAAATAAAATCAAAGAAAAATGGATAAAAGGTTGGGAAAAGAAATAATGCTTAATTTCTAATATTCTTTTATTTTTGACCCACGGAAGCTCAAGGTGCATTTTTAATTTTCAGACAAACTTGTGCAACAACTGAATCCCATTAAAATGACAATAATATATTCTCTTTTGTGAAATTATTTTTTTAATTGCCCAATGTTTCTGAAAATCCTTTAAGTAATCTATTGATATCTCTGTGGTCAAATTATCCTTGTAATGAATATGCTGTGGATCATATATAAAGTGGCATGAAGTGGCCTTTCCCATGAGATGTTTGCACCATGTCTTGCCAAAACAAGTAGAAGCCTCCTTGAACATATGGCAATTTAAGCTCAAAACAAAATTTCTATCAGCTAGAATGGAAATCTTAATACAAATATGGTGATTTCAATAAGCTTAGGGAAAATCTTATGCAGATAATTGTGGAATATATCTTTGCTATAAACTTATTCAATACATAACTCACTCATCCAGTGTTAGACCAGAGACAGAACCTAGGGCAGTAAGTAAAATGTAACTCAACCTATGTACTTATATCATTCAAACACCACTAAACTAATAAACTCTACAACAACACTCATTTGAAAACTCACTTTGTGGCTTATAAGTTTTCCTCATTTAATTCATATATTGCTATTGCTTTTATGTTGCTATCTCTCAAAACACACATATGCAAGAGAAAGAAATAAAATGTTTTTCTAAGTCATGATTAATCTTTTTCTTTACCCACTCTTCCATTTCTTTCTGTGTTATGTAAGATACTCCAAAAAGGTAAGAGGGAGAGAAACAGCTCACAACGCCAAAACTCTTTTAGTGGTCAGTGAAAGAGGAAGAGTTGTGGGCAAATTTAAGTTAAAATTTTCTGACTAAGGTCATTTATGAGAATAATTGCATACATTCTTGCAATATAAGCTACCTTCCCCAAACTAGTGGTATCCAAACTTGGCTGTCAATTTGAAATGCCTGAGAAATTTTTATTTCTCCTTAACTACTGAAACAGAATTTCAGTGGATATAGAATTCTAGGTTAATGAGTTTTTCTTTTAACACTTTACATATTTTATTCCACTGTCTTCTTGCAAGCATGGTTTCTACAGAAAAGTCTGTGTAATTTTTATCCTGTTTCTTATAGGTAAGGTGTTTTATTCTGTCTGGCTTCTTTCAATATATTCTCTTTGTCTTTGGTTTTCTGTAGTTTGAATAGAATATACGTACATGTAGATTTTTTGGTATTTATCCATCTAGGTGTTCTCTGCGCTTCCTTGATCTGCTGTTTGGTTTTTGTCATCAATTTTGGCTTGAATCTGCATGTCAGGAAGGATCTGTCTTTTTACTTATTGCTATCGTTCACCATTTCCCAGAATCTAACTCACATAGGATGAAGAAGTCCTAGATCAGTCACCATTTTCACATCAAACCCTTCTTTTATGTCAGAGGACTTCAAAATCCATAAAAACAACTTAAGCTCTATTCACGTAGATCTTTGACATTCTCAAGCCCTAGAAACTTTACTTCTATTTCTCTTAAGCAGACAACCACATGGTTGCCCTCTTTATCTTATCTGATTTCAATAACACTTTGTGCTAGTGCTCACCCTGTCCCTGATGATAAACCCTCCCATCACTGTCATAATACTCTCTGGTATCTTTCCTTTCTCCTCTTGCCTATTATTCTACTTCATGGACTTTTCTTTTTCCTTTCTCCCTAATGGTTTGTGTCTTCCGGTGTTCATCTTATTCCATTTGTCTTTGTGTTCTAAACACTTTCCATGGATATTTTCATTTACATTTTTGAATAAATTTAAATTCATCCATCAGTGAAACCAAATAACTGGTCCTCTGCTTTGTTTAAAAGTAGAGGTTTGGGCCAGGTGGTGGCTCACGCCTGTAATCCCAGCACTTTGGGAGGCTGAGGCGGGCGGATCACAAGGTCAAGAGATCGAGACCATCCTGGCCAACATGGTGAAACCCCGTCTCTAATAAAAATACAAAAAAATTAGCTGGGCATGGTGGCGCACGCCTGTAGTCCCAGCTACTTGGGAGGCTGAGGCAGGAGAATTGCTTGAACCCAGGAGGTGAAGGTAGCAGTGAGCCGAGGTCACGCCACTGCACTCCAGCCTGGCACCTGGGGACGAAGTGAGACTCTGTCTCAAAAAAAAAAGTACAGGCTTTTACTACTTTTGTTATATATATAAAATACACACACACATACACACATATATACAAATATATATGTATGTATATTGTATATGTGCCATAATTTGAATGTACGTAGTTGATTCTTAATGTATTTCTTTTTGATTAAAACTACAATAATTAAAATGGTATATATTTTTGTAAAAGTTTCAAATCTTTATCAGGTTCAAAAGGGGACTAACATCAAGAAAAGATCAAGCATCACTGGTCTAGGCAAGTAATATATCACCTCTTACTGACTGACTAAATTTTAATCATCAGTTTACTGTTCTAATGGGGAAAAATTAGGAGGTAACATTTATAGTTGAAGGAGAATTACAAATTGTCAATTACTTGCTGTTGTAACTGTGTAAAGATCTAACCTTCTAAATTATACGGTAAGCTCTCCTATCTCACACCTCACCCTACAAAAAGACTAAAGTGTCTCATGTAGGTGTCTCACATCTTTATAATAACTCCCCTAAAATAATAGGCTCAAATTGGGTTAACAACAGGTTCTGGTGCCTTATCCAGTCATCTGCATTTACAAACTGCCCAGATGATTCTGTTACAAATCATAGTATTACAGTCTGGGCCAATGTTAAAGATCTAGTAAGACTGATAGGCACTTTTTAACTGAGAAAATAATTCCTAGTCAAAACAGCTGGAAATCTGACTAAACATTTAATATATAAGAGTAACAGTTTTCTAATTGGCAAGAAAGTTGGAGTTTTTTAATTCTTTTTATTCTTCTATTGTTTTGTTTTTGCTTTCATTTACTGTTTAGCAATTTGGTTTTAAATTTTTTTAATTTTTAGTTTTTGTAGGTACACAGTAGGTGTATATATTTATGGAGTACATGAGATGTGTTGATACAAGCATGGAATGTGAAATAATCACAACATGGAGAATGGGATATCCATCCCCAAGCATTTATCCTTTGTGTTACAAACAATCCACTTACATTCTTTTAGTTATTCTTAAATGTCCAATTAAGTTATTATCAACTATAGTTATTTGAATCTCGAACCAAATGGGATGACTCTCTGGTAGCCATAGAATCATATCCTTCAATCATCTTTGACATGATTATTATAAATGAGGCTTAGAGTTATTATATGAATATATGATCCATAAACCTTCCAAAAACTCTCATTACTTTTTAACACATTTCTATTTTATGAAAGAAAAATTATTTAATAGTTATTCAGCATAAGTAATCAAATTATCTATAACAAATGCCTTCTAATACTTCTTTTCATTTTTTCTTAACAAGCACTCACATCTTAATCTTTAAACAAGATTCAAATTATAATTGTATTTACAGAAAATAATTACAAATATGAGAGAACATAAAGTGAAGATTCTAGCACCAACAATGAGCCAGCTTATCTAGAGGACATATATTTGGAGAGTGGAGATGAGATATAACCTTAATTTTAGCCCTTAAGCACAGTAAGATGTTTAGTGGGCCATTATTTTCACAGTTCAGTAGTACAAGTAACTTTGCTTTATTTTCTTTATAGGGAACATTTTATGCACCCCATAAAAGTCTTTTTCCCTCTCCTCTTCTTTAAGCAGGGGTTGATAATTAGACATTGAATTTTAATTGAGTGTAAGAATATCCTAGTTCACTGAGATTGGAAGCTTTCATTTGCAAGGTCTTGTAGCTTCAGGAAAACTTTTCTAACACTCTCCAGAATAATATATTGCTACTACTTTGACTTTATTCACCAAACAACTCCATTAATTACCAGCAACCAGACTTCACTTCCTTGCAAGGTTTTCTGCACCTGGTTTGCAGACGGGATGTAGTAACAGAAGCCCACAGAGCACATCCAGACTGCTGTGGAGGCTAGAATATTGGCTACCCTCAACTAATTTTATGTGTCTGCGGAAAACAGGGCTTTGGATTTTTACCAGCTGAAGTTACTGTTCATTGTTTCTCTATTCAACACCAATTTTGCCGTGCACAAATCATAACAAGAAAAGTGAATTTTCAATATGTCGACCAAGTCATCACTTAATGGAAGTCCTATTCAAATAATGATGGATTCATATGTTGAATACATGTTGATTCATATATTGAATAGAGAGCATGAGGATTAACACTTATCAATAATTTGAAGCCCTGTCATTGACTTTATCTATTAATAGCATGATATCTTTATAGTAACAATTTCACAACAAAAGCTGAGGGCTCCTCTAAAAAAACAAACAAAAGATGCCTTAATATTCTGCATTCTTATCGGTAAATCTATATCTGCATTAGTTAGGAGTTGAAGATTTTACTTAAAACCAGTCTTAAAATTTCTTCTCTGCATTTGACATAAGCTGTCTGTAATATGTCCAATAAATATTTTGGGAACAAATGATACCTCATTTTCATTGTGTAATCAGACTTTTTTATTCCAATTTCTTTCATATTCATATGTTTTTCTTTATTCAGGAGGGGTTCCTGACAAAGAATCAACCACAAGAATCATCTTTGGGTCTTACATTCTTGGGATCTCTCCATTAAACCCTCCAAGTAAAAGTGTTGATGGTGCTCTAGTGAACTGTCCCAAGGAAGGGCTTATAGGGTATGAGGAGCAAACTCTTAGCAACAGTGTGGATAGAGACATTCCTCCACTTTGGCTCAGAGAGACCCTTTTGTAAAGATGCAGATGAAACAAAGGACTTGACATATCTCCTCAAATATCTTCTGCACAGATGAGTTAAAACTGGTAACTATAGACTCCTTTCAGGTACACTGAAAAAAAGCCTTACACCAACTTAAGCATTCCAAATTAAAGTGCAAAAAGATACAGGAACTCTTGGGCTTTATATGGTGCCTCTGAACCTCATAGACATCAATTTAGAGAGACCCGGAATTGGGAAAAGCATCCCAAGACTGCCTCCAGGACTGCTGTGTGGCGTCCCAGGAAACCATCAGCATCGTCCCATAATAATAGTACACTCTTTGGCCCAAATTCATTTTACTTTTCATAATGTAATAAAGAAATATGGAATTAGAATATGTGGAGTGATTGATTTTGTGAATGGAGAGATGGAAATAATAGAAATATGTAAAGCCAAGAAAAACTAAAAATTTATAAATTTTCTATAGCTTGACTCAAAGAAAGATTTAAGAGTCAATTTTAATTTTGTTCTGCCTAAAGTTAGAACAGATATAGATATAGAATTGTTGCTTGACTATAGGACAAAATGAAATCTATAGCATTTCCTCTAATATTGATTTCATCATTAAATAATTGAAATTTTTCTTTCAGAGAACAGATTTGATAGGTATGTCAAATGATTTTTGCTAACTTTATCTTTTCATCTTGGTCTTCGTGGCAATTATTTCCAGACCATATTGCGGTTTCCTGCACAAAATTATACCCTTAAGCATAGCAGCTTTACATTTACTACAGGCCCAGGACAATAAAAAGTCAATAGCAGGAGAAAATATGTTTTATATGTTCAGTTAACTTTACACAGAACTGGTAAGTATTGGTAAGAGGCACTTAGTTATGTTACCCTACTTTCTTTAATATATCTCAAAAATTGACAATCTGAATAGAAGTTGCTAATTTCTGCAGTTAGAGATAAAAATAATTATTTCTATAATTATTTAAAGCCTTCTAATAATCTCTCTATAATTCTTCTCTTATTTTATAGTGTTTTTTATTTTTAACTTAAATCTTTAAACATAAAATTAATAGATAGTAATTTAGAGATATATAAAAATATAAATAAACTAGACATGGGTAATCATAATTTCTTTCTTTTTCTTTTTTTTTAGATGGAGTCTTTTTTGCCACTGGTTGAACTGCTGTGGTGTGATCTCAGCTCACTGCAACCTCCACCTCCCAGGTTCAAAGAATTCCCTTGCCTCAGCCTCCCATGTAGCTGGGACTACAGGCATGGGCCACCATGCTTGGCTAACTTTTTGTATTTTAGTAGAGATGGGGTTTCACTGTGTTGGCCAGGATGATCTTGATCTCCTGACCTCATGATCCACCCGCCTCAGCCTCTCAAAGTGCTGAGATTGCAGGCATGAGCCACTGAGTTCAGCCATTAATTCTAATTTCTTTAGCAATATGGGGCTTGTATTTGTTTACTATCATTCAATTCAGAGATCTTCCTATTGATGATATTGTATCTATGCATTAGTTACCTACTGCTATATGAAAAATTACTCCAAAACCTGGTTGCTTAAAACAAAAAACAGTTATTGAATTATAGTTTCTATAGGTCAGAAATTCATGAGTGTCTTTGCTGAAAAGTTCTGACTCACGTCCTTTCATGGCATGACATTCAAGATGTCAGCCAAGGTTGCAGGCATCAGAGGGCTTGGCTGGGGTTAAGGAATTTCCTTCCAGAATAGCTTACTCTCACATCTATTCTCAAGGACCCTCAGTTCCTCACTGGCAGGAAGCCTCAAGTTCTTGCCACACAGGCTTTTCCATAGGGCTTCTTGATTTTCCTCACAAAATATCAGCTGGCTTTCCCAAAATCCAGTAAGCCAAAAAAGCAAAAGGAAGCCACAAATGCAAGTGATTAAATTTATCTGAGATCCTAAGTCATCCACCTTCTTTTGATTCATGTATTTTAATATCTCTCTTAAATCTTACAATAATATTAGTTTGATGCAAAAGTGATTGTGGTTTCTGCAATTGAAAGTAATGGATAGATACCACATCATGATTGCTGATTGGATTTCATACTGTCTCTAAACATTAAGAAAACACAGAATAACGTGCATAGGAGTGATCTCATAAAATCTGCAAACAGAAATTAAATCCAAATTATATAAATAAGTTGCTTTCATTTGAATTCTAATATGTCTGCTAGTTGCTATTAGCCTTTGGTTATGTCGCTAAATAGTTAAGATGCATGATATATTGTCTGAATTTACTCATATAAAAATAACACCTCGGCTAGAAATGACATATGTGTACCATACAGGTAATAGAGATAATAACAAAGTGTAATGAGAAGACATTAGTACAGTTCCTCAAAATCTTTTTGGATGACTGATTCATTTGTGTTACCTCTTTTTTGACAAGAAATTATCAGAGGAAATGTGGAGCCTGGGTTGGCTTTGTTTCCTCAGGACTGACTTTTTAGTTGCACTCTAAGATATTACATCTCCAGAATGACAACGTCTCTTGATGGAATTAAATAGTGCCCCCCACCACCCAGGAAATGAGAGTAAGAAACATGTGAACAGTGAAGTCAAATGCTTTATTATCCTAAGGTCTGCCCTTAGCAATAGATGGCTGAGGAATACACAGCTTTAAATTAGAGACAGACATCAGATTGAAGGGAAATACAATGAATCTAAGCACAAAAGATGGTAATCAAGCCCAGCAAAAGACTTTAGCATGGATAAGCTAGAGTCATGTGGAGCAACGCCTGTATTATTTACTCATTGTTCATTCATTCAGTTTTTTTTTTTTTTTTTTTTTTGCATTTCTCCCAAAATATCAGGTGAAAGAAAAAAAAAGGGTGTGGGACAAGAGGCAAAAGGTTTTTTTTCTTTAAGTTTATTAGAATTTGCCTCCAGTACAGCAGAATACTGTTATTACAGAACACCAAATGCATACAGAAAGATGCTTTCAAAATACAAGAGGCAGAACAGAGCCTTAGGGTTATAGCTGACTCAGCCATTTAAAGTGAAGAGTGGAATTAGAGGTGAATACAAGCGTGTACTGTGTAGCTCTAGGCCCCCCATTAAGATGGGGGTCTCGTAGAAGGAGGCTAGTAGGAAAGGAAGGACCTTGGGGTAAAAGCTGGCACAAAAATCCAGGAACTCCCAAATAGCATCAGGTGGTCCAAATGGAGCAAAGAAAATAGGGGGAACAGGGCCTAGGCAAACTCAAACAATTACATTCTTCCAGTTTTTATTTCCCAAGAAATGAATGACAGAGTACCAAATTCACCAAATTCACCTTACTGTCACGAAGAAACTCATCACAAGAAGATCACCCATTAATCAAGAAAATGTGTCAAACTTTAATTTACCCCAAAGAGAGAAATTATGGGATTCATAAGGCCAAAGTGGCTTTACTAAAATCCTTAATTTGCAAAGTTCCAAATACAGAGTTACATTAATGTATATAGCATATTACCAGATAGTAATTGAGCTACTCGTTTGCCTGTATTCTTACTTCCTTATTACTTGAAAGTTATGAGAAAAAAGTAATGTAATGCTACCTTGGGCATTTGTAGTGGGAGGCTAAATAAGTGTGTGTAGGGGGGTAAACCATGTAGCAATCAAGGATGTGGCTCAAAATATAGAGGTGGAATAAATTGAAGAGCCAAGTAGCTCTACATCTGTGGTTCTATTTCCCACATTAGAGTAATAGTTTACATAAACAGTCCACTTTAAATCTTTTGAAGTGCTTCCACATATTTTCCATATTCCATTTTATATCCTTACAACAGTCCTGGAGTAAGTTGGGAAGGTATAATTATGTCTGTTAGTTTATTTGTGGAAATAGACTCGCAAAGGATACACGACTTGCAGAAGTGACGGGGCAATGGCATACAAATGCCCAGAATCCCAGTCTGGTGTTTGTCTCCCCTAGACCAGCACTCCTAGAACTTTAACACTCATCCCTGGGAATCTTGTTAAACTGTACATTCTAAGGCAGTAGTAAGTCTAGGGATGGTTCTTAAATTCTGCCTTTGTAACAAGCTATCAAGCAATACCAATGCTGCTGGTCTGCAGTTCTAAACCAGACACCATCTAATTCAATAATCTCCTGATTTCAAGGACTGTATATCAATTTTTTGATACATTTATACAATTGTTACATTTATACATTTATACAATTGTTTTTATATATAGACTTAAAAGTCCTAACTGCTGGGATTCAGTAAGTCTGGGATAGGCCTCTGGCATGTGTCTATTTTTTTAATTTCCAGAAGTGATTGAATTCATATCCAGGGCTGAGGACTTTTGCACATTAAGAGGTTACAGCACCTGTAATGTACATTTTTATAAATTTAAAGTGAGAGGTTTTTTGTTGAAATTGACTCTAGTTCCATCCTAACTCACAATAAGGAAACTGTTTATAGAATATTGAAACTGACTTCTTTCAGATTTCTATCCCTCATCTTTTGACTTTTATTTCTCTAGTTCCTTGAGTAAAAAGTATTGTAGCACTCCATAATGTCACAGGATGTCAGTTTCACCCATTTTTGTTTAAAATAACATCACTTATAAATTTCAATCCCTATTTTCTTTGATCTTTTAAAATGTCTATGCTTCTTGGTAAATTTATTGTCAGGTGTAGTTTTCATAAAAAGGCACATTTTAGAGGTCTGTACAGAGATAAGGAGGAAGTGTTCAAGATATAAAAATCATTTCAAGAATTAGATTTTGGAAGGAGAATAAAAACCTAACCCCTGAATGACAATCAAATAAATGGCAACCTTATTGCCACAGTTAAGTGAGCACATGACAAAAACTGAGATAACAACTAGCATTGATAGAAGGTGTTAGGGATGATGTGCCATGCTGGTTTTCCAGTGGTCTTTGGAAGTTTGATAATCCAGCAAGGTATCTACCAGATTTTGCACTCCGGATCTGAAGGATGGGTTAAGAGCAAACTGAGGATCCCTACAGCTTTCTTTTCTTTGTAAAGATGACCTTGGCTTTCAAACTGCTAAACTAGATGTCATTTTATTTCCACTGTAGTCAATGTTTACTTCTCAGATAAAAGCAAACAAAGGTGGTGGCCACAGGGTGGCCAGAATTTTGCAAAACCAATCCAATAAATTTTTAGTTCTTCCTGCCTGTACAGCCTTTCCATCCAGAAATTTCAATTTCTTTAGGCCTTTAGTCTTAGTAGGGTAATGTCCTCAGAGAAGAAATGCTGTCTCAGTTTACAATGCTTTTAACGTCACAGAAATTTTTTCACAACACACCCTGAACCAAAAAAACAAAGCCAGTTCAATTTATTAAGCAGTTAAGTACTTAAATCCTCACACTTTAGTGCCTGCTGAACACTATTCCTAAATGATTTTCATGTGCTCCCTGCTTTTTATCATTACAAAATCCAGCTTCATAAAGATATAATGTAATCAAATAGACCATAAACAAAACCTAAGGTTGAAAGCATTAGTAGTTCTGTACATCCAAAAGATGTTACTTTAGTTCCCTCGAAAGTTTACAATATTTAGTGATGTCCCTCCATATCTGCTGAGACGCCCCATAATTCCTAAACCCCAATTGGAGAACCATTGCTCTAGCACCCAAATTAGAAGCCTAAGACCCAGAATTCTGCTCCTGGCGGCGCAACCTTCTAGCCCTGTCTTGTGGAGGACGTCTCTTAATTATTCTAAGCTTCAATTTCCTCATTTGAAAAATAGAAATGACAGTTTTCAGTTTTCTAGGAGGGAATATACTTGTATTAGTCTGTTTTTACACTGCTGTAAAGAAATACCCAATGCCCGGTAACTTAAAAAGGAAAGAGGTTTAATTGACTCACAGTTCCACACGGCTGGGGGAGCCTCGAGAAACTTATAATCACGGCAGAAGGAGAAGCAGTCATCTCCTTCAGAAAGCGGCAGAGGCGAGAAGAGTGAGGAGCTAAGGAGGAAGAGCGGCTTAGAAAACCATCAGATCTCGTGAGAACTCACTCGTTATCACGAGCGCATCATGGGAAAAGCGGACCCCGTAATCATCACTTCCCTTAGGTCTATGGGGATTATAATTCAAGATGAAATTTGTGTGGGAACACAGAGCCAAACCGTATCAATACTCCTGTGTAAGTAGAAAATAGCCATACTAACAAAAGCTGTAGAATGAACTCTTAAAACTCACGCCTGTAATTCCAGCACTTTGGGAGGCCGAGGCGGACGGATCACCTCAGGTTGGGAGTTTGAGATCAGCCTGACCAACATGAGGAAACCCCGTCTCTACTAAAAATACAAAATTAGCCAGGTGTGGTGGCCCACGCCTGTAATCCCAGCTACTCAGAACGCTGAGGCAGGAGAATCGCTTGCACCTGGGAGGCGGCGGTTGCGGTGAGCTGAGATCGGGCTATTGCACTCCAGCCTGGGCAAAAAGAGCGAAACTCCATCCCAAAAAAAAAAAAAAAAAC
>PVKP010000639.1:0-36627 GCA_004027715.1 Plecturocebus donacophilus | reverse complement strand
ACAAGATTCCCATTTCCTCAGTTTCTCCTCCCTTTTTCCCTCCCGCCCTATGGGTAACAGTGATTTCCTGTGGTTGCTTATCTTGCAGTTGCCTCATCTTCTCCAGGTTGCTCTCTCAAGCTCTTCTAACCTATAGCTAATTTTGTATATTAAATTTCCCACACTGAATTTCTGGCAGTTGGTTTTACTTTTCTCACTGTACCCTGACTGATACTAAGGTGTGAATAGCCTAGAGCCCTGCGTCTCTACCCCAGGTTTCCTGACACAAGGTTCCTTAGGTACATCTGAAAAACCATTAAGGCTCATTCCTCATTCTATCACTAAATAGTTGTATGATACTGGGAGAGTCACAGAATATCTCCAAGCCTCACTTTCCTCACCATTTAGGAGTCAGACTCACCTTTACCTTTCATAATAAATGAAAAAGTTTTTGGACGATTTAAAGTATTACACAGATTTTTTATTTATATCTCGTCTTTGTAAATTTGGATGAACTAGAAGATAAAGATATTTAAGAAATATAGATATAAATGATATAAATATATAGATACAAATAAAGTGTTAGTTTCTCAGGGATGCAAAAAAATATGCCTCCTTCTCCCAGCTTTTAAAATAGAAATTTTAAACTGTTCCTTTAAACAGTTGTGAGATTAAACGAGGATTCATAGATTTATATATCAGTTGTAGCAAAGTTATAACAGATCTTAGTCATAGCTTCTGATTCATGTTGTTTCTATTCAGATCTTGTTGTTTATGCTTAACAACCCACACTGGTATTGTCCTCATTCTTTCATGTATTGTGGTTTCAGCACTTCCAGAGTGGTTTTAGGCAGTCCTGATCCAAATTTTAGGTACATGTGCTCTGAGATAATTACCTTTGGTTGCAAGGAGGATGCATACATATGAAAGAAGTTGGAATTAGACAATTATGGTTTGAGAATTGGTGCTCCAAATAGAAAAGTTGAAATGTATATGTTTGTAAATAATTATGGCCTAGTGTGATTTTTTTTTTTCCTCAAAAAAAAAATTCAGTTTCATTTTCTGACTTCCTGGAAAATCAACTCAGTCTAGTGGCAAGAAGACATTTGGGTCAATGTCACTACCACACATCGTCTGACCCATGACTGAGAGTACTGATTAGACAGACTATCACAATATTTAATACATTGCATTGTGATTGCCTCTTTACTTATCAGCTTGACCCACCAACTATTATAAACTTGAAGGGAAGTAGGATTAAGTCCTCTTCATCATGTAGTTTCAGTGACAGCACAGTGCCTGCCATATGGGAGGTTTTCAAAAACATATGAGATGAATTAATAAGTGCCAGGCTGGATTCAGGCCAACTGATGCCTTCAGCTCAGTCTGACAACAGTGCCCTCTCAGCCTTTCCATTGCTTAAAGAAATATAAAAGCTTAAGGATCCTTTATAGCTACTGTGTTTACAGTGGATGGAAGAAAAACTCTTAAGCCCTGAGACAGAAACAAATGCAATATCTGACAAAACTTTCAAGTCAAACTTCTAAACTTGATCACTCACCATGCCAAAAAATAAAATTTTTTTAATAAGGCAAATTGAAGTCAAACATGACAGATAAATATTTTTTATTTAAAAAAATAGACTAAAGTTAAGGGAGGCAGTGAAATATTTATGGCCATGATAACTGAGGTCAGGTCAGGGAAACTCTTTAGTACTCTTTCCTCTTGGTGCACCTGTTTATTTTGCTAAATGATTAATCCAGAGCTGAATGAATGGCAAAAATGCAGAGCTGATTGATATTAAAGACAACCTTCCATGTTCTTCTGATTCTCCTACACTAATGTAAGCCTCACTCCATAGTTCCATTCCATAACTCTTCTTTTTCATACGTTGAATCGGGACAACCCCCTTTTCCTAGTTCTGTGAGACCACATCTGACTCAGGTTTTTCTTGTTCTCGTGCTTTGCATTCTTACTACTCAAGTCTTCACCACTCAAAATTGATTTTCTCTCATCACCTAGCAAATCATTTTTATTGCCTAATATGTACAACACTTTGTGAAAAGTATGATGAAACTGGAATATAAAGGAAAGGAAAAGCAGAACTACTATGGAGTATTTCAAAGTATTACTTCAATTAATTTACTCATTTTTCTATGAATGAACATTTAGGTTGATTCCAGGTGTTCACCATTGGGCAAACACTGTTACAATAAATATTCATGCAAGCAACTCTTAAAACACATGTGCAAGAGTCTTTCAAAAGCATATACTTAGAACTGAAATTTGTAGATTTTAAAAGACATGAAATATTCACAATTGGTATTATCAAAATTTCTTCAATTGGTTTTTACCAAATTCTACTTCCATTAAGTAGCATATGAAATTCTCCATGTCTCCATATCTTAGTAACATTTGATGACACAATAATTTTTCTTTGACAATCTAATGTCTGTAAATAGTATATCTCCTTTGTTTTTATTTATAGTTCCTGATTATTTGTGAAGTAGCATATTTCTTAAGTTTATTGGTTGCTCTTCTCCTAAGAATTGCATAGTATACCCTTTACATATTTTTTCAATAATTTCACTTATTGTTTTTATGTTGATAGTAGATAATTTTTTATGTATCCTAGATAATATTGTGCTGGCTATATGAATTTCAAATAATTATTGTTCATCTTTTAACTTTATGAGGTCCATGGTTGTTTAGAATATTTTTACTTTGATATAGTCAAAGTTCCAATATTTTATTTTATAGTTTGAAAGTCTTGAATCTTCTGTGAGATTGTCCTCTATTTTTGATTCTAAAAACCAACTGTATTTTTCTTTGTATAGTGTGACATAAGAATCTGATTTCTTGTCTTCTATATAAACAACTGATTTTTTTTCACAGAACTATTTGTTGTCATTGCTTTATAATTCTGTCTGTATTCTTTTTTTTTTTTTTTTTGAGATGGAGTCTTGCTCTGTCTCCCAGGCTGGAGTCCAGTGGTGCCATTTAAGCTCACTGCAACCTCTTCCTCCTGGGTTCAAGCAATTCTTCTGCCTCAGCCTCCCACATTACAGGTGCCCGCCATCATGCCTGGATAATTTTTGTATTTTTAGTAGAGACGGGGTTTCACCATGTTGTCCAGGCTAGTCCTGAACTCCTGACTTAAGGTGATCCACCCACTTCTGCCTCTCAAAGTGCTGGGATTACAGGTGTGAACCACCACGCTTAGCCTAATCTATTCTTAAAAGTAGTCTGTCTAGATAATAGTAGCACATTCTAACAAGAATATTCTCTTTTAAGCTATCTTTTAGATTAAAAGTAGCTACAGGAAACTTAAAGTACAGCATGTGCGTAGGTGTGTGTGTGTGTTTGTATTCCAGAGGCATTAAATTTCTGGAAATCTTGCTTTTAAAATATTCACTATGAAATAGTCTCAACTAGAGATCAAAGGGAGAAGAAAATAATATTAAAGGGAGATGGGCACTTTTGATATTACTAGGCTATAGACGTCATCCCCAACCACATGCTGAAACCTAGGACCACTCTGGCATGACCAGAGTCTCCAACTCCTGTTGTGCAGAAACCTCGGACTTGTGGTGAGGCTCTGAAATTTGTCTCTATGATGGTATCTTCAACCTGAATTTGTCATTAGCCTATAACCCAGGATGCAGCTCTGCACTTTTCTGGGAGTAAATAAGAAAAGGATATTTTGAAGTCACCAGCATGTCTCCACTTTCAGGGTGACGAGGTCCACTATCACTTCATTGGCCTCTGGATGGTAGACCACTGAAGTGTTTCACTGAGGGAAGGTGACCATGTACTGAATGGACTTGTTTCTTCCGGGAGACATTATATCATCTATCCAGGAAAAAGAAATGACCCAGCACAAACTAATCAACAAACATCATGGGTAAGCATCTTTGAGGAGCCGATGGACTCAGTACAGATGAGCAATAGTGATAGATAGCTCAGATAATAGGCTTCTTATATAATGGGGGTGAGGGGAGCCGCAGAATTTCTGCTTAAAAGAAATTCTGGGCCTGGGTGGCACACATATATAAGAGCACACATATAAAAGCAGCAATTCCTGGGCTTTTTCACTTTAACACTCCTGTAATCTAAAAAGAATGTAATAGACTTTATTTTCAAGACCTGGAAAAACAAAAGTCCTCTTAAGCTGAGAACAAATGCTTCAAGTGTTTGCCTGAAGCCATTCTTTTTATTGGGGGAGTTACTGCCCCTTGAGAAAGAGAGATTTATAATGGAAAAAATGAAACAACATCAACCGTAACAGAGCTCAGAAAATAAATAATAAAATCTCTGTTAGTGCCTGACATTTTATATTTCTCCTGCCTTTTATACAAAATAAGACAGTTGCTTAGGAAGTAAATAAAGACCAGGCTGATCTGCCCACAGTAGTGCATTCCCATTTGAATGTTCCTCAGACAAAAGACCAAGAATTTTATAAGAAAGACAAGCATGTATTTGACACAGTTCTTTTACTTACTTTACCTTTATTACCCGTAAGGGAAAATGGTCCCTTGGCATATGTTAGATTTCCCTTAATTTCAATCCCCCATATAAATGCAGAAGAAACTCTTTCAAAAAAGTCTCCATTAAGAACAGGATTATGCTTTTCAGCTGAACTCACCAATCTGAGGAAACAGCGTGGTTCTCAGGGCCCAAATCTTCCCACAGCAGAGGTTTTGCATATGGAATTTCTCCATGGGGGACTTCTTGCAACAAAGTACCTCTAAAAACAGTAAATAGAAATAAGTACTCAGTTACCCTCCTGAAGTTGGGTACCAAGGACATGGCAGTACATGTGACACTGTCCTTGTCCCCAAGGAACTCCTATTCAAGGAAGGCAGAGCCAGTAATTAAACATGGTTTCTGACAATTATTAAATACTGATGTGTGCTTTTCACTAGGCTTAACTTTTCACATGCATTGCATCCTGTAATCTGCATATGAACCTCAATGAGATCAGGTATTATCACCACTTTCTAAGATGTGAAAGTGATGAATGAGCTTCCAGGTATGAATGAGCCTTTCCAGAGTCCACTGGGCAGGAACAGCAACCCAGGAGGATATGCGTAGGAGTTTGATACACTATATTAGGTCCACAGAGTAAAATGTTTACTAGTAAAAATTGACTCTTGTCATTTTTAATTGAATGTGATAACACCAACAGCTATCATTGGTTTTTAAATCTTCACTTCCTCTCAGTAAAATGTGATAATATAAATATGTTGAAGCCTTACACAGTGCTGCTATTAGGGCTTATGCTAGGGCATCCTCTCAAAGACAATTCTAATACACCATGTTTAACAAGTAGTATCCCTTAGAGAAATCCTAAACAAGCTGACTTTACTCTGACTTTTACACAAATAAATTCATGTTAATAATAAGATAATGGCAATCTGTGTAACGATAAGGTAGTGGCAATGATCCTATCACTCACACAGTGATTTCCTACTATCTCTCATACTCTCTCCTTTATAATCTAGAGGTTTCTCTACCTTAACATAGGCTATTTGCATAAACTTAAATCACTTACATTGGTAGTAGAACTTGCTCCAGCATCACCTTCTAAATTATTGTATTGCTATGTTTATAAATTGTTTTAGAACATATATCACATTCTAACTTTTATCTGGTTATCTTTAGTACTCCTCTTATTCCTCTATTAGATTTTAGGCTCTTTGAAGGTGGTGAGCACAATATTTTATTCATTGCTCAACCTTGGACAGTGCTGGGTATCAGACACGGTACCCAACTAAAGATTTGAAATGTAACTTTTTAGAAAATTGTTTTTGTATTGAGAATACTTAGTAGTCTTTAAATGATCTCACAAACACTCCAATAATATTTGCATTATCTTGACTAAATATATAGAATTCTAAAATGTCTTATCTTTCTTCTCTCTCTACTCATACTTCTTGCCTCAGAGGTAGCCAATACTATGAGTATACATAAATCTTTCAGCCCTTTATCTGTGTATTCAGCTGGACATATATGTCATAGCATCAATAAGCATAATAAAAAGTACTGCGTGATTACTGTGTGCCTCACACTGTGCTAATTATCACGTTACATATTCTAACTTATAATTCACAGAACAACTCTACCAGGTACATCCTATTAATACTCTCATGTTAAACCTAAGCAAATTGAGGCACTGAAGATTTATGTCCCTTGCCCAAGGTCCCTTCAGTAGTAAGTAAACAGAATTCAAACGGTCTGATGCTGAGCTCAAGTTCTTAATCATGAGCAGACTATTTTTTAACTACAACAGTTTCCTATACCTATGATAAAAATTATATTGGAATAGGATTCTAAAAAAGTTTTTAATAAATAAATGTTTAAACACATAACAAGAATAAACAAAATAGTAAAATGAACCCTACATATTCATTGCCTAATTTCAACAATTGTCAACCCATGGCTCAATCATCCTCCAACCATACCCTGCTTTACTCTCTCCACTCTGGATTATTTTGAAGGAGATGCTTATACATCGTATTATTCCATATGTCTTAGTTCATTTTCTATTGTTATAACAGAATACTTGAGACTAAGTAGTTTGCAAAAAAACAGAAATATATTTCTTATAGTTCTGGAGGTTGGAAAGTTCAAGAGGATGGTGCTGGTAACCATGAGGAGCTTCTTCCTGCATATCATGGCAAAGGGCATCACAGAAAAATAGGTCAAGAGAGTGTATGTCAGCTTAGCTAGCTCTTCCTCTTCTAATGAAGCCACTAATCCCATCATGGGGCTCCACTGTGATGACCTTATCTAATCTAATTATCTTCCCAAAGTCTCCGCCTCCAATCAACATATCAATTTGAGAATTTAATTTTCAACACATGAAATCTGGGGGACACTTTCAAACTGTAGCATCATACATGTATAATTCAGTATGTATCTCTAACAGATAAGGTTGTTAAAAATCATAACCATGACAGCATTATCCCACGTAAAAAATTAGCAATAATCCCCTTATCTCTTCATATACTTAATAGGTATTCAAATTTCTCTGATATTTCTCAGAATTTTTGACAGATTGTTTAAATGTGTATCTCAGTAAGGTCCATATGGTTTAAGAATCTCTTTAATCCACAAGTTATTCCTTCCTCTTCTTTTGATTTCTCTTCGATGTGTTTGTTAAAGATACCACCTTCTTGGTCTTATAGTATTTCCCAGGGTAGATTTTGATTATTACATTCTTTTAAAAGAATGATTACATTTATTTTTACTAGATTTTTTTTGTTGAGAAGATATCACAAGTATTGTTGTGGACTTCTATCAGAAGGCACATAATTTCTGATTGCCACCTTGTTATTTTGTTAGCAACCATTGATATTCATCTCCTAGCCATTATTTTATCAGGGATTACAAAATGCTGATATTATAATTTTATAATTTATTCTACATTTATTACTTGAAACTTTTCTGGAGGGAATATTTTCTCAGTAACTAGTTTATTACCCTGTAGCAGTTTCTATATTAAAGACAGGATAAAATTTTAATTCTTCATTTTATTTACCAGTTTTCTAAATAACGAATTGGTTTCCTGGCATGACTAAGTTGAAGGCTGAGTATCATTTGGTATTACTATGAGCTTATAGATTTAAGCATCTTTGATATTTGAAAACCACAGCAATCATTTTTTAATTCATGCTCAAAAATTTCCAAATTTGACCAAGGACATCTCCTCAAATTGTCTCCTTTTGACAATTTGTCTGTCATCATTGATAACTTTCTTGCTGACTGATGTGACAAGATGATGCAGTAAGATATTTGGAGACTAGAATATGTATGCTAGTGTGCTTATTTCCACTGCAATGGTCATGATGTCTATATTTTTTCAGTAGACAGAGTTACATGTCATATTTGTTTTGAAGCTAAAATACATTTCAAGTTTATAATGATACATCTAATTCAAATACAAGATAATAGATTTTACTTAGTCTTTTTGATATTATATCTCCTTTTTCCCATACCAAAAACTAGATTTCATAAACATCAACATAACTCTTTTGTTTTATTCTATGCCATGTACATGACAATCTTAGAAAAATACTGTGGTAAACTATTTGAATTAATTGCCCTGGTTTTTCACCACTACTCACATCTACACACCTTGCTATGTAAACCTGTAGTGTTTTTTCATTCTTATTTTGGCTCTGCCAAATGACTTGCCATAGCCAACGGGATTTCAGCAACCATGAAACAAGGAGAGAAAAAAAAAAAAGTGCATGTTTCTGCTTGCTCTCTTGCATTTCTACAGTTACCACAAGAACGATTCTTGGACTACTTTGCTGGAGGTACCTGGGGCCAAAAGACATAAAAGATATAAAAATACAACCATATTGGCCCTGCTGTGTCTCTCAGCCAAATAATTCTAGATTTGCTGACAACCAACTAACTCCTAGATTGAGCCCACCAAGATGAGCAGATCTATCTCACCAACCTAAAACTGACTGCATACACATCAGCAAGACCAGACCATATCAGCTAGACTGCAGATTTGTAAGCTAAATAAATATTTATTATTGAGAGTGATTCAGCAAGATGGAAGAACAAAAGGTCTATGCCTCAGAACCCCTCACAAAAAAATTCTGACTGGTTAATAACTATACACAGACAAAAACACCTTTATGAAAATTTTATAACTTGGGGGTAAGACTGAAATGCCCCACTTGGAGCTCAAAAACCAAGAAAAGCCACATTAGAAGAGTAAAAGAAATAGTTTGACTCTTACTACATCAGGCCTCCACAGGTTGCACAACACCACACCAAGGAGAACCTCCTGGACCCACAGTAATTCAGTAGGGAAAAGAGATTTTGAATTGAACATCCAGACTTCCCAGCATTCTGGGGTACTTCTCCAGAGGTCAATGTCTACTTTTTCTTTTATGAAACAGTGTCAAAATTTGCAGGGACACACCACCTGGAGTCAGGTAGAAACAAGGAGGGGCAGGGCTCACAGTTACCAGCATATATATCTTGATGGTGGCACCACATCCCTGCCAGTGGCCTTACCCCATTAGAAAGCCAACCAGAGGCCCCACACATATGTGGAGCCAAGCTGCTGATCCTATCTGGTCAAAGAGCACAGTCAGCTGTTCTCTGTGGCTGGGGCCCCCAGCTAGCAGTCTAGTCCAGCTGTGGAACTTAAGTTTTCCATTTGAGGTATTCTTTGAGGTCCTACATATCAGCAAAACTATTGATGCCAGCTAGTTTGAAGAACCCCACTGATGTCAGCTAATCTGAAGCATCCTACAAGGAGCTAACTCACAAAAAATGCAGTTTCCACATCCTGATGATTTCATTCCCTTTACCCAACCTATCAACAACCCCCAATTTTCATTCCCTCACTCTCTATGGTCCCCTTAAAAACCCTGGCCCAGAACTCCTCCTCCGGGAGATGGGTTTGAGGGGCTCTTCCCATCTTCTTACGTGGAGTCCTTCAATTAAGTTCTTTCTCTCTAACAAACCCTGCTCTCTTGGTGTATTAGTCTGTTACAATGCATTAGGCATACAAACCTGTTGGTCCTTTAACAGTGTAAACTGATTTGATTGTGTTAATCACTTCACATGTATATGTATTTCAAATCACCAAATTGTATACCTTAAGGATATACAATTTTACTTGCAAATTATACCCCAATAAATTTGGAAAACTATGTATTTATGTTTGTGTTTATTACTAAACAGTTTGTAGTGAAAGATAGCTTCTACAAACAAGGCAATATGATTACTGAAAAGAGTTTAAGAGTATTTTGCAAATCTTTTTGTTCATGTACTCCAGTAGATATGTGCAAATTATGTGTTTTTAAGATACATGAGTGGTTGGTTGTGTTTCATGTGGTTATCCACCTACTTGTTACAAAGTTCACGAATCTCATTATGCCTCCGAGGATTAATTTTCATTTCATAATAATGTAAGATAATCCATAAAACATTGTATATTCAGATACACATAACTTATATCCCTATCCTTCTACACTATTTTCTCTCACCCCAATAGATAATTATTATTTTAGACTTGGTTTATCTTAATTAAATAAATAAATAGACTTAAATACGTATATGTTACTCCCCTTTCTAATTTAAAGTAGCAGAAAAGCAAGAAAGGCCACACTGACATTGGTTTATGCCTTGTATTCAAAGCAAAAGTGTTAAAAACTAGCTATGCTCCTTGACAATAATAGTAAAATTAAAATTACCACATTTAGTGACAATTGTGAGCCAGACATCTTCAGAACAGTACTTAAGTAAACTGCCACTCAAAGTGTTAAGTAACATATTCTAAATTACTCAGCTAACAAGCAACAATGTGGGTGTGTAGGAGATCTGTGCTCTTCCTAGTCTGCTGTACACTCTGTCATTATACCCTAATGCTTTCTAAGTTGTACTGTACTGTCAAATAACATGAAGGGATCAGAAGAAATGATCTTGAAAATTAGCTGGAAAATTCTATTATTCTATGATAGTTTATATTTTAAATTCAAAATAAAATGTCAGTGAAAATTGGTTATGAAGATGACATTCTTCAGTATTTACAGATTGCAGAAAGTTTTTAATTAGTTCACAGATAAGTTTCATAAGCATATTAGTATTTTGTTTTTATTATACTAAACACTGGTGCTTTGGTAATAAACAATTCCTTTGACCCAAATGACAGAAACTCAATTCAAACTGAATTAAACTAACTAAATAAATAAAGATGGAAAGGAAAGTATTTATAACAAAAAGCCCAAGACTAGTTATCTTCAGATGTTTCAGATTACCTAGTTGGATGAAGGTGCTCAAATGATATTATTAGCAGTTATCCCTCTACTTCTACAGCTCTGCTTTCCTCTGGTTTGTCCCCCTTTTTAGGTAACTTTTTCCCCTTGCAATAGCATCTTCCGAAAACTTATCAGTCTGATGGAAATAACTTTTTTAAAAAAATCAATGATTCGCTGGGCACAGTGGCTCACGTCTGTAATCCCAGCACTTTGGGAGGCCAAGGCGGGTGGATCACGAGGTCAAGAGATCGAGACCATCCTGGTCAACATGGTGAACCCTCGTCTCTACTAAAAATACAAAAATTAGGTGGGCATGGTGGCGTACACCTGTAGTCCCAGCCACTTGGGAGGCTGAGGCAGGAGAATTGCTTGAACCCAGGAGGCGGAGGTTGCGGTGAGCTGAGATCGTGCCATTGCACCCCGGCCTGGGTAACAAGAGTGAAACTCTGTCTCAAAACAAAACAAGCAAAAAATCAATGCTTCAATCAGAAGTCCCAGAATCAAGTACCATTAACCTGAGATGGATCTCACTGCAATCAGAGGAATGAAATGTTCTGATGAAAGAACCTTAGGCATATAGCAACCCATAGATCCAAGTGGAAAGAATAACCCCATCTAAACCACATGGGCTGAGAATGGAAGAATGGTGATTCTCAAATGAAAATCAGAGATTTGTTCCCAAAATACAAATGGTTAGATTTTGTACAGGCAAACACAACTAATGTACTTTACAAAAAAGATAAATAAGAAAAGAGCAGGGTATACTCAGGATTAGTGAGTAGGCACAGTGATGTGGAACATCCATTAATACTCTTCATTTGATGTTCCTGAAAAAGAAATTTTGATAAAAAAAAAATAGAAAAAAAGCAGATGGTACTATGAAATCATACTAATTAAACCAACGATCACCTCATACTCCTAACTACCTTTGAAGGCACACGAAGTACTCCTTGAACCACAGAATGGAAATTTAAGACTCAATCTCAATGCAATGCAGAGGTAGAACAGTTAACAGAAACAGTTTTCCCACTTCTTAATTCCAAGGAGCATAGAGGGACTGCTGTTAATGTTGGGGAAGAAGAAAAATGGGAATAAGTTGTTGGTTTTATAAGATTGCATTTTTCTTAAAGGAGAAGTCTCTTCACCTGTCCCCCCATATATTTTTCTTGAAATTCCCTGACTTACAAATTGTTGAATGAGATGATAATCAAAGAGCTTTGAGTCTTTCTACGAAAAGTCTCTAAGTATAACAAAATCCATGTTAAAAATATTAACACTTAGTAAATGCAGTTTAGGTATTTACACACAAGAAAATGAAAAATAATTTTTCAGTCGTATTTAACAGATTAAGCTCCTTGATTTTAAAATAATCAATAACCCTTTTGTGACTGGCATTTTATCAAATTAAAATATATTCTACTTTACACACCCACTATTGTATATACTCTGAACATCAGAACATAAATAATATATATATACCAAATGTTGACTTCAGAGATGTCTATAGGCAGAAAAATGTTTTCCTGAAAAAAAAGATACATAACCAAAAATCCATGTTTCAAAATCTTAAATAAAACTACCTCAGCCTTCTGCCAAGAATTCCAGTGGAAACTTAAGTTTCTGTTTTGTTTTATTTGGAGTTTTATTGTTTGTTTTGTTTCGTTTTATTTTTTTGTTTGCAGTATATCTTAAAATAAGGGATAGCTGAACAAACATCTAAAGGTTTATTTTCTGTAAACTTTTCATGTATAACCTTTGTGAATCATATACTCTGCTAAACTTTTGGGCCTATAAGTTTCATCTTATGCAAGCATAAAAACTAATTCCACTGAAGGTGGCCTCAGAAGAGCAATTTTATTCACTGAAGTTAAAAAGGGATATTTGGCCAGGCACAGTGGCTCATGCCTGTTAGTCGAGCACTTTGGGAGACAGAGGCAGGAGGATCACCTGAGGTCAGGAGTTTGAGACCAGCCTTGCTAACATGATGAAACCCCATCTCTACTAAAAATACAAAAATTAGCCAGGCATAGTGGTGCAGGCCTGTAATCCCACCTACCAGGGAGGTTGAGGTAGGAGAATCACTTGAACCTGTGAAGCAGAGGTTGCAGCAAGCCAAGATCATGCCACCACACTCCAGACTAGGCAACAGAACAAGACTGCATCTCAAAAAAAAAGAAAGAAAAGAAAGAAAGAAAGAAGAAAGAAAGAAAAAGAAAGAAAGAAAGAAAGAAAGAAAGAAAGAAAGAAAGAGAAAGAAAGAAAAAGAAAGAAAGAAAGAAAGAAAGAAAGAAAGAAAGAAAGAAAAAGAAAGAAAGAAATAAAGAAAGAAAGAAAGAAAAAGAAAAAAGGACATCTAATACCATTGATTCATCTATTATAAGCTTTCAGGGCCATGAATTCATTCTTCCCAACTTTCCTTGCGATAACTCTCTTATTTAAATCTGATTATATCACAGAGTAATGGTAGAATTCGGATTCTATGCCAGATGAAAATAAGATAAATTATTTTCATATACCTCCAATTCATAAGAGCTCCCATGTGTATGTTCTACTTTGCATTCAAAGCCTCACTTCCAGCTTTAGGGAATGGCAAGGAGGTCAGAGTTCCAAAGTAAGTAAATGATTTGGAGTGCGCTAGAAGAGAAACTGGCCGTTCGTGGCATGAGAAGCTTCTCCTGTTTTGTACAATTCAAAATAATATTCTTTGTCAAGAGCCCAGAGGAATAATACATGTACATTTGAGGGTATCAGGGTATCATATATACATATTATATATAAACACATATATATGAGCAATTGAATATATGAAGAATATATATTATATATGATGAACATATGAATAATTATTATTTTTTTCTTTTTGAGTTCACACCATTCACATGAGAATTTTAGAGGGAAAAATATTTACAATTCAATTGCTCCAAATTAAACTAGTATAAGATTCTTTATGATGGCAACTCTAGTTCAAAATATCAAAATGATAAACTGTTTCCAGCTTTCATCCAGCCTGCTTCCCAAGATGGTCAGTAAATTTTTTGACTGGATATTTTCTCTAGATACTGTCTGAATTTAGGCTTACATAATCCACCACCACCTCACCCCAAAGTTTTTAGATTTATGCCCATCACATTTTTGGTCTCCAATGGATGATCATACTCCAGCCAACAGTTATTTTGCATCTCATTCAATTGGACTTCGCTTAGTTTCTAAAGAAACCTAGAGCCGAATTGTACCACAGATTATGTTCTTTTCACACTAAAGTCAAAAGGGCCTTGTGCAGGCAACCGAGGAAACCACAAGGACAGGAGTGCTTTCATCTCTCTTCAGAAGACAATAGCTCCAAGGCCTCTTGTTGCTTAGTTCCTCTCCCCTGAAGTTTCTGGATTGTTTTCCATGCAAAGGACAAGCAGTAGCTTCTTTAGCTAATGTCAAATGCGAGAACACCAAAAAAGAAACCAGAGAATCACAAACTAGCCAACACAGAATTCTCAACATTATTCAATAGATACTGATTCAAATGTTCCTTATTCCCAGTTTAAAATACCAAAAGTTGTGCAATGGGAAGCACAATACATTAAACCTGAAGCTTTGAATGTGCACTGATGATAGCAAGACACGGAGTCAACACAAGAAATATAAGTTTAAAGCTATGGCAAGCTCCGAGAATTTCAGGAACCACAGATCTTACTTTGATGTTTCTAGCTGTTTCAATCCGACAAGTAGCAGTTGTACAGGAGAGAAAGCAGAGAAAGTAGTCCGACAACTTAGACTAACATTTCTCAAGAGGGCTTTTCTTTCCTGTGAGGAATTCTTTTCAACTTATTAAATTATCTGCATCTTTAATAGCAATGTATTTTCCAATGTAAGACCTTACTAAAATGACAAGTAATCTACCGGGAATTAAACCAAAATGCAAACTTAGCTGTTGTTTTTAAAACCACATGTCTTTAAATCCCTTGATTGTTAACTTTTATCCCAAAAGAAGAAGACTTAACTTTTACTGACTTTCACTAGGTAATAACTGGACTATTTTAAGTTCTATTTCTCCCTACCTTGACAACTTAATTGACCTGTTAGAGGTATAAGTTACCAGATAAAAATCATAATATGCTCCAAAAGCATTAAATAAATTTCATATAAAAATCACAATAGTATATATCTAATAAACAAAGTAGAAAAAATAAAAATTAGATAAAAGTATTTTAAGGAACCCATATGTAATATCATGATTCTATAATTTGTATTAAGAAACATCTATTCTAAAGCCTTAAGACAGTTGTCTATTTCATATAGGTCATGTATCATGGCCATTCACATAGCAACTTTCTTTGGAATTAAACTTTGGAATTACTTGTTTACACAAGAAAACTCATCTCAGATGTAGCATCTGTTTCTCACTAAGGCTTAGCTTTCACCTAATTCTCCAAATGGGTTGACCGAGGTTCAAGAATGTGAGGTGACTCGATCAAGAACATACAGTGAATCTAGGGCAAGCAGCCTCTCTCCCTGGAGTAGTAGATGGATATCTTGGTACAGAACTCCACTGAAGCCATTGTCTAGCCTGTAATGCACACTTATATCTACTTGAAAACCATAGTTCCTTGAGTGAATCACTTAGTATCTTAATATTTTTAAGTGTAGCAGAAGGAAAGGAAAAGTGTTATGTAATTTGAATATGTTCACCAGATCTCCTTTATTAAATTATGTCTTAACTTCAGAAGCAGTCTAAACTAAAATAATTAATTATATACATTGCATAATATAGCAAGATGTAGGAAAGGGAAAGAGTTTATATGAAGTATATTCAGTGGTTTAAAAAATTAGCAGAAACCTGTTTCTGTATAGCTATATTCATTTATTTCATATGCAATATAATCTATATTTATATACTATAAAAGGTAATTTGTAAGTACTAATTTTTGCTTGGATAATTTTTTGTCTCCACTAGATAAAGTATGTCACTCTTCATAAAGAACCTCAAATAATATTTAAGTTAATAATTAATCCAAACAATCATATTTCAAGGAAATTAATTCTACCATAAGTATAGATCTACATATATGCAGCTGAAATAAAATGAACACTCTTATAATTAACCACTGTGTGAATATATATGGTTTGCTATCAATAAGCATGTTTATTTAAATGTTTTTTCATTTTAATTATGACAATCTTCTTTAGTCAATTGTATGTAATATACAGAATCACTTTGACGCTTTTCTAATGTACATTGAATAGAATTACTCAGCGTTTTCTTTCAGCATTTTTCAGTCATATCTTTTGTGTTCATTGTTACAGGAATTGCTTCAAGTGAAGCAACATGTCCACAGAGATTATTCTCAGACTTAAATGTTATTTTTCTACAAAGCTAAAGTTCTACATTCAGGTATTTCTACGTGACTGTAATTGACTATGATTGACTCAGTGATTCATGATTTGGATATTGTAACTAAAATATTCTCTTCCATTTCAATGGATATTGCATAATTCTCTCAGATACTTCCACCAAAGAGTTGCTCAAATTGCCTTCTATTTTTTTTTTAAATAAGTGCTTTATATGAGATTTTAACACAGGGAAATGAAAGAAAGTTGAAGAATGTACAAAAACATATGTACTCTCTTTGAAACTTTTAGGTAAATGTAAATTGTTTCTAAAATAAAAAGTTAAATTTAAAAGGTCTGATCTAGGTCATTTTTAGGAGGAATAAGGTGATGGCTAAAGTTAAAATAAATAATAAGATTCTGAAAGTAGAGGAAGGTAGGACATCCTTTAGAGTAACTTTTTGAGTTATTCTCAAATGTTATTAGCCCTTAAGTATTTCTTTCTCTTCTTAAAGGTCCCATGTTAATTTATTAAAACAGACAAAACATCTGTAGTGATACCAAATACAAAAAAATATGCCTGAGTCTAACACTGGCTCGTAACAAATGTTCTTCAATCATCTTATATCGACATCATTTTGGTAAGTCATTCAGAAAATATGTATGGAGCACTTGCTGTATCCCATGTATTATACTGAGCATTGGAGATGCCAAGCTGTAAAATGATGCTTGGAGAGCTAGCTGCAGTGAAGAGAATGAAGATAACCCATAATGAACTCTATTCCAGTGATGCTGTTCTTAGGAGTATGTAGGAACACTCCCTGAAGTAGGCTATGTTTTAACCTAATTAAAACAAATTGAATATTTCATTTCACTATGTAGTTTAAAAAATGTCTCATGTAGTTTTTCTCATCCAGGTCTCACCATAGGCTAGTACAGCTAGATGGGACAGCTTTTTCATTCCAATGTTACTGATGAGAGTTACTCCCAATTATACCAGAGGCCTGAAGAGTTTTAATTTATGTTCTCTGAACTCCTGCTTTTGTCCTCTTTCTATACTTTATACTTCCCTAGGTGAGGGTCTTGTACAACTAATTCTATAAATATTCCATTATTTCATAATAGTAAAGCTAATATCCAATGTAATTATTTTTCTTTGACTCTTACTCAGTTCTTACTTATTTCTCAATACATGGTAAATAATAGTAGTTATTCTCATTTTAAGCCAAATATCCTTTCTCAGGATAGATTTACTTTTGAAAATAAGTGTTTTTCCTAGAGTCCTATAAGTAAATCAAGCACATTTTGGTGTTTCATTTAATTTTCAAGCCATTTATTACCATTTAGTGTACTGAAGAAGCTTACTTATGAAATATATTCTGTATAATCGTGCTTCACACAATATATATTTTGGACTTTTTTATGTGCCATGTATTATGCTGAGCCTTGGAGCTCATGGTTTAAAGTAGGTGGCAAGATAGATCATTATAATATAGTATGAACATTATTATATATGTATGTCCGGGACTTTATGAGAAAACTTTTGAGGAATTCCCTAAGTAGAGAGTTAGAAGGGAGCATTTTAAGCTAAGTTAAAAGAAAATACAAAGGTTTGGAGTTAAGGGCATGGCAGTTCAAAAAATTGGTAGTAATTTAGAAAGCCTAGGTACAGAGAGAGTTGAGAGTTATGGCACTGGAGAGAGATGAGAATACAGATAGTGGCTTTGCATGTCAGGCTGAGGATCATAAGTTTTATGCTGAAAATGAGCTGTGGAAGGATTTTAAGCAAAAATGATGTGATCAGGTTTGCATTTTATGAGGATTGCTGTAGCTGCTGTGTAGAGAATAGATAAGAGCAGAGAAAACTTTAGACAGGAATAAATAAGACCAAAACAATAAACAAGAACAAACTGGTAAGAACTTGTTTGACCACGTAGTTAAAGCCGGTCTTGAGAAAAGTGGATGGACTTGAGAGTTATCAAGATGGCCAATAATATTTAGTGGACAATTGGATATAAGTGGAGTGGAGGTGGTAATGGAGCAAAATATGTTAAGGAGGTCTTTCAGATTGCTGGCTTTAGTAACTGAGGGGGGCTTTTCATTGAAAGGAGAAACGAGATTGTCAAGAGGTCAGATGGTGAGGTATTTGGGTAAGGGTGAAGGGGAGAAGATAAGGTGTACATTTTGGGACACATTAAGGTAGAGCTGTCTGTGTATGTATGGACAGTCTAAACACTGGTAAAATGTCTGTGGTAGTAATACTTGGGAGTTATTTGCCATAATATTATTAGGGTTTCTGAAAAACATATGCACTCTGAAGTTAACAGCTCAGGTTTTAGAGAGAGACCCAGGCCAGAGTTTGCAAAATAGATTTACTTCTAACTGTTTAATTATCAAAGCCTCAGCTTTCCCATCTATTATTATCTGTCATGTATGACTTTTGCAAGAACAGATTTTAAAATGTGTAAAATAACAAGCATGATGCTTAATATATAAAAGAAAATTAGTAACTGTACATTATCCTTATCTTTTAAAGATGCTGAAAGCAAATGTTAGTGATGGTTAATTTTATTGCTTAAACTGTTTAAAATGTTAGTGATGATTAACTTTATATGTCAACTTGACAAGGCTAAAGGGTGCCCAGATAGCTAGTAAATATTATTTTGGGGTGTATCTGTGTGGGTGTTTCTAAAAGAGATTAGCATTTGAATCAGTAGATTGAGAAAAGAAGATTACCCTCACGGTGTGGGCAGGTATCATCCAAACCACTTGACATACAAAATGGTAAGAAAAGGTTAATTCATTCTCTCTTTTTGAACTGAAACATCCTTCCTTTCCTGCCCTAAGACATCTATGCTTCTGGTTCTTTGGCCTTTGAAGTCAGATCAGGACTTATACACCTGGCCCCTCTTGGTTATCAGGTCATTGAATTTGGACTGAATTATGCCACCAGCTTTCCAGGTTCTCCAGCTTGCAGATGGCAGATTATGGGATTTCTCAGTCTTCATAACCATGTGAATCAATGCCTACAAAAAGTCTCCTCATATATCCTATTGGTTCTATTCCTCAGAAGAGCTCTAACCAATACTAATATATTCTTTTATAAAGGATTTTAAAAATAATTGAAATAAATACCTCCCAATTCAATTGTTTTATTATTTAATTATTTGACATATTTAAATATAAATATACACTTAACATTATGATTTGTCAAGGTTTTTTAGAAAATAGATTAGCCTGCTTTCTGGTTCAGTATATATAAAAGTTACTCTTGAAATTCAATGTACAAATTTAAAAATCAATTCTATTTCAGCAAGTGAAATCCTCTCTCTTTATAACAAGTTAGTATTTTGTACTATCATAAACTATTATGATTTTCATCACTTGTGTATATCAAAGGTTAAGATGTTTGGAAAAATATGTGGAGATATCCCAGGCTTCAATTATCAAATTGTATTTTTTTGTAGATAATTTCTCTTTTTACAGAAGACAGAGATGATAGTCCAAAACATTCAACTGGACTTAATAAGTTCGCATTCTAAAATATAGCAGTGTACGACCTCCTCCCATCTTACTTGTGAGCACATCTTTAAGAATTCCCTTCAGTCATTCTTCCTTTCAAAGCTCATTGGAAGGAAACTGGAAAGTCTGGTGACTTTTTTTTTTTAATCCACATTTTGTGCTACAATTTGAAAAGTCTGGATGCAACACAATCAAAACTCTTTAACTGCAGAACATAAACTTTTAGTACTTCTTGTTCTGGAATCTCAATAGGAAAAAAAAAAATAGATTTTTGCTTAGCCTTACCCCATTAACTTTAATAAGTTGTTTTCATGGAGTTGTTTTAAAAAATAATGGATGTGAGATACATATTTAAATACCAGTTTTCAAACTGGAGTCATAAAATAAATACATTTTAAAAAATGAAATAAAATGGAATTATATGGAATATATCAGAGTGAAATAGAAAATACCAAACTTAATATTGAAAAGGGAAATACTGTTTTGTGATACTATATGTATCATATGATACATACAGTATTGAATTGGAAGGTACTTTAATTATTTTAAAAATCCTTTATAAAAGACTATGTTAGTATTAGAGCTCTTCTGAGGAATAGAACCAATAGCATATATGAGGAGACTTTTTATAGGCATTGATTCACATGGTTATGAAGACTGAGAAATCCCATAATCTGCCCTCTGCAAGCCAGAGAACCTGGAAAGCTGGTGGCATAATTCAGTCCAAATTCAATGACCTGATAACCAAGAGGGGCCAGGTGTATATGATACATATAGTTGTGCATGTGTGTATGCTTATATATTGAATCAACAGATATGTGAATTATAGCCAGAAGTTAGAAGGCCATAGCATTGTAAAATTTTCACCATAAAATATGCAAACTGGAAAAGATATAGTAATTCTTTCCCGAAAAATCCTTTTCCCTGTGAATCTTACACCCAAATTGTTTTCAAAATCTGTCTCACAATTCATTTTAAATGGAAATGTCTATTAACACTACACATTAATGATCATGATGATGAAGATGATAATAACTCACTTTTATTTATATTATACCCTTCAAGGGATGTCTGTTATTTAATTTTATTCCATTTATTTCTCAGCAATACTGCAAAATCAACTGGATAGGTAGCTGTAGTTCTGTTTACACTGAGGCACAGAGGGGCCAAGTGATTTGCCTCTAGTAACTCGAGTTACATGCATAAACTTGGTCATTTAAATTTCAATGATGCTTTTTTTCTCAGGATTGTGTTGTTTCATGCCATACAGCTGCAATTAGCTTGCCATTTTTATCTCTGTGGGTTTTTGTCATTTGTTTTGCGCTTAACACTGTCTACAAAACAGTCCAAAATATCTGGAAAAAGGCAAGGAGTAAAATAGAGATGAGTTGGTGATTTAGGGATTTGTAAGTTCCCAGCTGTTTTCATCTAACACTGAGGCTTTAACTGCATCAACCTAGCAGCCAATCTGCTATGTAAGTATCTCTTTTATTCCCAAAACTATCATAGGACCTGGAATGTAATAGGTTACTCAGTAAGTATTGCTGAGTTGAAGTAAAAATTGAATTGCACACTCTCAGAGCATATTAATAGGGGAA
Source organism: Plecturocebus donacophilus (assembly GCA_004027715.1). Taxonomy (NCBI): domain Eukaryota; kingdom Metazoa; phylum Chordata; class Mammalia; order Primates; family Pitheciidae; genus Plecturocebus; species Plecturocebus donacophilus. The sequence continues at coordinate 15,413 of PVKP010000639.1, read as the reverse complement.
TTCATGGCAATATGAGATCAGTTAGAAATTAAAGGTTAGATGGAGGGAAGAGACCACATAAGGTAGCTTTAGAGTGAGCTTCCAATACAGCCACGTACAATAAACTAAGAAGCCTCCCTGCCTTTTCTAGTGACTGAAAAATTCACAGAAGGTAGAAATTATCTGACCTATTCCTCTAAAATGCCCGGAGTATGATACCTTTTGATGAAAGATTTAAAAACTACTGATTTGATTAGTTCAATTGATTTATTTCTGTTTGTTAAATTATATTTGTCTAGAAAATTGTCCATTTCAGCAAACTAGTCTCTAAAGTTTTCCATGGAATTCACTTATGATTTGTTCAGTTTCTGTATGTCTGTAGTTTTCCTTTTTCATTCCTGTAATGGTTAATACTGAGTTTTAACATGATTTGATTGAAGGATACAAAGTATTAATCCTAGGTGTGTCTGTGAGGGTGTTGCCACACCCTCAGCTTGCAGAGGGCCCATTATGGGACCTTGTGATCATGCAAGTTAATACTTACTAAACTCTCCTTTACATATGTATATATACACATATTCCATTAATCCTGTTCCTATAGAGAACTCTGATGAATACAATTCCTAATAATGCTGATTTAGGAGTTGTTTTTAGTTTGTTGTTCTTACTCTAATAAATATATTCTACTAATATATTTAAAGAACTGTCTTTTGGTTGATTTTCTTTATTCTAATATTTGGGTACTTTTTATTTCACTAAAATATGTCTATAATTTTCTTTCTTCAGCTTTATTTGTATTTATTAGATGTTTCCTTTTTTCTTTAAGAAGAGGCATTAGATTTTAATTTTTTTCTTAACATATATTTTTGGAGGCTACAAATTACTCTGTAAGCACTCTTTTATTTGCATCCGTTAAGTTTTGATATTATTGTTCCCTTGTAAATATCCATTTTGATTCACTGTTGAAGAATGAACTGTTTACAGTTGTGTTTTGTGCTACATTGCTATGTCAGATTTCTTTTGATTAGCATCTTCCCTCTATATCTTTCTCTAACCCAACCCCACACAGTCTTTTATTATGTTTTAAGTAAGTCTCCTGTAAACATCATATAGCTGGATTTTTAAAATTTTTGTATTGAAATATTTTAAAATTTTAACAGAAAATTTAACACTATACTCACAGAATATTTTTCTGAATGATTAGAGAGAAAATTGGAGAAATTATGCCCCCATGACCCTGGAATATTTATGTGTAATTCCTAGAACATTTACCTACGTAAAAGAATATGGTCATTAAAATTGGGAAATTAGCACAGACAGATGGATACGATATCATCCACAGACACCATTAAAATTTCAGTAGTTTTTTTCAATAATGTTTTCTATAGCAAAACTATCCAGTCCCCAGCTATATTTTATATTAACCTCTGCTTTTCTGAAATATTTCCACAGACTCTCCTTGACATTCATGACCTTAACACTTTCTAAAGTAATATAATTTTGTAAAATATTCTTAAGCTTTTATTTGTCTGATATTCCTTCATGATTAAATTCAGGTTACATGTATTTATTGTAGAAATATCACAGAAGTGATGCTGTGTTCTCATTGTTCTACCAGATGGTATGCAATTTCAATTTGGCTTACTGCTAGTGGTGTTAACTTTTATCACTTGATAAAGGTGATGTCTTCCAAGTTACTTCACTGTAAAGTTATTTTTCCCTTTGCAATTAACAAATCTTTAGACTAAGTAAATACTCCATTCCTTGTCAAATTTTCCCATTCATTGATGTCTTTATGACTGAATTATTAGTAATATGGCTGCCAAATAATTATTGATTCCATCATTCCATCTACATTTATTAATTGACTTCCTATTGTAACAAAAAGCTTTCTTTTGTCTCCATTTATTTATGCATTTGTTTATTTACATCTGTATGAACAAATAACTTTCTATTTAATCAATAGGTTATAATCTGTTACTGTCATTATTTTGATGTGCAAATCATTCCAATGTTTGTCTAATGTGGGTCTCTTCAAGCCAATTTTGTCTACCTTATTTTCTGAACACTTCCTCACTTTCTGGTACAATAACATTTTCCATTTTCATCTTGTACTTTGCCTGCCAAAGCATTGGAACCAGCCATTTATCCAAAGGCCCTAGTTCCTTATGGTTGAGAATTTATTTAGAAATGAAGATCAGTGTGGACATTGGTATTGTGATTACTGAGGTCTCTCAATGGACACAACTAGGGAATATATGTAAATACACAATTACATCTATGTGTGTTTTTTTCTCAACTATATATATATATATATATATACATATTTTAAAAATATGAGTTAATACCAGTGTCTCTGATTTCAGTGCAATACCGTAGGACTATTTCTAGTTTTATTTCTTTCCATATTTGTATCCTCCTTCTACTACAGTGAGAAATATGACTCCCATTGTGTTTGTCTGCTTGGGCTGCTGTTACAAAATACAAAAATACCATATCCTGGGTTGCATAAACGACAGAAATTTATTTTCTCACAATTCTAGATGCTGAGAAGTCTGAGATCAAGCTGCCAGCCTATTTGATTCCTGATGAGGTCTTTCTTCCTGGCTTCCAGAGAGAGAGAGAGAAAATGCTCTATTTTCTCTTCTTATAACTACAATAATCCCATCATGGGGGTGGGTTAATCTCAATACCCCATCTTATCCTAATTTCCTCCTAAAGTCCCTGTCTCCAAATATCATCGCATTGGAGGTTAGGACCCAATACATGAATCTGAGGGAGACACAAACAATTAGTCCATGACACCCATTATCCTTGACATGATTTTTCATCAGATCAAGTCTTTTGTGTGAAAACAAATTCCAAGTGCAGCTACTGCAAACTCATTTCCCCCTACATAGACACTCAACACTCTTTTTAACTTAGTCCCTGACAACCTTGTCAGACCATCACCACTGCTTCCACTATGCAGTCACCAACCTGACCCTGGCATTCCATGCCAGGCAGGCACTGTTGCCAACATCTCTGCCACCTGATGCAGGTACTATTTCCCCTACTCAGGCTCTGAGGTCCCACACCAGGCCATCTGCCCTGCCCCTCTTTGCAGATGCCCTACTTACTCTGTTTGGGCTCTAATATTAACCATTTCCCCCCATAAACACACACATATACACATACATATATATACACTGCATATGTCTCTCTTTTTTGAACTTAGCGGGTGGTTTTTGTTTTAGACACTAGTATTAATTGACAACTGGTGGCTTTAAGATTTAATTATTAAGATTGAAGGAAAGGCTTTTTTTTTTTAAAGTCCAATTTAAATACTTTTAACTGATGAAATTCAGTACTTTTATATTTATTGAAATTATTGATAAAACTGAACTTTCTGCCACTATTTTGTTTTGCTCTCTTATCATTTTATTTGTTTGTTTTTTATTTCTTTTCTTCCTTCTGTTGAATAGAATTTTCCTTATTCATTTTTATATTCTCTAATTTGGAAATTATAATTACCAATTTTAAATTGTTTCTCTTCCAATTGTATAATAAATACTGACTTATAATGGTCAAAGTTAGTCCACATTGCTGTTCTCCTCCTAATAAAGATTTGGAGATCTGCCTTCATTCACTTCTTCCCATGTGACACATTACAGCTATCCACAATTTTAGTTTAACTTTGTTTTTACACTATCCAATTGGCCATTTTTATTATTATTCCTTGTTTTGTTCAATTAATGTGTGTTGAGATTGATCTCACTCTTTACCAGTTTCTTGGATGTTACATAGTTTCATAGCAAGTATAGAATTGCAATTAGAGATTTATTTATATTCATTCTGGTTCAGACATGTATTTGCTTAATCTGAGAAATTATATCTGACTATAGACATTGTGTTTTCACATACTGCTTCTCACCAATGTCTTTTTTATTTTCTTCAGGCATTTTTATTAGTTGAATGTTGGATCTTTTAGTTCTATTCTTAATATATTTTAACCATATTTTTGAATTGTTTTTTCATTGTGCCGTATTTTTAGGAATTTCATCAACTTACTTTTTTTAACTATGTCTAGTTTTTTCAACTATGGTAATTTCATTTTTATAGTGTCTTGTCCTTTGCTTATAGCTTTAATTAATTCCTTTATATGTTTAATCTTTTAAATATACTTATTTTATCATATTGTATCTAATATAATAAAATATATGATTGTGTATTTTATCAGAATAAAACAGTTATTTCTCATCAAAATAATACAAAATTATTGTGTATTATATCAAAAAAATACACAATATTCACAGTCACATTATTGACAACCTTTGAGAGAAACTGTCATACTGATATGCACAGCAGATTATAGAAACATGGAAAAGTGGACTTTCACCCAACTTTTAGGAGACAAGGAAGCCTTATATGAGGACCTTAGACTGAGCTGGAGTTAAAGAGCAACTGTGAAAAGAATTCCAGACAGGTACACTGAATAAGCAATGTGAGAGAAATCATAATGTGAGACCCTAAAAACAGCTTCCAGTTGTCAGTTTATAAATTTAGGGGCACAAAATAATCATATACAAGTCCATAAATGGTAAGGTAGTTAACATATTCTTGAGGGCTTTATATGCTGTCCTAGGCACTTGGACAGTTTAGGCACTTAAACTGTCCAATGGAGACTTCTTCTTTCCACCTGATAATTGAATATGTCATCCTCCACTCCTACAAAGACCCATCAGCTTAATTTGTGTCCTTTTCTTATTTTAAACATTTGGCTTCTATATTTGGAAAAAGAATAGTTGTTACTGCCAAGATAAGAAGAAGTAAAAGGTGGAGAAGAATGTTCTAGATAATAGGAAGTCTGCCTGTGACCCTCTCCTGCCTAATGGGAAGCAATATGGAAGAGGAATACACTACAGAAATTCAGAAACAACTATTTTTTAATTCCAGCCTGTAACATATAAAGCTAAACTGAGGCAATATTTAAACCCTATTTGGCAAGGGTCAACTCAAAGAAATATTCACCCTACCCACTAATCAAATTTCTGGGTGGATGAAATAGTCCAAGAGTAAGGGTCTTTTAAATAAGAAAAAAATTGCTTATTGTGTGACTATCCTACCAAAGCTGGCTAGGCTCAGAGTACTTGCAATTAAATCTAGAGAGAGGCTTGTGAATGAAGCAGAGAAATTCAGCAATGCGAGAATTTTATCTAGGAAAGAAATTTTGAGTGTAGCAATTAACACGTGGATCTAACTAGAAGCAAACAGGCAACTAGTTTTTGAGAGTTATACTGCCAAAAAGAACTACCATCCTGAGAGAAAGCAACTATTAGAAACAAAGCATTCATTGTCTCCCAGTAGTCTACAGGCAATAACTAAGCTGAGAAAGCAATTCATCCCCTAAGGAGGGCATACTTTCTAATGCCCACTTTAGATGTGGCCAAAGAAGATAAAAGAAAGAAACTTTCAGAGGGGTCGCCTAAGAACCACAGAGAACAATTTAATAGGAAACTCCCTTCTAGAGGCAGAATATGGGCCTAATTACGAAACGTTTTTCATTATCAGGGTAAGTAGCTCCCACCCAACGAGTATCCAATAGGATTTCACAATGCTACTTGTGTATGTCCACTTGCTGTGTGTCTCCTATTCTTTTTGTTTCTGAATAGTAGAGTGAGTTTATTGTGGTTTTTCTATCTCTAGACATCATTGTAGACACTGGGAGTTTCAGAGAAGCAGATAAGTGATAATTTTAGTGTTAAGTTATCTGGAGAAACAGGAGCTGCATCCGAGTCAGGAACCACTCAGCGATCCTGGGCTTTGAGCTAGGTGCAGTTATTAGATAAGATTTTTAAATTATCTTCTTTGAGAAGGGAGGGTTTTGTGTATGTATGGAGAACTAGAGGAAAGACCATGGTGGACATTAGTTCAGTCTGCCAAATATTTCTAGTCTTTCAGAGGGGCACATTGTAAACTTGCACTTCTCTTCCCACTTAAAGTTAGAGTAGCCATATGACTTGTCACTTAATAAATGAACAAAAGTGGCAATATCATTTCTAAGTAGACATTTTAGGAGTCTGTATGTGATTTGCCACATTCTCTTCTTCTGCCTCAATGATTGAGAAAGCATCTCTTGAGGTAGATAATTAACCTGAATTTCTGAATGACTATAATGAACAGAGCCCCTATCTAATCCTCAGTGGACTTGTCCCTTAAGAAATAAATCATAAGCCACTATGATCTGGGGGTTGTTTTCTACAGCAATAAGCATTGCATATCTACGCTGATGCATTTGCTTTCTTTGTCACATGGTATTATAATTACTTTTTCTATATTTTTTTCTCTCAGAAGGCAATAAGCAACTTAGGTATACAGACTGTTATCTTGTTAATTTTGTTTATTTCATCAATGTAACTGTTAACATGTAAATATAGTGCTATCATGCTTCTTACAATGTGCTAGGTACCCATTCCTTACATACCCAAGTGTAAAATATTATTTTCCCCATTTTATAAAGAGGAAACTGAGTCACCTAGGTTATATAACTTGCCTGTTGTTACAGGGCTAGTAAACAGATAAAAAGGATTTAAACTCAGACAATCTGGTGCCAAAGTTGATAGATGTTACCTCCATCACTTCTTTCTGCCACATCTCTGCATGCCCTAGAATAAGTTCCTGTTGAATAAACAAATAAAATCTTGTGGCTCTTTGGTACCTGCAGTATTTTAATAAATTTTCATCATCTAAGACAACCAATTTCCTCTGACCTCTTTTGCCTCCCTAACAGTCTGAGTCACATGCTAAAATATTCAAAGATGTTCTTCATCACTGTTCAGATATTTCTGCACTCTTGTCTCTTTGCTGAACTTTCGTAGCCAACTACACCATGAGGGTAGGACCACATTTTCTGATTTCTCTGCTTCCGTTCTAGAACTTTGAATGTTGTACATGTGTGTACCGGCAACTCCCTGGGCCCAGCCACACTCAGCCCTCTAAAGGGTCATGTGTTCTGAACTGCTCTAAAGTGTCTCCTGTGGTAGATACATTCTGAAGGGGCCCCCACCCCCGCCTTCACTGCCCAATGAGTCACACCTGTGTGTAATCCCCTCACCTACAGTGTAGGCACAACCTGTGACTTGCTTCCAACCAATGAAATATGACAAAAGTGAAAGGATGTCATTCCCTTGAGTAGATTTTATTTATGGCAAAGGTAATGAATATCACTTTTTTTCCTTATCATGTCTACTTAGAAATGATATTGCCACTTTTGTTCATTTATTAAGTGACAAGTCATATGGCTACTCCAACTTTAAGTGGGAAGAGAAGTGCAAGTTTACAATGTGACCCTCTGAAAGACTAGAAATATTTGGCAGACTGAACTAATGTCCACCATAGTCTTTCTTCTAGTTCTCCATACATACACAAAACTCTCCCTTCTCAAAGAAGATAATTTAAAAATCTTATCTAATAACTGCACCTAGCTCAAAGCCGAGTTTCACTCTGTTGCCCAGGCTGGAATGTAGTGGCACAATCTCTACTCACTGCAACCTCCACTTCCTGGGTCCAAGCAATTCTCCTGCCTCGGCCTCCCAAGTAGCTGGGATTACAGGTGTGCACCAACACACCTGGCTAATTTTTTGTATTTTTAGTAGAGATGAGGTCTTACTAGGTTGGCCAGTCCGGTCTCAAACTCCCTCAGCCTCCCAAAGTGTAGGGATTACAGACATAAGCCACTGCACCTGGTAGATGTCACTTCTATAATTATGTTGCATTGTATAAGACTCTGTCTTAGCAGGCAAGAGATTAAGAGATTCTCCTGGAGCCTTTGAGAAACACAGTCTTGTGAATTGTCTGTGAAGACGGTCACATGACCACAGAACTGCATGCAACCCCTAGCCTCTCAGGACCTTAAAAATGTGATAAAGCTACCTTAAAAGCTGCAGCTACTTTTTTTTAAGTAGCTGGTAAACAGCACCTCAGTCACACAACCATGAAGAAAGGAATTCTACCAGCAACTGGAATGAACTTGGAAGTGGGTTCTTCCCTAGTGAAGACTCCAGTTGAAAATTTAGCCTGATAACATCTTGATAACACCCTTGTGAGCCCATGAGCAGAGGACCCACTGAAACCATATCTGGACTCCTGACCCATGCTAACTGCACGCCAATAATGGTGGTTATTTTAAACCTCTAAGTTTGTGGTAATTGTTACTCAGCAATAGAAAACTAATAAACCTCCCTAACACATTTACCACAGAATTAATTTCAAAGCCATTCCCATGTCTTTGGCTCTGAATTTCTATCTAATTTTGCCCTCTGGATGGCCTTGACTCCCATTTTATAGTAAGTTGTCTATTCTTTGAATTTCTTCAAATTCTTTACTCTCCATGAGCAATTATTATTCTTATTTTCTCTTCATTTGTGTTTGTTTCCGTGTTCTTGTCATAGAGAACAAAATGTCTCTCCATTAGCAACTCTTATACTTATGCCTTTATTCTTTTTTTTCCAGACTGCTTTAGGAGGTTTTTTCTAGAACATCTTTCCTCTACTTGCAATACAATTTCTCTCCCCTGACGCAGTATAAAAATACTGGCATGCCAAAAATCCTTTCAAGTTACTATCATATTTCCCTCTTTACTTTTATTTTTACCCTTCATTTTTTTCCAAATAAACTGTACTTGTGATGTTTAGCTTTCACCCTTAAACCACTGTTAATTCCTTGAAATCTGACTTCAGCCTTCATCACTCTGCCGAAACTGCCCTTTCAAAGGTCATTAAAGTACAGACAGACTGCCAACTCTAATGCTGTTTTGTGTTGTTTTGCTTCTGTTTTCATCTTTCTTAGCCTCTTGGTGGCATCATGGACTATTGACCAACAATTCCTTTTGGACACTAGCCATTCTGGGTCTTCTATTCATGTGATCATTCCTTGTGTTTCTCTTTATCTGATTCTAATATCCTGTGTTAGGTGTTCCTCGTTTGTGCCCTCACAGCTCTGCATGTTTTCATCACCTTTTAAAAATCTCTGCTGCAATTATCCATTTACTTATTTGTGTCCTCAGTAGACTTTGCTCTACTGAGGCAAGTGCAGGGGATCTTATTTTTTTCTTATCTATAGCATTTGTCACAATACAGTTCACAGAGTAGCTACTTAATAACTGTTTATGGGATGGAACAATTTTCCCAAGCATGATCATTTGGTCTCACAGGTCATAAGAGATTGATGTATATCTCCAGAAAGGAGATAATAACTATTGGAGAAAACACAGTATATAATTGAGAAAGGAATAAATAAATAATGAGCTCTTTTACCACACAGTATAGTGCAATATATCAATTATAAAATCTATGTAAATATCAACATATTAAATATAATGGGATTTTGTCTCACCAAACAAGAAATAATTCAAGACAGATTTTAGACCCAAGCATAAAAGGTAAAACAATGACAGTCAAAAACCAAAATGCTTTTAGAAAGAGACATAAAGGGATCTCTGTGTAGCTTGGAGCTTAATCCACAAGCTTCTTAGATAAGTCACAAAAAGGAACAATCACTAAAAAAAATCAATCAATTAAATTTATCATATTTTAAAATGGCTATTCTTCAAAATATTATTGAAAATGTTTGCAAAACATTTATCTGTCAAAGGAGTTTTATCCAGTATAAATAAATAATGATTAGAACTCAGTAATAAATAAATAACTCAGAATAAGATCAAAGAATGGCCAACAAGCCTATAGAAAAAAATAACATGGTTAGTTATCAGCAAAATGCAAATAAAAATCAAAATACCACTACACATTCAAAAGAAACAGATTACTGGTGTACCATATGTGAATTAATTAAAATATACCGATGGAAAGAAAAACCCATATACAAAAGATTCTGTATGCTTTTATTTATATGAAATTTTAGAATTGCAAAACTATAATGACAAGACGTAAGTGGTTGTATGAGAGGGCAGGAGTAAAGATTGACTGGAAAGTGATAAAGGAATATTCTGGCTGCTACAAATGTTTTGTGTCTAGAAACAGGTTTGGATTGATAGGTACTATATATATTAATTTTCAAAGCCTAGCAAATATATACTTATGATTGTTTATCTCATATATAAATCACACATCAAGAAAAACTAAATAAGTATCAAAATCTAGTTAAGTACTCTAAAATATTTAGAGGGAGATATATATTGACATCTGCAATTTACTTTGAAATGCATCTGAAATAAAATGGATTAAGAGTTGCAGAGAAGAATGGAGAGATGGATAAATATGTGATTAATAAATTATAGTAAACTGTTAGCAACAGACTCTACATAATGAGTATGTATGTGCCCAATGTAAAATTCTTTTAAGTTTACTATTAGGGAAAAAGACAGTGGGGTACTAAAGTACCCCTTTTCATTCTACATCCTTAAGAATTGTTTGAAAATTTTAACATAGTCAAATGTCTGTATAAAAATTTTTTTAAAAGATATGGCTTTTTCATATTTATGTAACTAATTTATCAATGAAATTAAATTAATAGTACTAAAAATGTTATTTGGAAAATAATATTTGACCAATGTGTCCAATTACTCATTTAGAGCAAATAAGGTGCATCTTATTATTATATTATTTTCTAATAATATTTGACTAATATAATTGCTTCTATAACCTCCATCCTCATATATTGAATAAGTCAAGTTGAACTTAGACTTATTCAATATATGAGGATGGAGGTTATAGTAACAAGGGAAAAGTAGCATCTATGAGTTCTCAGCTATTTGGGTTTTTTTTTAAACTGTTTTAATCTTTTACTAAATTTCTTGAGCACTACTGAACTCACTACTACTTAACTTTTTCTAAAATTTCACTTAAAACTAAAGAGCAAGTATATGGGTCAGAGAGCTAGTGGTTTATTTGCCAGAATTCCTTCCATTTCCATCTGTCTCCACTCCTATCTGTTCCTTACTCCTTCTCTATAGCCTATACAATTTCATGCAGTTTTCTTTGTGTGAAGACTAAATTCCTATTTCCTTCTTTCTGATCTCCATTTAGTCTTGATTACAAACTTAACTAAATTATGGTTAGTATTACTTAGCTTCTTTCTGCATCCACTCACCTTCATAAGACCAGTCACATCCTTTTCTTTTAGAAAACAGTTTTTTTTTTTAATTATCCTATATACTACCTATATTCTCAGAGTATGCAAATGTTCAGAGAGGAAACTCTGGAATCCCTAAAAATTGTTGGTAGTTTAGGGTTTAGTTAAGAGGTGCAGAGAAGGATAAACATGTGATTAAGAAAGATATACAAAACCCTCTGGAACAATATCCAAGAAAAATTCTCAGTTAAATTAAAGGTTTTTTTTTTGAGACAGAGTCCTACTTTGTCACCCAGGCTGGAGAACAGTGGCACAATCTCAGCTCACTGCAACCTCCACTTCCTGGGTGCAAGTGATTTTCCTGCATCAGCCTCCCAAGTAGCTGAGATTACAGGTGTCCACCACCTTAACCGGCTAATTTTTGTAATTTTAGTAGAGACAGGGTTTCACTGTGTTGGCTAGGCTGGTCTTGAACTCCTGACCACAAATGAGCCCCCTATCTCAGCCTCCCAAAGTGCTGAGATTACAGACATGAGCCACCACAGCCAGCAAGTTAAAATTTTTTTATTCTAATCTTGTATAAAGAGATCAGTGCTTGGTCAAATTCAGCAATATTAAGCTTTAATTCCTTTCTGACTTGAAAGTCAGTTGTAATTGGGAATAAGATTGCTTAACATCTTCAATATTCAGGAAACAGATCTAGATAAATAGAGGGATACCAACTCTTCCCATTTTTGCAAGCAAAGGCCCTTTCTTGAAACCACTTTTTCTTAAAGAAGTTCTGAAAACAGTAAAGGTACCTAAACTAAAACAATATGAAATCTTTTCTGAGTTTAGTTATGATAAGAAAACATAGTAAATGTTAAATGTTAAATCTAAATGGAGCCTGAATAACCACCCACTGCAGCACTTCCTGAATGTCTTTGTATAGATCTCTCATTCAATAGCATTTTGTTAGGTGTGGTTCTCTGATTAAGTAAGATGGAAGGTGTTGGATTCAATCAAGTTCAAATCTGGAATAACTAGAGTTGATTTTAGTAATCTCTGAGAGAATAACTCATTTTTTTCTACTGCTATTTTATTAACATTTGCAAAGACAAGATATGATTAACCTAAACTGTGTGACTACAAAGTAGCAAAACTGGTGTTACCATATAGATCTCCTGATTCCAAGTCAAGAGCAATTTACACTACATCTCGATATATTCCATTAATTTAATTCTATGGAATTAAAAATAATAAACATGTAATATGCACATTTCTGTAAAGGTTTACAGAATATATCCTTCTAGCAATCTGACATTTTTTTCTTTTTATAAAAGAAAAAAAAAATCAAATATTTATTTCTTAGGATATTCCAGAATTTACTTCCCAAAATGTAGGCATTGTCAGAAAACAGCTAGTACAAATATTATTATTTTTCCTCACTCCCTGTTCTCTTTCTCAGTCAAAAACCAAACAAAAAAGCGCAAGTAATTCAGCTCATAGAGTCCCTGCAAGTAGAAAAGATCTTTCGTTTAGCAAAAATAAAAATTTTAGAGGTAAGCCGTCAAAATAAAGCACCTACTTAAAGGCAACAGTTGATCTAACTTCTCCCATTTCACATTACGCACAAACAAATCTGGTTATTTTCTTAAATAAGTGGTTAACAAAAGATCACTCTTTAGCAATGTTTCTGACAAAGATCTGAACAGGTAAATCCAAACATAATATTGTCAATATCAGGCTGGCAGAAGTTATTCCTAAATAGCCCGTAGAGAAAAAAGCCAAACCAGTAACAGTAGAAAAAGGAAATAATATACAAGAGAGTAATTGCTATAAAAGGTTCTCTATTTCATGTCTTCCAGTTGTAAAATGAGTATTATTTCTCAAATTATTTTATTTCAATGAGAAATTTTTATAATCTAGACCATCATCCAAGCTCTTTGGCAAATAAATATCAACAGAAAGGATATTATCCCAAAGATATCACTAAAATGAATTCTAGTTTATTCCAGTCTTCTTTTCTTATCTCTGAAAGGTGCCTTTCAAAATTTGCTCAATGTCTCAAACACCAACCATTAAAAAAAAACAATTTCTTTTACAAAGTGTGTGCCTTCTAGCTAGAAGTGAATAGAACATGAGTAAAATGAAATCAGATTCATTCTGATCTTAAAAATCATTTAGTTGTAGTTGCCATCATTTGATCAAAAATGGATGCTGTGTCATTACAAACCTCATTGAAAAAAATAAGAGAAACAATGTAGATACTTCTGTGATTGTTCTTACCTTTTTAAAAAAAATAATGCTCAAGTTCATGTTGACCCCTATGATATAGTCCTCCAGGTATCTGACTAAAATTGGGTTTTTGCTTAATCAACTAGGCTAATTAAGGCTTCTGTTCTGGTCTGTGAATGACAAGGCAGAGTATGGCTTCAATCAAATTGCCGGTTGACTCGTCCATGGGCCTAAATCATACCCAGTAATGTAATCAAACCAGTTTGGCTAAATTACACACCATATATCAGTAAATGGCTTTTCTGGGTCACTAGCCTACACACAATCTGGCATTAAATTATAGCAGATAAAAAGAAATGTTTTAATGTTTACAAGAAACTCACATGTATTACTTAAGGTCTTAACTAATAAGAAACTATTAGAAGAAATAAAGAGAGACATGAAAGCATAACAACATTGTGTCCATCCCAAATGTCATTAGCTGCAATCTTTAATCAGGCACTCATTCCAGTTACTGGGCGGTATCACCAACCTCCCAGAGGGAAGTTAGCCACAGACCAAGAATGAGAAAATGAATTTGGAAAAAAAGAACCTGAATGGTAACTGAGCCCAGATGGGGAAAAGAAAGGTTAACTGTGGAACTGGTCTTATTTAAAGGCCAACAATAAATTTAAGCCACAGAGAAACTTGCCCAAACAGGAAAAATACTATGTTTTCCCCCAAAGAGTAAAAAGACAAATGAATATACTCAACTGGACCCACCAGCTGAGACATTTCCCAAATTTTATTATGGAACATAAGGTCCGTGAGCTGGAGCTATAGGCTAAATACTGCACTGGGGCAGTGGAGGAAAGAAGCAGCTGGTTCTTATTATTTGTGTGTATTTTTCTTACGGGTAAAAACGTGGGCGAAGTGCCATGGTGCACTACCGGGCAGACCTCCCAAAATGGCAAGGGCAGAGCACTGGCTTTCCTGTCACTATCAGGGATGTGGTCAACACAAGAATATTTTTCCAAAGAAACTCCAGCAAGAAGAGGACCTGTCACATGGCCACAGGTATGCACCTCTGAGGAAGAAGAAATAAATGAGGGATGGCTTTTTAAAAGTTCATTTAAAAATCTGATTCAATTATACTAAGAGAAACTGGATATAGATAAATATTAAACATTATTGTCTTTAGAAACCTGTATTAGTTGCTTAAGATTTTAAATGCCATGATGTTCAGCTAATAGTAGAGACACTACCAGAATCATGAGTTGGTAGAAGGGCAGCAGAGGAGATAGAAACTCAAATCTCAGGGGGAGATCTAAGATGGCCAATTAGGAGCAGCTCAGGATTGCAGCTCCCAGTGAAAGTGCAGAGGCTGCTGCAGGTGATCCCCAGGAAGCAGAGCCTGAAATTGGACCTCAGCAGTCCTACAGCAGAGGGGCCAGACTGTTAGAAGGAAAACTAGAAACAGAAATAACTTCATCATCAACAAACTGGACATCCACTCAGAGGCCCAATCTGAAAGTCAGCAACTACAGAGACGACAGGAGGATAAATACACAAAGATGGGAAGAAACTAGCACAAAAAGGATGAAAACATCCGAAAACAGAACACCTCTCCTCCAACAAGGGATCACAGCTCCTCACCAGCAAGAGAACAGGGCTGGATGGAGATTGAGTATGATGAAATGACTGAATCAGGCTTCAGAAGGTGGGTAATAAGAAAATTCTGTGAGCTAAAAGAACATGTTCTAACCCAATGCAAAGAAACTAAGAACGTTGAAAAAAGATTTGATGAAATGCTAATGAGAATGGACAACTTAGAGAGGAATATAAGTGAATTGATGGAGCTGAAAAACAAACACGAGAACTTCGCAAAGCATGCACAAGTTTCAACAGCCGAATTGACCAAGCAGAAGAAAGGATATCAGAGGTCGAAGATCAAATCAGTGAGATAAAATGAGAAGGCAAGATTAGAGAAAAAAGGGTAAAAGGGAATGAACAAAGTCTCCAAGAAATATGGGACTATGTGAAAAGACCTAAGCATCATTTGATAGGTGTACCTGAATGTGACGAAGAGGACGAATCCAAGCTGGAAAATACTCTTCAGGATATTATCCAGGAAAACTTCCCCAACCTAGCAAGGCAGGCCAATATTCAAG
>PVKP010000638.1:0-183638 GCA_004027715.1 Plecturocebus donacophilus | reverse complement strand
TTTTTTTTTTTTTAAGTGTAAACCATAGTTTTTGTTTTGTTTTAAAACAAGGAGTAGAATTCAGGAAGAAAAGCAAAAGTCTCATTTGAAGGGTAAATTTCTTAAAGCTGCTTGTTTTGGCATTAGAGTGGCTTTATTATTTTCTTTAATTACTTTAGCTTTACCCTTCTGGTGGCCATGCTCATGAACTATTGCCACCTGGGCTAAATTTCTTACAGCCTGCAATAACTTTATAACTGGAGAGCCTTGCCTGGAGATACTCAATCTACTCCTGTTTCTTTTATGAGGGGCTGGGTATGGTGGAGAGTTCACATGGTTGGGGGTTGTCCAAAGGTTAACTTCTCTCTTTTAAAAGGAGGGCCATGGCTACCATCAAACAAAGACAGGGGGACCAGCTTTTAGCAACTGAGTCCAGCTGCATGAAAAATTAGGATATGTGGGTCAGTGGGCCCCACCTTTGAGTTAGTGCTACTAAGGCTTTTCCTTTTTCATGTACATAAAGATGGAAAGACTTAGTTAAGTTTGGTAAGTTTAAAGCTGGGGCCCTTGTGAGCTGGGTTTTAAGTTTTGGGAATGCTTGGTCACATTTTGTCATTCATTTAAAAGGGTCTGTGTTCTTTTAATTGTTTTTATGGAGGATGGGCAATGAGGCCAAAGCTAGCAGTGTAGAGGCTGTAGAATCCTGCCATGCCCAGAAACCCTTGAAGTTGTTTCCAGGTCTTTGGTTGCAGTAGTTGGCATATTACTTCCCATCTCCCTTGGGACTAACTTTGTTGTTTTCTTCTAGGAGGAACCACAGATAGGTAACTTGTTACTGAGATATTTGTGCTTTTAGGGGGATTTTAAAACCCCCATATACTAGGAGGTTAAAGGCTACTGGGTATTTTGATCTCAAATTTTTTAGAGGGGCTGGCAATAAGGGTGTTATCCACATCCTGGAAAAGGGTTCCTTGTTCAAGGGTAAGTTCCTCCAGGCCTTTCCAAATATTGTGGGAGCTAGGTAGAAGGTTTGAATTCTTGAGATAACACAGTCCACATTATCTGCTGGGTTTTTTGCCTGTTTGGGGAATCCTGACATTTTGTTAAGTATACCCCTGGGTGTGTTCAAAACTCAGTAGGTTGCCCCTGTGTCAACCAAGGAGCCCACATTTGTCTCCTATGTCTGGTGTCACTCAGGACTCCTTGACGGATACCTGGAGGGCCAATTGAGGAGGCCCTAGGACCTGTAGACAATTTTTTCTACTTACACCATCTGCTACTGTGAAACACCTAGGTGGGACATTCCCCTGCCCCCTCTTTTCAGATGGGTCCCTTTTCTAGTGACCCTCTTCCTTGCAGAGGGCACATTGGTTTGGTCCTGGTCTCTTAGGTCTTTGGACTTCTTGCTATTGGTTATAGGACCAGCAGTAACTCACCGGAGCTGTGGTTTTCCATGGATCCATTTCCAACAATCAGCAGTTGGGCTTGTTTTTGGGCCTCTCTTTCTTCCTTATGCTCCTCATCACCTTCTTGGTTGTTGAACACCTTATTGGCTAGGTCTGTTATTCTTAAGATTGGAGCACTGAGCTCTAATTTTACCTTTTGGAGTTTATGGCTAGTGTCTGATGTCCTCTGGGAGACAGATTTCAGAACTGCCTCTCTCTCTCTCCCTTTCTCTCTGCTGAATCAGGAGTAAGAGCAGTATACAACCTCATATTTTCCCCTCAACCTCTCTGGGAAGATAGATGAACTTTTCTGGGGTTGTTGATTAATTTTTCTTAGCTTACACCGGTTAGTGGGTTTTTGTTCTGTGGCCTTATTCCCTTTAACATTAACATTTCATCTTGCCTGAATCTTGCCTTTTTCATACCTGTCTCTGGATTCCAAAGGGGGTCAAGGTCTGTCACAGCCTCATTCCCTAGTCTCTTAACAGGATTGTTTATCTTGTCTCTGTGGGCTCTGTCCATTTCCTCCCTAGCACTTTTAAAACTGAGGATTCTTTTTTCTTTTTTCTTTTCTTTTTTTTTAATTTTTGACAGTGAGGAGAATGTTCAAATGGGACTAGACATCTGCTCAGTTGGGTTCATGTGTCTGAAAAATACTCTGAATGAGGTTTTGAACCCTCAAGGTCTTTCCCTAATCATTTAGAATGTGACTTCTAGTTGTAAAGATCTAAAGTTGTGAAGAGAACATGTACAATAACCATCCCTCTTTCTCATTGGTGACCTGCCAGGGGGCATCATAGAGGAAGGCTGGTAAGATGCCCTGTACTTGGTACTGTCCAGGTGACTCTCTGACAGGAATCGATGGGTGATTGGTAGGAATGAGGTGTGTTGCCTGCAGAAGCCACTGGGGATAAGGGAGCTGTAAGTCAAAGATATAGAATTATAAACAAACCTCTTATGATTTTATTCAGAGTAAATTAATATCATAGAAAAATCTTATTTTAACATGCTGACCAATCTTAGAAATGTGTTATAGATAATTTCCTTTTATTTATAGGCAACTAAATCTCATGCAAAATTTATTTTATAAATTTGTTTTCCTACAAACTTTATTAGGACATAGACCATCAACAACATGTCTGGACTTTTTGATTTGTCCTGTACTACCTCTTTTAAAATAGTAAGTCATTTTATTTTAGGACAAAAATTTACCATATAAGATTTTCTCACATACAAACTTATTTTCTTCTTTTTATAACCTTCATTACCAAAAATACAGCTCTCTCTCTATATAATCCTTTTACCTCTCTCTTCCTCTCTCTGACTTGCTGTTTTTAATTTTGTGTTATAAATAACTTTTAAGTAACCTCCAAATTACAAAATAATATATATATATATATATATATATATATATATATATATATATATTTTTTTTTTTTTTTTTTTTGTCAAAGAACACAACTTACCTGCTCTGGGCATATGTCAAGATAGCGATGCTCACATTAAACATTACTAAGGCAACTTCCTATCCTTTCTCTCTTCTGAAGTACCAGTGGAGTTCAGGTTCCCCTCCAGACCCTTTCACCAAAACTCCCTCTGAGAAATATTTTTTGCCCCCAGTTCCCATTTCCCTTTGTAAGAATGAACCCTGGAAATATCTGGAATCAGAATACCAGGTGCCATAAGGTTCTCACCCCAACTGGATGGACTATTGTGGCTACTACAAGGGTACTATACCCACAAAGCAGACTCAAAAGACATATATACATAGGAATAAAGTTGCTGGGAATCATTGCTCCATCTGCCAAGATCACAAGTTGCATGTCGACTTTAGGATGTTAAGCTCTTGAAACAGTTTGTTGACGCCCACACGGGTATTATCTTCCATGCTCCATACACAGGAGTCTAGATGAAGCAGCATAAGATGTTGACCCATGTCATCCAGAAAGACAGAGATCATGTTCTCCTCAGTTACTACATTGCCCAGGTTGAACCCCGGGATCTTGCCTCTCATGGAGCTGTGAGTACTTCTCTGCCAGTCCCCATCCTGATCTCAGGGGACCGCTGGTACCCATGGCACAGCTGGAAACAGCCATCACAGAGAGAACTACCTCCCCTTTGTTGGCTCTATCAGGATTATCTCCAAGAAGCGAGTGACTCTTGCACCTGACTCAATGCCCAAGATGCTCCCCACACCACCAGTGGAAGCCTTGTCTACTGAAGTGACAGGCTCCTACAGTGCTCTGGAGCCATAGACTGGGAAGCGAGGCAGGGCCCAGAGATTCGCACCTATAATTCCAGCATGAGTCCAAGGTGGGCAGATTGCTTGAGCCCAGGAGTTTAATAGCAGCCTGGACAACAAAACAAAACCCTGTCTCTATCAAAAAATACAAAAGTTAGCCTGGTGCATATGCCTGTAATCCCAGCTACTTGGGAGACTGAGGTGGGAAGATAGCTTGAGCCCTGGAGATGAAGGTTGTAGTGAGTCCAGATCATGCTACTTGCACTCCAGCCTGGGTGACAGAGTAAGACCCTCTCAAAAAAAAAAAAAAAAAAATTACTGGAAAGAGACCCAGAGGGACTTAGGACACAATTAATGCCTAGGTTTACATGATAGGACATCACCCTGAAGAGTTGTGTCTTTTATGGCCAAGGCAGATCTAGGAAGGAAATGAATGTGCTGCTGAGGATAAATCTGAAGCCGAGGGAGGGCAGTACAGATGTGTCTGGGAAACCTCAGCTCCTGTGTATTGTAAACAGCTGGGCTGGGCGTTAAACCTTCTGCTGCTGCTTCAGACATCTGCCAACTCAGCTTTTCCAGGTCTATTTCTGGTCAACAACAAAACCCCCGCAACTTACAGAATTATATATTAAGTAAAATTCTTAGTTACCTGAAATTTTAGTAAAAATCTGAGAAGCAAAAAATCCTGAATGGTTTTTTAGATATCAGCATTTTATAGGTGAAACCATTTGACAATTTTTAAAAACATGTTTTTTCATATCATAATCTCTTTTCATTGGAAATGACCCAGACATCCAGCAAACATTTATTATTGAATTTAAAATAATTTTAAGATTTTAAATTACACAGAAAGTTCATCTACAAGCATTTATCCCTTTTATATGTATTTAATTCTTTCATTTTAAGAGTTTATCTAGGTTACTTTTGAAAATGCACATATTAAAGCTAGTTTCATATCAACTTAATTTTTTATTAATCATTTTTATAGCCTGTGAATATCAGGTGTTTACCTAAGAAAGAAGTTTAAAGTTAAACACATAGGTATTTTTGCCACTAATCCAAAAGAATTTGCTGTTTTTATTGAATCAGCAACATTAAGTTAGTCTTATCTGTCAAACAAATTACACAAGATTATTTTTGGCTGCGTTCATAGTCTTATAGCATTTATGGCACACTGTGACATCTTAATCGGTAAACTCAGATAAGAATGTATGCTAATAATTTTGAAGACTTTTTTATTATAATTTTATTTAAGAAATTTAAAACTTTTTATTTATCAAAGATAATTAAATTCATGTAAACTTGAAGAATATTTGGACTTTTACAATTTATGAGTATCCATTTATTTAGATGCCATTTGGTAGCATACTGGACATACCACATAGCATAGTGCAAATGTATACACATAAATATATTTAAGAATGTAGACACACACACACACACACACACAAGATCCAACGGCTTTTACCTTGAAATTTTAGCCATAAGATAGCTATTTTATAAAATATAGCTTAATCTAATTTTTTTAAACAAAATTGAAACCTACTCACATGGCTAAACTTTATTTGCCCCAGTACATAATCCAAGGAAGGCTGTTAATCAAAATTTGGGTAAAGTATTTTCTATGACAGTTTATTTTTTAAAAACCTCTTTTACTTTTCTGGTTTTTTCAATTTCAAATGAATTTCTAATGATTTCATTTCAGTTAGACCATAAATAATGAGCCTTATCTCAGCACCAGCAACTTAGTAACACCAGATTCAAAGCAGACAGAGGAGAAAAGAGAGGAAGATAGAGAGCTTTAGAAGACTCTACTTAACTCTGAAGTCGCAGATTAACCATTTGCACTCCAAATTTTTTTTATTGTGCACAAAACCAATACTGACTGTTGTACCCAGCGGCCTCCGGTGTCTTCCGGAAGGTCAGCCAGGAATCCTTGGCACCGTGTCTCGGAGTGTCTCCCCTAAGCACTTTAGCCTCAAAATAGAGATTTTTTCCCAGTCCAACAAAAGTGATCCCTTCACCTCTCAGTCCCTGTATCATCTTTCTCTCAAGAGAGCAACCAAGGCCACTTTGTCTTTCAGCAGGAACAAGGCGTGGAAGAGAGTATTTCCAAAGAAAAGAGAAACCCAAGTTCCTCCAGTACATGGAAGACTATAAGAGAACATATACTAAGAGGACTAAACAGAGGGAAACAAAGAAGGACACACACACACACAACTTGCCAACAGGTCATTTCCTGATCTTGCAGTCTAAATTGTCAGGCTTTTGGCTCCTCTCTCAACTTTTAAATAGTCCTTGATGTGGCCTCTACTTGGGATGGAAGTACCCTTCAGTTTCTCTCTCACTTGTATGAGAGTGTTTGCAGGTCATCTATTTGGGATGAAACTTCACATGCTCTGGTTCCTTTCACACTTTAGAGAACTCCCACAGGGCCATCTTCTGAGGATGGGACCATGGCCTGGTGCAGGGCATCCCTGTGCACAACCCTGATTTGGGGCAATCATCCCCACTGTGCTTAGCTTAGGGGGCCATTCCTAGTACAGCTATATAACCTTTGCCTGCCTGCTTAATCTGAAAACAATGATGTGTTACCTTTTCCAGAGCTGATTCCTGCACGGAAAGTCAGGACAAATGCATGTCCATTATCAACTGATGCTGTCAGGTGCCAGTCGTTGAGTTTCTAGGTAGGTAAGGGAGATTCCCAAGCAGGGAGATAGACCATCCAGTCCAGGGCCCCTGCTGGGTCACCAGTTTTGTTACTGACAAAGCCAGTACCCATAAAAATGGGGTCTTTCCCTATTTGATTTTATGAAACCATGACATAAAACTGAACATAAGTGTCAAGCAATGAAGGATTTATTCAATGGCCATAGAATTGAGAAGAAGGAACATGGCTTACAAATCAATTTCTTGATGATTGAGGGATGAGTGGTTTAAAATCTAGATTTTTTTTTTTTAAATAAAGGGGTTGAACATTAAAAGTGAGGGGAGTAATCCAAGTCTTTTCTAGGAATGGGCAGTGAACTTCCCAGAACCAGTAGCACCATCTTCCTTTCTGTCCTTTTATAACTTATTCCAGTCATTGTCATAGCAATTGCTAACTGCCATGGTGCTGGTGGGAGTCCTATTTGGCAAGGAAATGAGATTATAATGAAGCTTGAGGTCATTTAAAAGCCATTTGGTCAGCTATCTTGGTTCTAACCAGTCTCAACTGGTCTGATTACAAAGTAAACTTCTTACAGCAGGCATCCTGATTTTTAAGCCTAAGCAGAATTAGAGTGGGACAGAAATTCAGCTGTATCATGTAGTGATCACACTGGGTAACAGTAGGTCTCTTAAGGTATACACTATGTGATATGAATTTAGTCACTTCAGTGGCTTCAGAAAAGTTTCCTTATTACCAGATATATTCTACATTGCTTCTTTCTACAGGAAATTCGTTCTAAAAGTAGTTGTTAATTTCTTTAGCCTATATCGAATTTTTCCTTTAAATATATGCACCGTAAAAAGAAAAACTTTCAACATTTTGGTCGTTACAACTTGTTTGTTTTCCAAAATAATCAACCTTCAATAAAGACAACTGACCCATTATATTCCAGATGTGGTGTGAGGCTGCAGGCTTATCAAGGTGAATAAAATATTAAACTCATATGATCTCAAGAAAGTCTTCAATTCAGAAAGGGAAGAAAATAAACACATTATTTTAATGCAGTTTGACATGTGTATTGATAGAGATTTGCCCAGGGTCCTGGTTGAAGCTCACCAGAGAGAAATCCTGAAAGACAATCAGTTGAAGGCAAAAGTGGATATACTGTTTTAGACAGAAAAAGTTATGTCTGCAATGGATGAGAGGTCAGAGAGCGCAAAACACACTGGAAATTGCAGGGATCAATAGGCCTGGGGCAGAGAACCTCAGGGAGACAAGTGGCCAGAGGGAGATCAGAGCCATAGGCAGTAAGAAGTATGATCATATTTATATTCCTACAATTATTTTTCCAAATCAGAATTCCTTTAGTAGGGTAAGAAGTATGCTTGGAAGGAATTGTAAGTTGGAACACAGGAGTCAGAAACTGTAGAAGAATTCTGTCTTTTGTTCATTGTTTACAACACATTGAAAAGTCACCATTTGAATCTGTGTGAATTATCTTTTCCCTGATTTCAAAGGTATCTACTGAGAACTAAGCTCTGATTTTTTATTTATTTTTTTTAATACTGCCCCATTTCCTATCTAAGGGTCTGGGAAGTCATGCCAGACAAACCATAAATTCTCATTTGATGCGTTTTATTTAACCCTATATATTGTGACTGACTTTCAATATGACTATGGCATAACATTATGAGACAAGGAAAAAAATCAAAATATTTAACCCAAAATGTACTTCCTTGCTATACCTTGAAATTCTTCCACCAAGTCTCTTGTGAGAAAAACCCACATTCTATAGAGAATCTCCTTTCCTTTTGTTTTCCTTCCTTCCTTTCCAGGTCCAGGAGATAATCAACTAAGGGCCAAGCACCCTTTTAGGTATGATAAGAAACATTTTACAACCTGCTCACTCTCTGAAGTCTGCTATCTGAGAGCTTCTTCTGCACAATAAAACTTGATCTCCACAATCCTTTATCTTAACCTGAGCATTTCCTTTCTATTGATCCCAGGTCTTCAGATAAACTCAACCAATTGTCAACCAGAAAATATTTAAATTTCCCTATAGCCTGGGAGCCCTGGATTTGAGTTGTTCTGCCTTTCTGAACCAAACCAATGTATTTCCAAAATGTATTTGATTGATGTCTAATGCTGCCCTAAAATATATAAAACCAAGGTGTACCCCAATCACCTCCTGAGGGCTGTGTCATGGGCCATGGTCACTCATATTTGGCTCAGAATAAATCTCTTAAATTATTTTACAGAGTTTGACTCTTTTCATCAATTCTGCAAGTAATATTAAATTATGTTGTGTGTGTGACTATAGACTATACAAAGAATCCAATGAAAGATACAAGTCTCCTTCTTCTATAAAAGTGTATGTATGTATCTATATGAAATTGTGTATACTTAATTTCAAGGTGTTCACAGTTTTCCTGAAGCTCATTCATGGTTGCTTTAGGGAATTGAATTAAGAATCCTGAATCTAGTACTTATGTATCAATGTGAAATAAGAATGTTTGTTCCCCTCCCCTAAAACCACCCGTATACAAAATAATTTTTGTTTCCAGTTCATTCATTTAGTGACTAGAAACATGAAGTACTATATTACTTGGATTCTGGGTAGGACCAGATATATATCACCCTGGTTACATAATCCCTTATCTATGAGTGTATAAACTTTCAGGGACTAGTACCTTTCCTTATGTCTGTTCTAAATCACTCCGATGCTATTATTGTTCTGTTTTCTTCTGTTTCATTCTCACTGGAGTTAGAGGCCAAATGTGAACACAGCTTAAAGAGTCATTTTGCAGGAGTAAGTGTAGGTGCTTGAAGCAGGAGCCCCATCATTTATAGTTACAAGATGTCACAATAAATGTATTAGGGGGATAGATTTTTATCCATGTTCTTAGTGAAGCTCAATTAAAAAATTAACCTACCTTTTTAATGTTTCCCTCTATTGAGCACTTAAAACAGCTGTCTTTGGCTCTACAGTACAGTGAAAATCTCTTGTTAAAAAGTAAGAAAGGTGAAGGATTTTATTTTTTTCATTTATTTCTACTCTGCCACTTCTATATGCCTTCCAATGTAAGCTTAATTGACACAGCAGGTGCATACTCATTTGACTAAATGAATATTTTTTTAAACAAAGACCTACACATAGTTATTAAGCCTCTAGTTAACATAAAAAATAATATATATTTTCCATACATTTCAGTTGGAAAAATACTAACTCCATGCCAAATATTTTAGTCACCTAAATGTGGATCTACAGTGATAAAAACGAAAGCCACTAAGAAGTGTAATGCATCTGCACACAATCTTATATATTTCTCAGTGAAAGGCAGGCTGGTTTGTGATACACAGGAAGTAGGCATCTTTTTTTGACAGTCATACCTGTGTCTGCACACCTGAGAGGTTGTGGAGAGATAGTTAATTGTGAGCCTGGATTAACAGAAAATGTCCAGTAGTTGAAATCCCAGTAAGAATTACATATACATATATAATTGAGCCAAGTGGTTGATTATAAAAAAAAAAGTGTCAATTAATAGTATTTGGTGGCTGGGTGCAGTGGCTCACGCCTGTAATCTCAACTGTTTGGGAGACTGAGGTGGGCAGATCACCTGAGGTCAGAAGTTCAAGACCAGCCTGGCCAACATGGCGAAACCCCATCTCTACTAAAAATATAAAAATTAGCTGGGTTTGATGGTGGCCACCTGTAATTCCAGCTACTCAGGAGGCTGAAGCTGGAGAATTGCTTGAACCCAGGAGTGGGTGGTTGCAGTGAGCTGAGTTAGTGCCATTGCACTCCAGCCTGGGCAACAAGAGTGAAACTCTGCCTTAAAAAGAAAAAGAAAAGAGTATCTGGTGAGTGACACTGGTGTCAATAAAAAAAGTGGGGGATGATTTAAAGTCCCTTGAAAGCTTTCTTATCCCAAACTATTTTCATCACAAGTCATATTTTCCTAGTACTATAAACATTTCTTTCAGTTAGAAGGACTCTTCACAAAATAATGGAGAATTGTAACATGTAAACCTACTTGTTAACCACATTGAGATGAATTTATTAGATTTATCAATCAATGATCAATGTATCAATTTTGTATCTCTTGTTTTTTCCTCTAGGGCCTTGTCTAAATTCTGAGTGATGAAGGCTTCATTTGATGAGAAGTCAGTTGGGGGTCAGTTTATTGATTGGTTAAAATATCTGTTTATTCATCCATGTTCAACCACTTTTTAATGAGTTGTATGTCATGTTTTAGGACACTGGAGTTATTCTACAGCTTTCATGCCATTCTAGGGCACAGAGATTTTTGTCAAGTTATCTTTAGTCCTATTGGCCATGTTTAATTGCCTAGCTGGTTTCTCTTGAGAATAGTGTAGCTTCCTCTTGGTTGTATATGATAAGTGAGGCAAAATTTCCCACTGAGCTTGAAAGCTTTGATTCTAATTTGGGATTTGTTTTACCCCTACAGCCCGCAGGGCCTTGACCTACTCTTCTACTGTACATGATTGGAAAAAAAAAAAAAGTTTGGGGAGGGGAACTACTGTTTTTAAGCATTGGATGGTAGAACAGGACTGTTATTTCTAAGAGACGGGAAACAGACAAGCTCAGCCCAACAATCACTCCAAATGTCAAACTATGATTCCTGATTTCAAATACACTCATTAGCTTCTTTAATCTTTAGTTTCTTTACTTTTGAAATAGAGATAATATTAGTGCCTACTTCATCAGATTGCTATAAGAAATTGATGAGATAAATAAAAAAATCAGTTTGGTGCCTAGCACAAAAAATAGTTTAATAGATGTATCTTTTATTATCATTATCACTCTTTTAAATTATATGTATTATATATATATATAATATGTGATATATGTTTATAATACATGTCAAAAGATGAAATTACAACAAATTTAGTTTTAGATTAAATTTGCTTTTATTCACTATTCATGAATCAGGACAGCCTCCACTCTACAAAATAGAATTAGCTTCTATTTGGCAATGGCAGAATAGTAAGGCAGAGTAGACCTCCTTATTATGCTGATGTAGGTAGACCGGAATATCCAATTTTCAGGAAAGAAAACTGATCTGTTTTAGGATCCATCTGCTTTCTTAAAGTCTCAGTTTGATTATGCAGCACCTGGGAGGAGTGGCTCCATTTTGGTTTGGTCTGGTCTGTTGGGGCCTAGTGCAGGAGTTCAGTCCAGAACAATGACTTCCCATAATTTTTGTTTAATATATGTGTGTATTATAATAGTCATTATGATTATTGATCATTATTTTTATGAGTATTTGTTCAGTGTTGCTGTAACGTAGTGGTTATCCAGAAATAGTTTCCTTATATGGTAACAGTTCCCTCCATTCACCCCTACTTGAGTCAATCTCAACTTTGTACTTTGGAATTTGTTTTTTGGTGAGTAAAGTTAGGGGAGCTTCTTGGGGTAAACCAGTTGGGTTAAAATAGTTAAATTCCAACATCATCTGAATATGTTGGTTATCTTAAGCTTATCATGGTAAAGTTAAATTACAAAATCATAAAAGTTGGAATAACTTTGAATCATTTTTTAGTCTATTGCTTTGTCTTTGTGCAGAACATCATGTGAAAACATCATTTTGCAGACACGTAATGATCAAATCTATGTTTAAATGCTTTCAGAAAAGGAGATGCATAGTCTGCCTCAACAGACCTTTCTAGAATTTCACAAACTTCAGGTCTAAACTAAAGAGCCTGTGCTGCTTTTCAAAGGTTGTCCCCTCCCCTCCCCCTCCACGAAAGACAAGGGAAACCAGCAGGACTGTTTCTGAAGGCAAGAAGATGCTAAGCCAAAACCTATTGCCCCCATTGTTAATGGTTTCTGAATTCTAACATTCACAACTAATAGCAGACACTTTAAGACCTAAGGTGTGAAAAGTTAACTTTAATAGGAGTAAACGCTAGTTCCTACCAATTTCTTAGCTGTGAATTTAGTAAAACAATTTACTCTGGCACAGCCTTGCTCTGCTATGTTGTTACTATCCCTGGTGCAGTAAGATTGGTGCCAGAGTTCCAGGCAACAGTGGAAGGCAGAGCATAGTGAAGAGTGAGAAGAGACTATTTTGTATTCCAACAACACTCTCTTTCCATCCGTCAACCAACATTTTGTCTAATGTTTTATGTCAATGTAGTTGTTGGGATGGATCACCATGTTTAGTTGCACTGTTACCCAGTATGATAGCTAGTAGTCATATGCATTTGTTTACATTTAAATTCATAGGAATGAAAATTAAATAAAATTTAAAATTCAGTTTCTGAGTCTCATTAGCCATATTTCAAGTACTCAAGAATTCCATAAAGCTAATGGCTACTAAATGAGACACTGTAGAAAGTGAACTTTCTCTCATCCCAGAAATCCTTTTTGGAGTACTGGAATTTTAGGAAGATCGGGATTTATCTCTGAGTTGGAGAAAAGGTCATCTTCTTTGAAAGCTGAATATCTGAACAAATTGGTTTATATGAGCAAGGAATACATGCAGGTGGGATCTGAGTGTGCAACATGCTCTGTCCGCCACATTATGTTTTGAGGAACAAAGACTGACTCATCACATAAACTTTACTCTTAGAATTTCATATTCCATATACCTCTCTTCTGCACTAAATTTTAGCTGGCAAATAGAGAAGTGGCAGGGGGATTTGCACATAATATCTATGAATTAGAGTTGGCACTATAAATTGGATATAAGACAGCTGCTTAAAATCAAAAGTAAAAGAATGCCTGCAAAGGCAGCATAGAACACATAAGAATGAATTATACCATTCTCCATAGCAAATAAATGTGTCTGTATTTTAATTTCTACAACAAATGCATGGTTTTGTTTTCATATTGCCAGATATCAAGTGGAAACATATTTTGTGTTAAGGAGGGATAGCTCATTGTTTTAAACTAATGATTTGCATTATCTATAAGGAGGAATTTATAAGATCCCAATGGGAAATTGAGCTCCTACTTAGTTTATTTCTTTTTCTTCAAGGCAAATTAACTATCTAAGCAGAAGAAATGTGATTCCAAATGCATTTCAGTTTACATGTAACAGTCCTAGCTTCTCTTGCTGCTTCACTATACCCCTGTCCACCAAAGGTAAAATGCCATGTAGGAATATTGGAAGAATCCCCAAATTCTATTTAAACTGTTCAAATTATTTTAAAAGTCAAAAGTGGAGAAAAACTGCTGATAATATTATTAAGACTTTCCCATATAAAGGAAAGAATAAATTTTGATTATGTTAAAACTATACAAAAATGAAAGGAGACTCTGGGAAAAAATGTTACAATGCTTTTTGGTAGCAGAGCTGAAGGATATTCTTTCTTACACAGGAAAGAAGAGCAGAGCAAGTATACCTCTCGGGTCACAAAGCACTAAGGCAATTTACTCCTGTCTGTGTTTTTATCAACGATTCTTCGTTTATAATCCCTGACCTCTGAGAAAATTTGGGCCTGGCGTGTTCTCTGCCCAGCTGAAGGTCATGCTCCGTTCTGTTTGCTGTATCTGAAATAGCCGAATGCTTTTATCCTAAATCCATGCTTTTGGTTCCTGGACCATCTAACCATCTGATTAGCTCCATCTTTTATCTCCCATCTCAGTGGCTTTAGACCTTTGGCCTCGTTGTTTCTGATGTTCCCTCCATACACTGATTGATACAGCACAGCAAAAGTTGGTTTTAGAGCCCTAAGAGGGGAAAACCTGGCAGCCTCCTTGCACTCCAGTTAATACCTTGTCAAAAGTAGTCTGGACGCTGGAGAACTATCAACCATTTTTAAACATTTTTTAAGCTTTTCATTTCTTCTTGTGCCCTTTCATGCTTTACAACTACTTGAAATTAAAAAGAAAACAAAAAGAAAATAAATAAAAAAGCTTAAAAATGTATTACAGGTAACAAGAGCAAACTAATTTTTTAGTAATATTTTATATTAATTATTTTATAGTATACATAAATTTCCCTTTTTAATTTTGTTTGATAGCTATTTTAAATGCCAGATTTAGGCTGGGATTATGGAAATTCATTATAATTTGCATCTTCTTTGTTAATTGCCTTAATTATAAAATAACACTCGAACTACATATTTCCACATTTGACAGGTCTTGATGTTGTATATACATATTCCTTCAACTCCTTTATTAAATCCTAAATCTTGTTTCTAAGTCAAAATATGTGTTTAAAATTGCTCAGGTGGTCATCATTCTTTCATTATTACAGACTGTCTTTCTATTCTAGACAACTATTTTAAAAACCTATGTTGGTTTTAAGATGTATCATATAAAAGACTGTGATATAGGGGTAGCTTGAGCACCTGGAGGACAGGACACCTACATCTGAATCCCAGGATCAGTAATAACAGGGTGGATTTGGTCATGCCATTTGGCTTCCCATTATCTTAGCTGCCTCTTTTGCAAGACTAGGGTGCTTTTCACGATAATTTCTAATTTACTCTCATGTTCAAAATGTTATGGCTCAATAACAAAAATATAAGCAACTCGATTTTTTAAATAGGCAAAATACTTAAATAGGTACTTCTCCAAAAATAATACATATATGGCTATCAAGCATGTGAAAAGATTTCCAACATCATTAGTTGTTAAAAGATTCAAATCAGCACCATAAGGTGATACCCTTTCACATTTAGCAAGATGGCCATACTCATCAAAAACAAAAACGGAAAAACAACCCCTAAAACAGAAAACAACTATTGAAGAGGTTATGGAGAAATTGGAAACCTCACAAACTGGGGGTAGGAATGTAAAATGTTCAGCATGTGTGGAAAACTGCTTGATAGTTTCTCATTAAGTTAAACATAAAATTATTATATGACCCAGCAATTCTACTTCTAGGTATGTACTGAAGATAAGTTAAAACGGGTCCTCAAACAAAAACTTGTACACACATATTAATAACATCTCTATTAACAATAGCCAAAAAAGTGTAAACAATCCAAATGTCTATCAATAAATAACAAAATATGCATATTCACACCGTGGAATACTACTCAGCCGTAAAAAGAAATGAAGAACTCACACATGCTTCAATGTGCATACACTTTGAAAATATTATACTAAGTAAAAGAAGCCAGACATAAAAGATCTTATATGATATGATTCCATTTATATGAAATATCTGGAATAGGCAAATCCATAGAGACAGAAAGTAAATTAGCAGTTGTCAGGAGCTGGAAGGAGGGAGGAAGGGGGAATAATTGCTTAATGCATGTGGGTTTTCTATTTGCACTGATGAAAAAGTTTTGGAACTAGATAGTAATGATGGCTGCAAAACATTGTAAATATATTTGTTGCTACTGAACTCTACACTTTAAAATAATTAAAACAGCCAGTCATGGTGCCTAATGTCTGTAATCTTAGCAATTTGGAAGACCTAGACAGGAGAATCTCTTGAGCCCAGGAGTTTGAGATCAACCTGGACAACACAATGAGACCTTGTCTCTACATAAAAAAATAAAGAAAATTAGCCAGACATGCTGGTGCACACCTGTAATCCCAGTTATTCAGGAGGCTGAGGTGGGAGAATCACTTGAGCCCAGGAGGTGGAGGTTGCAGTGAGCTGTGATAGCACCACTGTGCTCCAGCCTGGGCAACAGAGCCAGACACTGTCTAAAAAAATAAAAATAAAAGATTAAACTGGTAAATTTGATGTTATCTAAATTTTACCAAGGTGAGACAAATGAGGACTCAGTTTACATAAAGTAGCGTCCTAACTGCCATTGGCAGCAGCTGAAAGGGGAATTTTTTGTTTGTATAGTTTTGCAATGTGAAGAAACAGCATTTGGAGGCATCATAGAAAGTAGAGCTCTGAGAAATTAATTTTCAACATAACCATGAGCTCCTGATCTTTAGGAATTCAAATCTTGACTTTTAGCTATATAATGCCTTGTTGTAATTGCTAAATCGTCTCTTCTTTTTTTCTTTTTCTTTCATTAGCATTGTCTTTGTCTGCAGGTATATGCTGGGTTTTCTTACTGTTTCCTACAAACATGATTCTCTCTCGGTTATATTGTATCTCTTTTTTTGCTTAGTTTGTGCTCAGGGGGTTTCACACACTATTCTGCATTACAATAAAAAAAACTTCCAAATACTTCAAAATAAAATATCCAGCAGATAGTGAAATAATACTTTAGGGCTTCCTCACAGCACTTACAAGTTTGTAAAAGTTATCACAGTGTTGGATATGATGACATAAGCAGCTGGGTTTTATTTCATCTACTTTAATAAGTAATATTAATGTACATACATTTAATAGTTACAACCATAGTGAGTGACAAGTTTAGATATTTTTAAAAAGTACTTATTCTTTTTTTTTTAATTTTTTGACTTAGAGCTACCTGCTTGCCTATTATTAATTTAATTTAGTCATGTCTGTGGTTAATTCCCATATAATACAGTGCTTGTTTTCTCATTCTATTCAGGTCTCATCTGCTGAACATTCTCTCCCAGCTTTCACATTTCCCTGTGCTCCCTCTTTCCTGCTGTTTCTAGGTTGCTTCATGTCTCTGGTAGTCTATGCCCCCAGACTCCAGTGCCGTCACC
This sequence comes from Plecturocebus donacophilus, assembly GCA_004027715.1. Classification (NCBI taxonomy): domain Eukaryota; kingdom Metazoa; phylum Chordata; class Mammalia; order Primates; family Pitheciidae; genus Plecturocebus; species Plecturocebus donacophilus. The sequence continues at coordinate 166,755 of PVKP010000638.1, read as the reverse complement.
ATTGACATGCTTAGCCAGTCTCTGCTCAGCAGAGGTGGTACCTATGAATAGCCACTGGAGGCCCCCTGGGGACATGTTCCACCCATAGGGAAATAGCTTTCTCCCTCTTGGCTCAACTCTTCATCCACACTAGAGTTTTGTTTGGTTTGTTTATCATTGTGTCTGTGTGGTTTTTTTTTTAATATAATACGTTTGCCTAATGAAACCACAACCAGCTAAGTAATTCTTTCCCTCAATAAGCTCGTCATTACACTTGATGCCTCAAAACTGTGGGCTTTCCAAAGGCAGTCTGCAGCTCTGCCGGTGAGTCTGGGTTCTATTTACTGCCTCCTCACAGTCCTTCAGTGCTTCTGCAGGATGCCTCCTTTAGGAACCCCAGACAAGAAGCATAAAGTATGGTGTCATCTCCTCCTACTTCTCTAACTTCACAGGGAACTCTAATGTCATTCCAAATGAGGAGGGTGCATATATTACTGAGTTTGAATGAGCAGGATGTATATGCAAACATTTGCATACATACACAACAACTAAATAAACATGCGCCAGACTTTTTCTTCTTTCCCTCTCTGCCTTTCTCTTTCTTTCTTTTCCTTTTTTCTTTCCTTCCTCTCCTCCCTTCTTCTTTATTCTTTCCTTCCTTTCTTCTTTCTTATTCTTTCTCTCTCCTTCCTTCTTCCCTCCCTCCCTCCTTTCTCCCTTCTTTCCTTCCTTCCTTTTCCTTCCTTTCTTCCTTCCCTTCCTCCCTCCCTCCCCTTCCTCCCTCTCTCCTTTCCTTCCTTCCTTCCTTCCTTCCTTCCTTCCTTCCTTCCTTCCTTTCTTCTCTCCTCTATTTGTTGTGTTTAAAGAGAAAAAAGAGTTCAAGACACTGAGGAAAACAGAATAGATTGATAAACAGGATTGCATATTTACTCAAGTACAACTACTCACATAAAGAAATACTGACTAATTTCCATAGGAATCTAATTTCATCAACTGTTTCAACCCTTCTGAGTTAGAAGAGGTGAAAGCGGGGGAAGACCCTCTAATCCAGTAAAAACTGTCTATTCATATATAAGGTCCTTTAAGGTAGATGTTTAGACAATTTTGGATAATTTTTGGAGTTTTCTTTTGTCTCCTGCTTTTCTCCTAGGTAAGATCTAGTTATATGAAGAAGGGGTTTAATGGCCTCAAAGGCTTGAAGGTTTGGGTTAGAATGGTGTCTCTGATCCCCAGTAGTGTCCTTCCTTCATTCACTCTCCCTTCCTCAGCCTCCAGCTCTATCCCTGCGTTTCCCTGAAGCTCCGCTGATCTGGCCTTCCCTCTAAAGTATTGGCTGCTTCTGTGTGACTGGTTATGGCCTCCCATCCTAGATGCCATCTGCCGATGGCTTTTGCTGCACTCTGTGGCTGGGCAACAGTCTGTCCTTTCCCAGTTTAGCTGGGGTTCTGGCAGCCCTCCTTGATAAACTGGCCATGCCTTGGCTCTCCCTATTTGTGGAACCTGCTGAGGTGTGGGCATGAGTCCCATCAGCTCCAAGCCTACGTACAACTATAGGAATCCTTGCCTGTGCCATAGCAATACCTTGCAAGGGCATGTGAGAACTTCTGTATTCTATCACTGCCACAAAAATTGCAAGGTGGCACTGAATTAAAAAATCTAGCTCCTCCCTTTGCCCAAATACACTGTGTTCTCACTTCTTTTCTAGATGGTTGTCCTTAGGGAAGTATGGGTGTTCTGCCATGCTGGGTCTGCCATGATACATGAGGAAAACTTGGGCAGAAGCTCCTGAGGCCTTGGTATTCTCCAAAATGAAAGAAATTCATCCCTCACTTTAGGAGTTCAGTCCAAAGAAATGGGATCTGGCCGCATTCCTGGTTTCCTGACTACTCAGCACTGGCTTCTGTCATCCCATTAACCCACTAGGCGTGGAGAGAATGTGGATTTTTCTCTAGTTTTATTTTTATTTTCTTTAGATGAAATTCAACAATCAAGTTTTCCAGAATTTTTCTTGCTGTATTAAATGGATAGATAAAATAATTTTAACAGTTATTTTTCTCTCTTAAAAGAACCTTACTTCCTTTCAACATTTTTTTTTCTTTCTTTCTACAATCTCGCACTATTTTGGGTGTCAAAATTTGAATTTTTAACTCTTTCTTCCTTTTTGTTTTCTGAGTGTAATAATACTAACATCATCTTGCCTCTATGCCCACACATGTGTAGACACTTTTTTTTGGGGGGGGGGGGCGAAGTTTCACTCTGTCGCCCAGGCTGGAGTGCAATGGTGCAATCTTTGCTCATTGCAACCTCCATCCCCTGGGTTCAAGCAATTCTCCTGCCTCAGCCTCCTGAGTAGCTGGGATTATAGGCACGTGCCAACATGCCCAGCTTATTTTATACTTTCAGTAGAGATGGGGTTTCACCACGTTGACCAGGCTGGTCTCAAACTCCTGACCTCAGGTGATCCACCTGCCTTGGCCTCCCAAAGTGATAGGATTACAGACATGAGCCACTGCACCCTGCTGACCCTTTTAAGAAGAAATATCCAAGACATGGACACAAGTAAAGAAATTAGTAGGTGTTCTTTGGTGTAGTACTGAGCACTTACTATGGCACAAACCTGACTGAGGATGCTCTAATTTTGTAGGCATGGTTCCCTTCATTAGACTACCTTTAACTATTGATTCGTATAGAGGTTAACTTGTAGAAAACTGATATTTGAAAATGTATCTTGACTGAGAGCAACACATCTGATTCTTGTTCAATAGTAATGCAAAATTTTTTTACCCAGGAAAGGAAGTAATGGCAAATGTTAGGGTTTACTGCCATTCAGGTATGAATCAGTTTTGTATCTAGTCGCAAATTCTTTTCAGCTTTACGGTGACTGACAGACTACATAAATCTTATAAGAAACATTCTTGAAAAAAATCAGCTCACAAAAGGCAGATTAATAAGAGAAAAGGCATAAAAATTGATTAACATACACTCAGAGGAGTACCATAGCATGATTACCCACTCCCAAATAGGGTTCAGAATCTTACATATCATCTGGAGATTACAGAAAAGAATGAGGGCTTGCATCCTGGCAAAAAAGGTAATGGGGAGTGAGAGAAAAATTCTGTTGAGGAACAATAAATAATTACTAATAAAAGCAAGTGGATCAGGAAACTGATACTTGTAAATAGTTTTTGGAACTAGAATGATCCTGAAAGGTAGGTATTATCTTGTGAAAGGATCTGTTCCAGTGTGGTCACCTTCTTGGTCTTCTTTTCTGCAATAGATAATGGGTTAACAGGAAGGGTAAGAAAAACAATTGTTCTCCTTGATGGGTCCCTCTCGTTTTCATCCATCTTGGGTGGGAGGAGTTGGGGGAGTTTCCAGTGTCTGTTGATCTAAGGCCCTTTAATATAAAATGTTTGTTATGCCAGGAAACCATATTATGGGGGTAAAGTTGTTTATCCTCCTTTAATCTCTTCTGTTTTTAATTATTTTTACCATCTTACTGTTTCTCTTATTAGCTTATGTGTTAAGTAAAATCGTTGACCATGTTTATGACATTTAGAGATTTATATTTTAACAATATATATATAATATGGAATGTCAATGGAAATACATTATTTACACTTTTGTCTCACTTAGGAAATTTTTTTTTTTAAATGTAGAGACAAGATCTTGTTAGTGCTCAGGCTGGTCTTGAACTCCTGGTCTCAAGCAATCCTCCCACCTTGGCCTCCCAAAGTGGTGGGATTACAGCATAAGCTACTATGCCTGGCCACATAGGAAATTTAATCATTTTTTAAAAACATGACTTAGGAGTAAAAACATTATTAGGTTAAAAAAAGTATATTTCTATTAATTACATTGTGAAAATTATAGTACATTCTATACTAATGCAAGTTATGCAATATTCACAAAAGAAAAATATGTCAATTGAATTAAACAAACATGTAAGTGATAAACAATAATATAAGTATAGTTTATAAACAAATTGCAATTGACCAGGCACAGTAGTTCATGCTTGTAGTCCCAGCACTTTGAGAGGCTGAGGTGAGAGGATCACTTAAGCCCAGGAATTTGAAACCAGCCTGGGCAACATGGTGAAACCTTATCTCTACATAAAAAATTACAAAAAATTAGCTGGACTTGGTGGTACCTGCCTGTAGTCCCGGCTACCTGGGATGCTGAGGTGGGAGAATCCCTTGAGCCCAGGAAGCAGAGGCTGCAGTGAGCCAAGATTGTACCACTGCACTCCAGCCTAGGTGACAGAGTGAGACCCTATCTCAAAAAAGAAAAAAAAAATCAATTATTGAAACTTTACTCTGCTCACTCAGAATAAAAGAGGTTGATTGGGGTTATTAATGAAGGCTGATGAAGTAGTGAAAGAGAATCATTCTTTTGAAGATGCATCTTTACACTTTTGGAGAAGCATATTTATCTTCCACTCAAATTGTGCTTAAAGAACACAAGGACAAAATTCTAGAATCACAGTCAAAGAAAGGAAACAACACACACGTGCACACACATGGAGGAAAGTCATTGACCCACAAGCTGTGAGAAATTGTTGAAAGTTTGAAATAGTTGAAACAGAATTAAAAAAGGAAATGACTACTTAAATTACCTAAACCATATTATTGATGCAAAAAAGGCAGAATCAACATCAAGAATGGGCTATGCTTCTTCAGGTAGTTAGACAGGCATGAATGGGGCAGGAGAGTGCTCTTCCCACACCTGCCAGAAATGTCAGGCGATCATCAGTGATGGTTCAATAATTATCACATTGCCTCTCTAAAAATGATACTTCTAATTCAGCAGACATCATCAGGGAGAGACTATCTCCTGATGGTGCACAGCGGTTACATTAGAGTGTTAACTGAATGTAGGTGCCAAGGAGAAGCAAAACGGACTTCCAATAAAAATTCAGGGTCTGATGTGGTGGCTCACATCTGTAATCCCAGCACTTTGGGAGGTCAAGGCAGGTGGATCACTTGTGATCAGGAGTTTGAGACCAGCCTGGTCAACATGGTGAAACCCCATCCCTACCAAAAATATAAAAATTAACCAGGCATTGTGGTGAGCACCTATAATCCCAGCTACTTGGGAGGCTGAGGCAGAAGAATCACTTGAACCTGGGAGGTGGAGGTTGCAGTGAACCAAAATCACATCACTGCACTACAGCCTGGGTGATAGAGCAAGACTCCATGGAGTATGGCCTCCCCAGGGCACACCACCAGAAGAGGGAAGGAACCCTTAGGTGGGCATTCTTACAACTTCCTAAACACACTATGAATGCTCACCTCCCAAGCACAAGGAGGGCACTGCACATGTGGGCAGCCCACCCTAAAGGAAGAATCATGGGAAAGGGGCCAGCCTATAAAGTCCTAGGATCAAGGTTAGATGTTGAACTTGACCTTGGTGACCGCTTAGGTCTCTTCCAAGCATACTGTCCTTTCTTTCCTGCTCTAAAGCCTTTTTAAATAAACTTATATTCCTACTCTGAAATGTACCTTGATCTCCTTTTCTGCCTTGTTCCCTTCAGTTGAATCCCTTCTGAGGAGGCAAGAATTGAGGTTGCTGTAGATGCATATGGATTTGCAGCTAGAAACTTGGACGCTTTCCACCAGTAACATATTTGGTGCTGTGTGACTCAGATATTTGCCACTGGTAACAATGCAAGGACATATTTGTGGTTACCAAGAACAGAGAGGAATCAAGAACCAGCACTGGGCTACTTCGTCTGGTGTACTACTGCAGGACCAACCAAGCTTTGCTTCCCTTGCCCAGGAGCTCTCACCTTGCCCTCATCCAGGCAGCAGCTTTAAGAAGGTCAAGAAGCAGAGAGTGCTAGAGCTAGCATTAGATAACCAAGGCATGGAAGTCATTTTTAAAAAAATTAGTCTGGCACACAGTGTATGTGTAGGCTTTATATCTATGTGGCATAGTGAGTTCATATTTCTTAGATGGCATGGGAAGTTCTATTCTACTTGACCTTTTTGCTCCGAAGATAGCACAGAGGCAGGTGAAATAAAGAAAAAAACAAACATGGCCTGGAAGTGAAAAGCAGTAGACAGAGATAAAGCTCTCATTTTTTTTCTGTTCCTGGTCTGAAAGCTGGCTAACAGACTGCTGTGGTAGAATAAAGAAGATCCAAAGCTTAATTTTGCTTAGTATTTTAAACATTTAAAAATAAATATATTTACTATTATCATTTTTAATGATAGAAAAGTTATCTTTTTCCATATAAATATTATCTCAAAATTTTGCAAAAGCCTTTTAAATCAAATGCAACGACATTCTAACTGAGCCAGAGTTGAGAGTCGTAATAAGCAATATTTGGAGTTAATCAACCCCATCTCCTGACTAATCACCACTTTAGACGATAGCATCTTTCTGTGATAAGTTATCTTCATGAGACGGAGCTGAGAGTCAACTAATCTACAGAGTTAATTAATGGCTCCTCCCTAGTTCCCAAATCTTCATTATTTCAATAAGTTCTTCAAATGTGCTTTTGGCAAACAAGGCTTCCTATTTTTGCAATGTTCAACACACTCCTGAACTGCTATAAAATTATTGTTGTAGGCACTGTAAATAGATGTACAGAAGTAACTATGATAAATGGCCTTTCAGACTTAGCACCCACCAGTAACTGGCAAATGTGTGTTAAAAAAAAAAAAGTAGAACTTTTACATCTAACCAGCTCAGGTAGGAAATGCTGTACGACTTAGAATTATCCATCAGAGAAGATGAAATAGGTATTAGTCTTAGAGATCAGTTCTTCAACCGATGAATAAATAAATTGAAATTTAGGGTAATTAAGTGATATATGGAGTTCCACAGGCCTTTCCTGGCAGAATCAAGACTAAAACCAAGGTTTTTTCACTTTCAATTCAGTGCTTTCTCATTATGTTACACTAAATAAATAAGAAAGTTGATTGATGAACTTCAATTATTTAATCCAAGCTACCTTGATCGGAAAACACGAATTCAATATTTTATTTAAAGCTACTGCAACTAAAGGCTGAAAGTCAAAACATAAAAATTTTGGGTCAGACACAGTGGTGCACACCTGTAATCCTAGCACTTTGGGAGGCCGAGGCGGGTGGATCACCTGATGTTAGGAGTTCAAGACCAGCCTGGCCAACATGGAGAAACTCTATCTCCACTAAAAATACAAAGAAAATTAGCTAGATATGGTGGCAGGCACCTGTAATCTCAGCTACTCAGGGGGCTGAGGCAGGAGAATTGCTTGAACCCAGAAGGTGGAGGTTGTAGTGAACCAAGATCACGCCATTGCACTCCAGCCAGGGTGACAGAGCAAGACTCTGTCTAGAAAAAAAAAATTATATATATATATAGAAGGGAGCTAGTATTCAGTTATGCAGTTAATAAGTAGTTTTAGAAAATATACTGTGCATTTCTAAGTAATTCTTCTTTCCCAAAGACATAAATGTTGCATGTTATATTGTCTGTTTAGGATAAATGTTTATTAAAGCAGTACAACAACTACCAAATAAGTGCACTGATAGCAAGGAGGTCTCATTTTAGTGAAAGCAAAGAAGGTTTATTGAATTTTATTCTGTTTCTCGTAGTTATACCTTGGGTGAGGGTATCCAAGAATTTGGGGTTAAGGCAAATGGTGAAAATGAGGCACAGGTGGAAGTCCAAGAGGTTGAGGAAAAGTAAAATTATAAAGATAATGAAAGAAGTGTTAGAATTCTACTTTCTTTAAAATTTTGTGCCATGTCTGGCCAATTGCTCAGTTATCAATTACTCGAATGGTGTCTGTTGCTTACTGGAGAGTAGAAGGAAAACCCTTTTCTTTAGAGGCTGCTTTTGATGTTACTTTTGTGAGTCTAATGAAAATTAAAAGCACCTGCAGCCTCACAGCTTCACCTTCAGGACAAACAACCAAGACTGCCCTCATCAACCTCACATTAATATTTATTCTGAAAAATTCCTCCCAGAAAGAGAAGAGTGTAAACCAGTAAATAACTTCATGGTTCACTTGAAGAACTTCCCAAATCCAGATAAACTTCTTCCCTGAAAGAAGTACACTTAACCAGCCTTCTTTTAAAACAATGGTTTGTGTGTCTGGGTGGACAACCTTTATCTCAGGATAATAGATGGTTCAAATAGACAGAGAGATCATTTATCTGAAAACTGGTGACTCAGAATGCTTTTGCTGAAATCTGCAACTTGATTTGTCCACTGCCCTAAGCCATTAAAACAAAACACTGGGCCGGGTGTGGTGGCTCACACTTGTAATCCCAGCACTTTGGGAGGCCGAGGCGGGCAGATCACAAGGTCAAGAAATCGAGACCATCCTGGCCAACATGGTGAGACCCCATCTCTACTAAAAATACAAAGATTAGCTGGGCGTGGTGGCACATGCCTGTAGTCCCAGCTACTCAGGAGGCTGAGGCAGGAGAATTGCTTGAACCCAGGAGGTGGAGGCTGTAGTGAGCCGAGATTGTGCCACTGCACTCCAGCCTGGCGACAGAGCAAGACTCTGTCTCAAAAAAAAAAAAAAAAAAAAAAAAAAAAAAAAAAAAAAAAAAAAACACTGTACCCAATCCCAGTCAAATTCAGGCACTAATTTACCCTTTACCCACTGACAACACCTCAAACCCTTTAAATATTCACAGCTTTCCTCCTTTAGGACATTACTAAGTCTTTTTTAAGTTGTCACTCTACCTTACCGTAACAAGTTATAAGCTGGGCCTTCCTTGATGAACAGGTTATTCTGGTGTTCTGTTGGGACGATCAGCAGCTCAGCTGACACTCTTAATGGCAAACAGCTTTTCAACCACAGAAGTGGCAACTACTGTATTATTCATAAGTATATACACCTAAATGTTCTTGATAGATTTTTTGTTTGTTTTCCCATGTATCACTTATTTGTAAGACAAAATATTATGTAAAGTATTTATTTTTGTCAGACAAACAATCTTAACCAGCATTTTCTATTCTTCTTTCTGCTGAACACTACATAGGGTCCAGCAAAAAGAAGCTGCTGGACTCTTGACCTACTGAGCTGCTGTGGAACAGGACAGTTCTGCCTGGCTCAATGCTCCTCCACTGGCTACTCTGCTTAGGAGCAACTCTTCCCACATATGGCTGAACCTCAGCCCCACACTCCAGACTCTCAACTCAGCAAACTTTTATTATTTCTTTGAGGGCAGGAAGAAGTCCTGTTGACATCAAAAGAAAAGACTGCATTCTACTGAAGCTCTGCTCTGCCTGATTCAAATGTGAACTGAGTTCACCTCCCCTCAGGTGGCTGCTGTGAAGCAATGTGAGGAACATCTCTATCTCTAATTCCAAATGTGAAATATAGGTGGGGAAGTTGCTCCCTCACCCTAGGAATTTCCCCAACCCTACAAAGCAAGTTCCCAAGTGTGTTAGTCTGCTTTCACACTGCTGATAAAGACATATTCAAGACTGGGCAATTTACCCAAAAAAAAAAAAAAAAAAAAAAAAGAAGAAGAAGTTTAATGGACTTGCAATTCCATGTGGCTGGGAGGCCTCACAGTCATAGCAGAAGGCAAAAGCCACTTCTTACATGGTGACAGCAAGAGAGAGAATGAGAGAGAAGTGAAAGTGGACACCCCTTATCAAACCATCAGTTCTCGTGAGCCTTACTACCATGAAAACAGTATGGAAAAACCACTCCCATAATTCAATTATCTCCCACTGGGTTTCTTCCACAACACATGGGAATTATGGGAGTCCAACTCAGCATGAGATTTGGGTGGGGACACAAAGCCAAACCATATCATTCCACCCCTGGCCCCTCCCAAATCTCATGTCCTCACATTTCAAAACAAGTCATGCCTCTCCAATAATCCCCCAAAGCCTTAACTCATTTCAGCATTAACCTAAAATTCCACAGTTCAAAGTATCATCCTAGAAAAGGCAAATCCCTTCCACCTATGAGCATGTAAAATCAAAAGCAAGTTATTTACTTCCTGGACACAATGAGGGTACAGGTATTGGGTAAATACAGCCATTCCAAATGGGAGAAATTGGACAAAACAAAGGGGCTACAAGGTCCCATGCAAGTCTGAAATTCAGCGGGGCAGTCAAATCTTAAAGTTCCAAAATGATCTCCTTTGACTCCATGTCTCATATCCAGGTCATATTGATGCAAGAGGTGGGTTTCCATGGTCTTGGGCAGCTCCACCTCTGTGGCTTTGCAGGGTACACCCTCCCTTCTAGCTGCTTTCACAGGCTGGGGTTGAGTGTCTGCAGTTTTTACAGGTGGATGGTGGAAGCTGTCAGTGAATCTACTATTCTGTGGTCTGGAGTATGGTGGCTTTCTTCTCATAGCTCCACTAGTCAGTGGCCAGGTAGGGACTCTGTGTGGATGCTCCGACCCCACATTTCCCTTCTTTACTGCCCTAGCAGATGTTGTCCATCAGTGCCAAGCCCATCCAGCAAACTTCCATACATCCTCTGAAATCTAATTGGAGGTTCCCAAACCCCAATTTTTGACTTCTGTGCACTTGCAGGCTCAACACCACATGGAAGCTGCCAAGGCATGGGGCTTGCACCCTCTGAAGCCACAGCACAAGGTCCATGTTTGCTCCTTTCAGCCATGCCTGTAGTGGTTGGGATGCAGGGCACCAAGTCCCTAGGCTGCACACAGTATGGGGACTCTGCACACGCCTAGCCCACAAAACCACTTTTTCCTCCTGTGCCTCTGTGCCTGTGATGGGCTGCTGTGAAGACCTCTGTCATGTTCTGGAGACATTTTCTCCATTGTCTTGGAGATTAACATTCGCCTCCTTGTTACTTATGCAAATTTCTGTAGCCAACGTTAATTTCTCCTCAGATAATGAGATTTTCTTTTCTATTGCATAGTCAGGCTGTGAAGTTTTCACACTTTCATGCTCTCCTTCCCTTATAAAATGGAATGCCTTTAATAGGACACAAGTCACCTCTTCCATGCTTTGCTGCTTAGAAATTTCTCCTGCCAGATACCCTAAATCATCTCTCTCAAGTTCAAAGTTCCACAAATCTGAAGGGGCAAAATGCCACCAGTGTCTTTGCTAAAACATAAGGAGAGTCACCTACTCAAGTTTCCAACAAATTCTGTATCTCCATCTGAGACCACCTCAGCCTGGACTTTGTTGTCCATATCACTATCAGCGTTTTGGGCAAACCAATTCAACAAGTTTCTAGGAAGTTCCAAACTTTTCTACATTTTTCTATCTTCTTCTGAGCCCTCCAAACTGTTCCAACCTCTGCCTGTAACCCAGTTCCACAGTCGCTTCCACATTTTCAGCAGCTCCCCATTCTACTGGTTCCAATTTACTATATTAGTCCGTTTTCACGCTGCTGATAAAGATATACCAAAGACTGGGCAATTTACAAAAGAAAGAGGTAAAATGGACTTACAGTTCCGTGCAGCTGGGAAGGCCTCACAATCATGGCAGAATGCAAAAGGCACTTCTTACATGGCAGTGGCAAGAGACAGAATAAGAGAGAAGTGAAAGTGGAAACCCCTAATTAAGCCATCAGATCTCATGATACTTATTCACTGCCATGAGAACAGTATGGCAGAAACCATCCCTGTGATTCAATTTTCTCCCACCAGGACCCTCCCATAACAAGTAGGAATTATGGGAGTACAACTCGAGATGAGATTTGAGTGGGAACACAGAGTCAAACCATATCACCAAGCATCATACTTTAAGGCCAGGAGGGAAAATGGTAGCATTTCAGCTGGCTCGCTTATTTTACTGCCTTTTTCCCCACAATCCAGCAGCATCAGAAGAGGCAGAATCAGGGCTGGTTCTGTGGATATTTGACCTGTGCTGGTGTACGAGGCCCCATACCTGGCTTAATAATGTTTTGTCAATGTTTTGAAATTCTCCTTTGTTTGCATTTTTAATTGTTTACTTTAAAACTAGAGTCTCACTCTGTTGCCCAGGCTGGAATACAATGGCATAACCATAGCTCATTGAAGCTTCAAACTCCTAAGCTCAAATAAACCTCGTCAGCCTCATAAAGTTCTGGGATAATAGACACTGTTTCTTAAAGTGGAGCAAGCCACTATGCCAAAACACTTTTTAAATTTTTTAATTTAATTTAATATTTAAAGAGATGGAGTCTGGCTGTGTTTCCAAGGATGAAGTGCAGTGGCTACTCAGAGGCATGATCCCAATACTGGTCAACCGGGAGTGTTGACCTGCTCCGTTTCCAATCTGGGCCTGTTCAACCATCCTTAGGCAACCTGGTTGTTCCTTGCTCCCAGGAGGAATTATTGATAATATTTAAACAAGGAACCTTTCATTTTTAATATTGTATTAGGCTCTATAAGTTACATAGCTGATGCTGGGCAGTTTTATTCTTTTTTACATTGTTTTCTGGACATCATGCTCCTTTTGTAGAGTTCTATTATCCAGTATTAAATGTAAGATAAAGAATTCTTTAAAATCCTCTTTTGACCATCTTTCCTTTCTTGCTGTAAAATATTATTGCCTGTCTCGCAAAGGAACTAAAAATCCAAATCTGGGTAGCAAAATGTGAACTCTGTATTTTGAGTATATTTTTAATAATTGTTACTTCTATTCCAACTGATCTAAAGCAAAAGAAATGGTGAACTGTTGAGGAAGAATGTCATGTACACAGACATTCAAGAGAAAATTACATTAGCTTTCATTTTCTACTGTTACTTTAATAATTGGGAAAACATTTAGGCTAAATGTTGATAATAAACATTACACAGCTACATCTTTTCAAACTTAACAATAACGCAGATTAATACAAATAAGATAAATGCCACAACAGAACAAAATTACAAAAATACATATACATAGCCCACCAACATGTAAAATACTAGTTAAGCTTGATAAAAATAAAAGAAATACAAATGAACACAAGGAAATATTCTTTACATCAATCAATTGTAAGGTAATCATAAAAATCCTCCAACATTGCCAACATCCATTCTCATTCATTTCTGCTGCTAGTAGAACCTGAGTAAAACACTTATATCTCAAAACTTCATGTTATTTATTCCATTTCATCCAGTTATCTCACTTGAAGTAATCTAGCTTAATGAAATATTGATAGGTAGTGTCAAGTAGTTGTGTATAAAAATATTCACAGCAATATTACCCATAGCATAGAGAGCATGACACTAGACATGGCAAAATAATCAGAGATGTAGTCCAAAGTTTAAATATAAAGATGTTCATTGCAGTGTTATTCAGAATATAGTTTCTACCTTTGTGTGTAATGCCTTCTTGAAAATATGTGTCTATTCTGAATGTCACGAAGATAATAGACAAACTTACATAGAATAAAGAGGTTTCTTTTCCATGAAATCAAAAAAATTATGTTGTAATGAAACCTTGCCAAAATTTCAATTTCAGTCATATATTTTTTAGATATTATGCTTTATATTCTACTTTATTTCAGTTTTACCTTGAGAATAATACTTTGTCCTATTTATATCTATGGTTTTTTGTACTTACATTCTTCACACAATACAAAAGAATATGTGCAAAATACAGTATAATCTAATTGATTGTACAAACTTGCAGAAGCAAAATCAGATAGCCAACTGTTCACTATCTGATTTATCTGTAGTAAAGATTTAATTCAGCATGTAACAGGTGATTTAAGGCTAATAGGGCATATTTCAGGAGAGTCTGAATTTTTTGATTTCAAGGATATTTTGTCAAGGAGTACCTAAGCTTATATATTAAAAGAAAAAACCCAAAGTGCCCATCATAAATTTTCAAATATAAGTATCACAATTACCTTACAGGAAAAGCTTTCAATTCTTTGGCTTATTGGAACAGCTATTCCACATGGAGAAACTTCCAGTTAATGTGCTCTCTGGGCAACATACATAATCTTGGCTTCTTTTTTAACTATTGGGAAATCATCCCAAGGATGTATGGGCCTGGAGGCTAATAATAATGAAGGAGACAACATTCCCATAGATGCTGTGTGTTACAACTTTTTTTTTCGTTCCTTTAAGTAGAGGAGCAAACTAAGCCGTGGAGCTAGCATTCTTACAATTCAACTAGCAGTACCAATCAAGGCAAATGTTTCTTCAAGGTCTGGTAAAATCTGGTAAAATAAATATGTACCATTTTGTATTAATAGCACACATTTACAAGTCTTTATACATAGGACACATAATATATAAGTTGCAAATTACTGGATCTTTTCTTTGGTCTCTTTTCAGGATATTAACATAAATGTTAAGCTCTTGTATATTCTGTTACCAATCTCTGTTATAAACTATATTACCAATTTGTTATACATGTTTATTAGCTCCTGCTCTACAAGTGTCTTAAGGGCAGAGAACATGTTTGTCATGTCGTTTTATTGCCAACATCTAAAACAGTGAGTGGCATATGTTATGTGCTCAGTAAATACTTATTACATAAACAAATAAATAAGTAAATAACTAAATACGTACATGCTGAGTAAATGAGTGATTGAGCTCCAGCCCAGGAATTTATTGAAATCTGCTTAAGGCCAAACTCTGTAGCCTACACATTTTAGTACGATTTAACCAATGAACTTCACATATTTAGCCTTGCTACTCCATGTACTATGTTTCAGTCATGCCAAACTACCCTTGGCAGTCACATCATTCTCAAAGAAAACCATACTCTTTCAGATCTTCCCTTTTAGGTACTTTTAGAGCTTATTAAAGAATATATTAGGAAGTAATTATTTAATAAATGTTGAGTTGCATGGAAATTTAGAGAGGAAAATCTTTTCCTCTAACCTCTTTGGTTCTGTCTCTAGGATCTGTGAATTAAATTGATAAAACATAGATTAACAAGAGAAAAAGTGTATAAATTTTATTTTATGCAAATATGCTTATGTACATGACACGGGTGCTTCACAGAAAAGAAGTGAGATGTGGGGGCTTTATAGATACCTTTTAAACTATGGTTGATAAATTATAGGAAAGTAACTAGAAATGTGTATTAATAGGCTTTAAGTAAGATTTGCTATGAAGACTCATTTTGTCATCTCTGATCTTTCTGATAGAGAAGAGAGGAACACATTTACAAATAGAAATTTATGTCACCTTCAAAAAGAAAATTTATGCTCTGCTGTTAAACAGAAAGAGAGAGACCTCTTCTTCTACTGTTTTTCAATTGCATTCAGTTGAAAGTAATTTATAGCCTAAGTGGCATGTTTTGAGGTGGCATATTCTGATCTTTCCAATTTTTTGTGTGTGCATTTTAACCTTTGATCATGCATTGGTTTTATATTTATGGTAGATTAGTGTTGAGTCCCACGATCTTCATAAGAAGGTTTTAATACCGGAACTCATTATATTTTAAACTCCATAATCTCTCATTTGTCTCTTTAGCACAACTGTTTAGTTTTGGTCTTCATAACCTAAGAGAAAAGACTTGGTGTTAGCTGTTCCTAAGACCTATTCTGGGAAACTTATTTAGATCAATAAAAATGCTTTATATTAAAACAAACAAACAAAGCTTATGTTAAAATGCATGATTGGAATGAAGATAACCCCCCTCAAATAGGCTTTGTGTGAACAACACGGCTGTTAATTCACCCGGGTGCAGGCAGGCTGAGTCTAAAAAAAGAGTCAGCAGAGGGTGGAGGGACAGAAGTTGGTTTTAAAAGTTTGAGGTAGACAGTGGAATGTTACAGAAGTTACAGTTCAGGGTAGTTTCTGCAAGCTGGGACAGGGTCATAGGGTCTGGAGTCATGAGGTTGACCAAGGTTGGTTACAAAGTCCAATTACCTTATCAATTGAGGCAGGAGAAAGGAACAATAGAAGAATCTCTCAAGTTAATTAGGTGCTGCAGGGAAACCACAACATGAAAACCCTTTTTGTGGTTTTCCAGTTACTTCAGACTTTCTATTTCCAGGAACTCATCTGGAGTGTACATGCAGGTTACAGAGGTTACCATGGCATAGTCCATGGTGCTGTCAGCCTGAAAGATCTTACATTCCTGTCTTTTTATATTAGTAATATAAAAGAAAAAGAAATGAAGAGTGGAGGGCAGTGGAATATTAGGAAGGCCTGCACAGAGGGGTGATGGGGCGATGTTTCTCAGAGCTTCTTGGAGTGGGGTTGGGGGTGGTGCAGAAACCTAAAAATGGGAAAGAATTTAGACTGCTTGGAGATCTCAGGGAAAGGGGTGCTATTGTGGGGTCATTAGAAGGAGCATGTGTCATATTGACTGATTGGTAATCACTCATATATAGTTTTGTAGGAACTGAGAGATTAATCAGAAAACACAGCATCCAAATAAGAGAAAGAGAAAGATAGGTATCAGAGGGCTAAGCATTGGAAAAAACCATGACACTCAGTTAGAGAATGTCCACTCAGTCCAGCCAGATCCAGAATAACCATTTGCCTGATCAACGAGCTTCTGGGCTCTGTCTTTTAATCTATTGTTGATGTCATATAGGAGGCTGGACTGGTTTACATAAAAACAACCTTCTTTATTTAGGAATAGGCAAAGACCTCCTTTTTCAGCAGTCAGTAAATCAAGACCTCTGTGGTTTGGGAGGACAACTACAGCTAGGGAATTTACTTGAGCTTGAAGAAAGGATAGTGATTGAGTTAATTCTGCAACGCTAGCATAGAAGTCATTAGAGAGGCTATGGAAGGTGAAGATTGAAGTGGTAAGGCCTGCTATGCCTGTGCCTAGTGCAACAGTTATTCCTAACCCTACAAGTAAGGGGATCAATGGAATGATCTGCTTGTGTCCTGTCAGAACCACAAGGGGAACAGGGAGACTTTTGTCTCCATTGGCAAACTGAATTTTGGGAGTAAGGAAAACTAGGGTACAAGTACCTGTCCAGTTGGTAGGAAGGCAGATGTAAGAAGAAGAACCACAGAGGAAAAAAGTCCTTGGCTCAGACGGAACTGAAAGTATAACTAAAAAGGCAAGAAAGGGTTCCGAGGGGGCTGGGGCTTTGGACCCAAATGCCAAGGGAACCAGCAAGATTGTAGCGGGGTTTGTTAGGGTAACTATGTGGAGGGAGAGCTTTTGCTTTCATGGTGTATGAGGAAGTGTTTGGTATTTATGAGTAACTGTTCACTTTCATTAACAAGGTTAGGCATGAGCAGGCAGGAAGAGGAGTCGAGAGGAGAATTTCTATGAACAAGGGAAGGGCAGACAAGGATGGAGTGAGAGACAGGGTGAATGCTTACCTAGGCAAAACTTGGTCTAGTAATGAGGGAAGTCCTTTCCCTAAGGCAAAGCTGGTATGTTCCTAGTTCTTGGTTAACGTGTATGACAGGACCTTGGAGGTGGAGTGTAAAGGAACACAAAGAGGGTGGGAGCTCTCCTAGGGATGAAGGGTTATAACAGATAGGGAAGAAATTTGAGCTTTAGAAAAAGGCATTTTTGAGGTCAAGAACACAATAGTGACTTGTGGAAGGAGGTTTGGCACATAGGAGAGTATAAGAGTTTGGTACAGCCAGGTGGATGGGAAGTACAATCTGATTGCGGAGGCAGAGATCTTGGACTAGTCTGTGGAATTTGTCTGGTTTTTGAACAGGGGTAGGATAGGGAAGTTGTAAGGAGAGTTAGTGGGAACTAAAAGGTCATGTTTTAGTAAGCAAGTAATTTTAGGCCTTTTAAGGCTTGTGCTGGGATGGGGTACTGGCACTGGGTGGGATCAGGGTGGTTAGGTTTTAAGGGGATGATGAGGGGTGAGTGACTTATAGCAAAGGATGGGAAGTTGGTGTCCCACATCCTAGGGTTAAGGTAGGGGGACATAAGGGGAGCTATTAAGGGAAGTAGGGGTTCAGGGAGGAGGGCAGCAATGAGGTACTGCTGTAGCTCTGGAATAGTTAAGGAGGCATACAATTTTGCTAGGATATCTTGGCCTAACACGGGAACTAGACAAGTGGGGATGATTAGAAAACAATGTGGAAAGGAGTGCTGGCCTAATTGACACCAGACTTGGGGACTTTTGAGAGGCCCGGAGGCCTTGCCGTCAATTTTCACAACACTTTTGGAGGCCAAGGAGACAGGTCCTTGAAAAGAAGGCAGCATGGGGTAGGTGGCCCCCATGTTGATTAAGAAGGGGATGGACTTACCCGTCACTGTAAGAGTTACCTGAAGCTCGACGTTCATGATGATCCAGGGGCCCTCCGAGATGTTCGGGCAGTGTCAGTCTTCAGCCGCCAAGCCGAGGAGATCTGGGAAGGATTCGTTCTGGGAGCTTTGGGGTTGGAGCTCCAGGAAGTCTCTAAGCCGCGATGTGAGTTGGACGGTGCACATTCCATGGGGCCCCCCACCCCGACAGGGCAGGGCCTAGGAGGAATCCTGGGCTGCCGGCATGCGTTGACCCAGCCAGGTTTCTGACACTTGAAGCAGGGGAGGGATGGCTGGACGCTGCAGTCTGGGTGCTTTGAAGTCTTTGTGAGCCTGTGGTGTGGCTGGGGTTGGTCTTAAGGCGGAGGCAAGCATCTGTAGTTATGAGATGTGCTGCTACGGGCAGCTTTTTCCCTATTATTAAACACCTTGAAGGTGAGGTTGATTAATTCCTGTTGTGGGGTTTGAGGCCAGGTTTTAATTTCTGTAGCTTTCTTGTAATGTCAGGGGTTGATTGGGTGATAACAGGCATATTAAGCATTCTTTAGGGGTGGAGTAGAAGTAAGGATGACATTTAAGTTACTCCAGGTGAGTTACAGGACTGGGTTAAGTATCAGAACTCTTGTATATATTTACTAGGATCTGATGAAAAGGAGCCTAACCGTTGGCCGACTTGGGAAAGGTCAGATAAAGAGAAAGGAACGTGCACGCTATATGCCTTCAGCTCCAGCCACCTCTTGAAGGGGGAATTGTTAGGCAAAGACGGATGAGCTACCCTCAGGACCAAACTGTAATCTAGACAGGGCATGAGGTGGGGAGGTGATAGGAGGGACATAAGGAGGTGGGTTGTGGGCAGAGGAAGAGGAGGAAGGCTCTAGGGGGAGCGGTTAGGGCCTGAATTAGGGTCTGGTTTTGACAGGTGGGGAGGAGAAAGGTCAGATGCTTCGATAGACAAGGAGCATTCTGTGTCACTGGCAGACGCAGGAGGGGCGGACCAAAGGGAGAGAAGGAAAATTTGGGATGAGTTGCATTGAAAGCAGAGATTAGGGAGGGATTGGAGTGTAAAAAAAATGCCTGGATGTCCGGCACCTCAGACTATTTGCCCATTCGTTGACAAAAATCATTTAGGTCTCGCAGAACAGAAAAATTCAAAGTACTGTTTTCTGGCCATTGTGGAACCAATGTCTAATCGGTATTGAGGCCAGGCCATGTTACAGAAAAAATGAGATGTTTAGGTTTCAGATGGGGCAACAGTTGAAGAGGTTTTAGGTTTTTTAGGATGCAGGCTGGAGGTGAAGACAGAGGAGTAGAGGGCGGAATATTGTCCCTGGTGAAGGAGATAAGTTTTAAGGAGAGAAGTCAAGCAGAGATGAGGAGAAGGGCTGGCAGCTCTCAGGGTTTTCAATAGGCATCCCTGACTGATTCCTGGGCTGTAACGTGGGTGAGTGATCAAGGAAGGTGTCTCCATGATTGACCAGACACCAAAGGAACACTGTCTTCCCAAGTCCACGGATGACGTTGGAGTTTTTGAGTGAGAGGGAGAGATTTGTCTCCACTGCCTCTGCATGGGTAAAGAGTGTCTCCTTTGTCTCTGCTAGAAGGAGAAAGATTTAAAGGAAAAGAAAGAGAGAGGGAGAGACTTGTCTCCTTTTCTCTACCTAGAAAGTGAAGCATTTAAAGGAAAAGAGAGAGAAAGGGGGAGAGACTTGTCTCCTTTTCTTTAAAGAAAAAGAGAGAAAACAGGGAGAGACTTGTTTCTCTTTCTCTAAAGGAAAAGAGAGAGAAACAGGGAGAGACTTGTCTCCTTTTCTCTAAGGGAAAAGAGAGAGAAAGAGGGAGAGACTGCTTGCCTGATCTGAAAGTGGCGAGAGAGCTGTTTGGCATGCTAAGTGTGAGCTGCTGGTCCGGTCTGATGTGTTGAGGTCTCAGGTTGGTCTCTTCCAGAGCAGGAGTGGAGACAGAGGGCTGGTCTTCCCAAAGGAGTAACCCTGTCCCAAATGTTAAAACGTGTGCTCTGAATGAAGAGACCCCCCGGCAAAGAGACTTTGTGTGAGCAACCTGGCTGTTTATTCACGCAGACGTGGGTGGGCTGAGTCAGAAAAGAGAGTCAGCAGAGGACGGAGGAGGCATGGGAGCTGGTTTTATAGGTTTGGGGTAGGCAGCGGAAAGTTACAGAAGTTCTAGTTCAGGGCGGTTTTTGCAAGCTGGGAGGGGGCCATAGGGTCTGGAGTCAAGAGGTTGACCAAGGTCGGTTACAAAGTCCTATTGCCTTATCAGTTGAGGCAGGAATAAGGAACAGCAGAACAATGTCTCAAGTTAATTAGGCACCGCAGGGGTTCATCATTCTTCCTTTTTGTGGTTTTCCAGTTACTTCAGACTTTTTATTTCCAGGAACTCATCTGGAGTGTACCTGCAGGTTACAGAAGTTATCATGGCATAGTCCACGGTGCTGTCAGTGGGCCTAAAAGATGTTACACTTTAAATCACTTTCATGAACATATGAAGTAAGAAATAATTTCAAACAAGGAAAATAAAATTATACCTCTAAGTTATATTGGCTTATTTTTCTTCAAGTCTCACTATCTCAGTATCTGGCATTTATTTCTTGAAAATTGAATTTCTTGTAAGTAGAATGTCATTTCAGGCCTTCTTCAGTTGGCCTCTGATAGTTACATATAACTGCTGTTTCAGTGAATGTGGGTTTTGCTTAGCAATTAATCAATGTCATAATGCCTTCCATTGTTGAAAGTAATTCACATGCAGATAGTTTCCTTAACTTTCTTCATTGAATTCCAAAGGAAATGTATGAAGCATCTGGATTTTTGACATACCTCTGTCTCAATAGTTGAAGTGATAATGTTTTTATTGAAGAAATGTAAAACACCTGGGGTGTTAACATTTAATTGAAGCTTTTTCTTTTGAAAGAACAGAAATAAATTTGTACTTTGTCAGAATCTATTTCCCCAAAGAAGCAGGTATTCCACAGAAATCAGACAATAGAACTAATACCTCATTTGATTTTTAGCCAAATGCTCAGAATACTCATTATCTAAAGAATACTAATGCAATTGTAATCACACTGAAAATAAGAATAAATATGATCTTGTGAGAAATACATATTTTATTCAACAAAAATATATATTTTAAACATATATTTCTATTATTTTCAGTTTATAACAACACCTGGCAAGATTCAAAATCAAGTGTGCCTAGAATAATTCTATCTGGTAGAAATTTGAAGATTGTAAATTGTGTTATTAAATTTTCTTACATATAAACCAAGCACATAATAGCAAAGAACATTGTGATTGGCTATAATTGGAAGACTTTAGAATGTTAACCCTGGTAAATACTATCATATTAGAGAATGAGCCTTTTTGTAAGAAATAATAAGTAAGTAAAAATTTTAAACTTCTTTTCTATGTAACTAGTTCATGATATTAAATAGGAGCTCCAGAATCAGAGGACCTCTTTTGCACAAAAATTTAAAGTCACATATCCATGCAATAGTATGATTTTTTTTTATTGCTCATGAACACTTAGACTATGTGCTGAAGAATTTTTAAAGATAAAATCATGAAACATGGAAAAATAAAATGAACATATTTCAAAGATTTTATTCTACATAATAATTAGTAAAGGAATCAGCAAGATGTAAAAACTGGCGCAAAGGAGAATTCAAAGGGTACACATGTATAAACAATCAGAAATACTGAAGTTAATTTGCAAACAAATGTAAATTAGATCAATATCCACAGGGCAATGATCAATTACATTTGCAGTGGACAAAATTAATTTTCATAACTAACAAAAAGAATCATTTGCATTACTATCAGTTTTTCACAACTTAGAATTGTAACATAGATTGAAGACCATGAAAGTCTTAAATAAAGGTATTCTGGAAAGAATACTATTAATCAATTTTTCCCATATCAAAGTCTTATGGTTTTTCCTGACATGTCATTGTGAGGTCATAATTTGAAAGGGAGAGTTAATGCTGCCTTTCACTGTGATGTAGTAAAATTAATGATATGAAGAACATAACCAAAACTAGTCACTTTTCAAGAATGGCTGATAAAACTTGAATACTTGTGTATTTTTACAATTAAAAAATTGCAGTTAACCTTTACAAAAGATAATTTCCTTACATCCAGTTCACATGACCATTTATACAGATTTTGGTCTTACTTTCTAATAATTTTTAAAGAAGTATGAGAGAAATATATGAGTTGTATTAATAGAAGAACAAACTAAGCTAAAGATTCTTAATATGAGGCTGAAGCAGGTAGTTTATTTGAAACCAGGAGTTCCAAACAGCCTGGGCAACAAAGCAAGACTTTGTCTCTATCAAAAAAAAAAAAAAAGATTCTTAACATGACAGAGCACGGCACTCTATAAATGTATAAACAAATTTGTTTTATGAGTTTATAGAGTGATTTACCTATGGTGCAAATTACATGTAGACTATCATGTGAATGTCTCCCCTGAAATTGTGCAATGTGGTAGACTTGGTATATTTACCAAAACTCATATTTCAGGGATAATATCTAAGGCTTACACCAGATTCGTAATGGAATCCACATTTTTTAAAAGTAAAAACTTCTATTTCAGAACAAAATTATTCTGACCTACTTGTGTGCCTCATATTATTTCATTCAATCTTTTGGACTATTTATAGCAGGGAAGACAGCTAGGCTAACACAAAAACTGAAGTATGCTGCTGTGACAGGCAGATTTGTCTGAAAATCACACTGGGGACTCACACTAAGTTGCCTGAACACTGAGCTATTTGGGAACCTCCATCTTCTCACCCACTTTTATTTTGTCCTAGCAAAAATTTATGGGTGCCTCATAATTGAGCTTCTCATTGGACCACTGGTTCCCCCCACCCCAGAATAAGAAGCCACAATTATCTCATAACAGACAACTCCTATAAAGCACTGGTACTGCTATTCAGTCTGTCTGGCACCTCAGTCATCTAATTATTTGCCAGTTGCTCTGTAAAAAAAAGGGAGAGCAATGTCATGGTGGAGTCTTTTCATTGGAAAGCAGACGTATATTATTCATCTTGTAGAGAGCCCTGGCATGAGGACTGTGTGATGCTATTGAAGATCAGAAGGCCTGTGGCTTTTATTCTTATGGAACCTTGGCTGCAGAGTTCCTCAATAAAGTCTATTTCTATTCTTCAACCCATGCTATAAAATTTTGTGAAATTTTTACCTAACTTTAGGAAAATACAGTGGGTAGGGAAATAAATTTATGAAAGATAGTGATCACAAAGGATCAAATTTATACACTAATCATTATAATAATATACACATATATATTCTGTGATTTCAATGTTGTTTATAAGCTTGATAAGAAAAAAAAAGCTGGGAGATCTGGGGATTCCGAGACATACAAGCAAGTATGGCAAACTTGGGAGACGGCAGCCAAAGCTAAATGGTAGGTAAGACTCCAGAGCTCTTGGCACCCGAAGAAGGAGACAAGCATAGCTATCAGGACTTAACAACTGGGGTGAATTTAGGTAAGAGGATATTATGATGGCTGTCATTTGAATACATCCCTGACTCCAGCAAGAGTTGAGCATGTTCACACCACTGGCATGAAGAACTGCTTATAAAACAAAAAGAACAGTTTTACTTTCTTTTTGGGACTCTACTAACTCTGATATGGTTCCCTGATGAAAAGAGCAAAACATAAAGTGATAGGAGACATCCTCCTACCAACCTACCACAGATTGTCCAGAGCATTAAAAGATATTTGTCAAGTGCCTGAGATGAGTGACGTTTGTGAGAAAAGTGGACTGAGAAGATCAGTCACAATTTGAAAAGAAGTACGAGTTCTGAGATATCACCTGGAGCAGCCCAGGAGCAGTCGTGAGAGCAAGTATCTGGGTCACATACAAGAGCAGGAAATCAGCAGTTCAAGCCAGAGATGGCAGGAATTTCAAGGGCAATAACATAGTTTGAATGGTATTTCCAAAAACATTTATTTGCAGGCACCAGCATATAAACATAGATATAGATTTTGACATAAAAAAACATATCACAGCACAAATAGCATAATCTATACTGTCTACAATGAGCTCTTTCACTTTGTGGATATATCTTGAATGCCTTCCCTAACCTGTATCCAAGCACCTTCAGGCTATAGACTCAGAGACTTCAATTTGAAGCCTGGGTTCTCAACACACTGAGCCCACCCTCAGCCAGGGCTATGCTCTTGTGTTCACTTGGCTTGGGGCATGCTTTCTCTGTCTGCATGATTTACATCATCCCTTGACACAGATCACTTCTCAATTGTCACAAAACACACTTTGTTAACACAGTTGCCTGTTCTTCTGTGTCCCATTCTCCCCCATCATTCTTTATTCGCTGACTGTATTTTTGTGATAGCATGTATCACTAATGGCCTTGGCATTACATATTTATCTGTTTATCATTTACCCTTCTACTAAAATGTGAACTCTAGGAGGATAAGAACTTTTTAGATTTTATTCACTGCCATATTCCCCAAGGCCTGATATAAATAAGCTCTTGATAAATATTGTTGAAAGGATGAACATATCAATTATTTAACTTGCTGATTATCAATGGTGTGACTTTCTGATAACCAACTTTGTCCTTCATGCATAAAAAATGGGGCTAATACTACCTATTTTGCATAGTAGATATAAAGATAAAAAGAGAATATTTTCATAATTATAATCATAGCTAATACTTATTGAGTACCTACTGATCAGACTTATCATTTTATCATCTCTCCAACCTATAAAATACAGATTATAATTAAATCCACTGTGGATGAAGGTGCTGAGTCTCACCAAGTTCAGAAGTGATGGGGATATGAGTTTATTCCAAGCTGTCAGTTTCCTCAAAACTGTACTATGCGAGTTTCTTAATACATACACCATGGGCTCAATGTATGATGATTAATATTGTTAGTAACGTTATGTATTGTTGTTATTGTATTTTTCTTTCTATAACCACACAGTGGTCACAGATATATGTGGTTTATTTTACTTGCTATTGCCAAATAGTTTTAAGAAACTTGTATAATATTCTTGAATGATTTGCTTTCAAAAGGAAGCCTCCCTATTTATATTTTAATAAAGAGGATGCTAATGTCTTGGTCATTTGATAATGGCATTTCTAAGTTATTATAAAAGTTTTAATAAATTATGTGCTATTCATACCAGTAAATATTTTAGGTGGTTTACCCTAAATGTTCTACACAAAGAGACTTCTGGAGTATTCATTAAAATGCAATAAATGTGCTTTCTGACTTTATATTATTTATCAAAATACTGAGGCAAAATCAAAATAATGTAAATAACATACATTACCTTAAAAGATCAAAGCTCATTTAAAATATGCACCTATTTTAAAGCCCATTGAAAGGGGCAGCACAAGTCACTATAATCCCTTCTTGAAGAAAACATATTTTAACTGTCACTAAACAGACTTACTGAATGTTTATATAAATATTGGAAACATTCAATAAGTAGTTATGGTTCAAGATTACAGTTAGCATTTTTAAATGGAATAAAGTACCTATAAGATGCTAACTTTCCCGTCTCTACTAAAAAATACAAAAATTAGCTGGGCGTGGTGGTGTGCACCTGTAGTCCCAGCTACTTGGGAGTCTGAGGCCGGAGAATTGCTTGAACCCGGAAGGCGAAGGTTGCAGTGAGCGGAGATTGCACTGCTGCACCCCAGCCTGGCTCCTGGCAACAGAGTAAGACTCTTTCTCAAAAGAAAAAAGATGCTAACTTGTGTAAACAACACATGAAATGTGCTACAATAATCTTAGTTGCCATCAGTCTTCCATTGAACTTTTCCAAAAGATTTGGAATTTGAAAGATTTGACAACTTAAACTGTCCAATTATTTGGAAAGCCTTTTTCTGTACCACTTTCAAAGAATATGTAAAATAAATTAAATGCATATTTCATATAATTTATTGCTTCTCCAACTTTCATGCAGGCAAACTAGAGTTACACACACACACACACGCACATATATATATATATATATATATAAAACATTTATTAATGTATAGTATAGTTCTCAACCTGTTTAGGCTGCTATACTGTAACCAGATAATTTATAAACAATAGAAATTTATTTCTCACAATTCTGGAGGCTGGGAAGTCCAAGATCAAGGCCCTTGAAGATTTGGTGTTGGTGAGGGCTTGTTTCTCACGGATAGGGCTACTTGTTGCTACATTCTCACATGATAGAAGAGGCGGAGGCGGCTCCCTCTAAATTCTCTAATATGGACAGTAATACCATTTATGAAGATGGAGCATTCATGTCTCAATCACGTCCAAAAGGCTCCACTTCTTAATACTATCACATTAGTTATTAGGTTTCAACATATGAAATTTGATGTGACCCCCAAATTCAGACTATAGGTATTTATCTTTGGGAAGTTATTTAAAATTCAGAATTGACCCTTATAATACTCCTCATAGTTATTATTTCTCAGTTCTATTTCAATTGAAAGAAGAACACATTTCTGGACTGTCCCTGGTGGCTCACACCTGTAATCCCAGCACTTTGGAAGGCTGAGGTGGGTGGATCATGAGGTCATGAGATCAAGACCATCCTAGCTAACATGGTGAGATCCCCGTCTCTACTAAAAAATACAAAAAAAATAGCTGGATATGGTGGCACACACCTGTAGTCTCAGCTATTTGGGAGACTGAGGCAGGAGAATCTTTTGAACTCGGGGTGTGGAGGTTGCAGTGAGCCAAGATCACACCACTGCACTCCAGCCTGGGCGACAGAGTGAGACTTCGTCTCAAAAAAAATTCTTTTTTTGTTTTTGTTTTTGTTTTTTTGGCAGAAAGACAATATTTGACAAAGCTAAATGTGACAGGCTAAAGGCCTGTGACAATTGCTGTCAATTTTCCATCTGAATACGTACATCTCTACTTTTTTGTAGTACAAGTTTAGCTCAATATTGAGCTGAGAACAAGAAATATCTCTTGCAACTTCGACTTCTCTTCATCCTCACCACCATCCTCCTAGTTCAAACTCTGATTACTTGTGCTAAGTCAATAGTATCAGATTCCTCTCACTTAAGAGAATTACAAATTAGTTGGATTTGACAGTAAGCTAGCTTTACCCAGAGTAAAAGGTAAGCCAGTTTGGCAAGTGAAAAATATAGAATTCTTTCTGAGCCGTAATCAAAAAGGAATACCAGTTATATCTTTTAAAATGTATGTGTTCACATTATATGTAGCACATTATTAAAAATGATTTCATGCATTATCTTACTGAGAGATTAGTTTTATAAATTTATACAGATTTCATTTTTCTGACATGTATTACTTTGATATTTCTGACACATATCACTTTGTGTGTGTGTGTGTGTGTGTGTGTGTGTGTGTGTGTGTGTGTGTGTGTTTTAACTGCTTGGATCTAAGGACCCTGGGGGAATACATCCTAAAATTCTAGAAAAAGTGAATTGAATTATTTCCAATCCTATATGTTCATCGTCATCTTCCATTAACTTGGAAACGTGCATAGTAGGAAGCAGTTACTGTGTGAAAGACATTGTTGGCTGCGTTGAGGGAGATGTAAAGCTTTAAAGCTGTGGTCCCTGTCACAGAGAGCTCACAATTTAGTTGAAGCAACAGAGTTACATTAAAGTAAAATTCAAGGGAGTATGTAATTTGGCTTGAGATTAGAGATGTAGACAATGTGTACTATGGAAATTCATAGGATGAAGAGAATACTTAGTACTTTGCAGCTGAAAAGCCCTCTGATTTATTCTCATCTTTAGCAGAATCATTCTGCTTTTATCTGTTTTATTTGTTTATGCTTCTGGCTAGGATTTCATCTAAAAAGAGGGTTCTGTGGGAAAAATAAGTTTGAAAATCACTATTCCCATAATAAAGTGGAACAGTGACAAAGATATTTAAAACAATATTGGGTAATCTAACATATATGCATATGCTTGTTTTTATAGTGCATCATGTGGTGCTCTGGAAGTGTATTGATTTACTGTTTTAACCTGCCAACCTACCATGGATTTCAAAGGAAATGTAGATGCCAGTGTCTTCTCTAATGCTTCAGCACCTGCCATTGCCTAAGGAACATAATACAAACTTTTTAGCAAAGCACATTCCCCATTCAGTCTCCAACTTGCCTTTCTTTATTTGATTTCTTTGGACTACATCTTGATGCCCAATACCACAACCATACCACCCTATGAAGTGTTTTTTTTTAATTTCCATTTTACAAATCAGAGTACTGAGGTTCAGTATGGCTGGCCATCAGTAGATGAGAGGCTGTTACATAAACACACAGATTTGCTTCTAAATACATGTTCTTTCCTTAATATCATGTTATGTCCCATTAGCCATTCACTTCTACAACTGCAATGTTAATCTCATCATTCTTGCTTAACATGCTTGTGAAATCAGCAAGGAATCAACAAATTAGATAGAAAAGGTAACTTTATCATAAAACTCCACTCTTAAGCTTATCTCATGTGGGAACATAGTATCACATTTTCAAAGTGTTTCCTAGTTTCTCATTATATTGTTTTCTAAGAAAAGGAATACAATTTTCCCGGCTTTGATGGTCCCTGAACACCAGATGTCCATTTATCTCAGAGGCTATTGTTAAATTCTGATAGTAACATTTTGAGAATGTCTATTACCTTTTTTTGAAAAGTGCAATCAGTACAGTATTACAGTTTTCTAGAATACTCTGTGTATGCTGTGGGTAGGTAAGAATAAGAAGTAAAAAAATTACACATAATTCACAATCTCATAAGAGTGATTTTTCTTGGTTTTATAGCTAACCATGTATATTTCCTTTTTTTGAAAATAAATTAAGGCAGAAAAAAGATATTTTAATTTATATCTTGTTTTATTTTAAACTAAAACTATTAAATGAAGTGCCAATTTTACACAGTTCACATATTTGACAACACCAAAAGAGAGACTTTTTTGTCCAGACAAGTTACTGTTTATGAAAGTTAACTTTTTCAGTTGACTTATTAGATTTCTAGATCGGGTATGGCAAGCTCATTTAACATCCCAACTTCCTAGGTATAATTTAAGGAATGAGTTTTACTTAGATTGCCAACTCCGGATAACACAAGCCATTGTAGAGAGCTACTCAGGGTTTCCAAATTTATAGAAAATGTAGATACCATTAAAATAAAAAGAAGTAAAAATAGTTCCATCTTCTCCATAATAGTACTTAATAAAATGACAGCAATCTATTTTAGTACCAGGAGAAACTGAGTTAGATCTAGGTAAAGCTTTTTTCTTCAAGAATGTGTGTGTGTGTGTGTGTGTGTGTGTGTGTGTGCATGTGTGCAGTTCCCTTGGAATTAGGAGATTTTGAAAAGATGATGGGAAATTTTATACTCTGTAAGTCAACCTGGTTAACTGTGATAGAAGATAATGTTTAATAAGTTCTATTTATTTGTCTTTAGCAAAAAAAAACAAAGAAAAAAAAAGAAAAGAATAACTACACATACACCTTTATTTGCCACCAAATCATACGGTCTTCTCTGGTATGCCCTATTAAGTACAACCTGTCTATGCATTTTATCTTTAATAAGCAAGTTGTGGTAGTAGAAAAGTTTAAGCTTTCTTATGAAAAGTTAAAAAGTCATTTTATCCTTGATGCAAACCTTTGCCTCTGGATGAGGGGCTGTTGTACGTTAGCAAAACTGGCAACCCTTTAAAAACAGTTCTGAAAGCAACTGTGATATTTGAAGATAAAAAGGATGAGGACATTACCTGCATTCTGTCTTGCCAACCTGAGAAGTAAATCCTTTGATGTTCAAATGAGAGGACCTTAAATTCTTTTATCTTTCTACTTTAAAAATCTGTCCATAAATTCTTTTTATAAACACTATGTTACATTTTCTATACTGAATCCATGCTATTTTGCATGCACACTAGATAAGTACATTCTATTTGAATGTCAATGTCTCATTACATTTATTTTTCATATCTTCACTGAAGCAGACTCTTTCACAGGAAGTGGAAATTTTGAGTATCATTCATTATATTAGAGAATTGAAATAACCTAGAAAATTTAAATACCAAAGAAATATTTACTGACCCATCCATTAAGCCATTATCAATCAGCACTTTCTTGTCATCTAAAAATGAACAGAACTTAAAGTTCGAGTTGCATAGTTCTCTATGGCTGCTGTTAAGCAGCAGAGGGTAAATAAATGAAAGAAATTAGATATAACCTGAATTTCCCTACTGTGTAAATTGGACAGAGATGTGCAGTATTCTGCAAATACTCACAGGTACACTACAAGTACTTCTGAGGTTTCCTGGGAAAGTTTCACATGTACTCCCAAAACTGGCCTGCTCCTCATGGTCAGAGAGCTATTACACTTGCTGTGACTCCTTAAAGGGCAACAGTCTTCCCATGCATCCCTGCTGGGCTGCTTAGTCTCTCCCTGGGCTCTTTTGTGTCAAAGCCCTTAGTATGGAACATTCATAGGGATTATGCTGAAACAGAATTTGTTTTGAAACAAGGGATATAGTTTTCAATATGGCCAAATATACAAAAGCCACAAAAGACAATATACCTGTACATCTACCACTCAATTAGGGAAAAAATAATTACCAATATATTTGAAGACTCCCCATAGTGCTATACTCTTTCCCCATATCACTTAAATGTTTAAATTTTTATTTTTACTATAGGTACATATCATTAAACTATATCTAATTTTACATGAATTTAACTATCATATAAAGGTTACCATAGGATATGTGTATATTTCTATCTTGCCTTTTTCTCCTAAATCTTATGTTAATTTGTTCAGTGTTTATTTTTCAATATTAATTTTGCTTACCTTTCACTTGAGGTCATTTATTTTCACCAACATTGCATTAGTCTGTTCTCATGCTGCTATGAATAAATATCTGAGACTGGATAATTTATAGAGAAAAGAGGTTTAACTGACTCACAATTCCACAAAGCTAGAGAACCTTCAGGAAACTTACAATCATGGCAGAAGGCACCTCTTCACAAGGCGGCAGGAGACAGAATGAGTGCCAGCAGGGGAAATGCCAGACAATTATAAAACCATCAGACCTCATGAGAACAGCATGGGGAAAAGTGCCCCAGGATTCAATTACCTCCCATCAGGTCCCTCCCACAACACATGGAGATTATGAGATTACAATTCAAGATGAGATTTAGATGAGGACACAAAGGAAAATCATATGAACCATATAAATTGTCCTTTGTATATCCTATCAGATTTCTTATACATCTAAACTAGTTTAGACAGTGTGAGAATAGGAAGAAAGAAAATAATCAACATTGGTAACTTGGTATATGACAAAAATTGTAGCTCATTTTTAAAAAATATACTGATAATGGGGCTGGAGGAACTGTTTGTTTACAAAAGATAAAGATAGAAAGTATATTTCATAACATATACACACAAACTGATTTCAGGTGAAAACAAAAGCTTTAAATCATTTGAGTAACTACGTGGTACTCTTTGCATAACTGTGGGATTATGCCATATCATTGAAATGTGTCAACTTGCCAAACTGAACTGTATTTCCCAAAATTCCCTTCCTAGATAAGTACATTCCCTTTGAATGTCAGTTTCAGTTGGAGGATACAAAGGAAGAGTCTCACTGGTTGGAGCACAGAGGGAGATGGGAGCTGGGCTTGTGGTTGCTCTGATTTCCCTACAGTTTTTCTTCAGTTTTTCTGCCTACTGGGCTAAGTGTGTGTTTAACCTCCATGACTATGGGTCCCAGCTTCCACTGAATACTCAGCAGACACACAGGCACTGAAATCAGAGGCAACAAGAGCATACTACTGTTTTACTCTATCCTTATGGGATTCCAGCCCATGCTCGTGAGATTCTTGCCTCATAGTGACCTTCACTTCCTGACTGCCTGCAAAGAGAAGTTTGAGCTCCAGTATCCAAGGTAGAGACAGTCTTCCTAGAGACTGGCTAGACCACATGTGTAAATCCCAACTACTATTATGATTTGTATTATTTTGTGGAAGTTTCCTTAATTCCAAATCAAATAGATGTTTCTGGGCCCTGTACACTTGAATATTTCATCAGACATGTATTAACTCCAGTGGGGTTTTTAAACTGCCATAGAGATATTTTATACAAACATATTAATATATTTTTTTCTTATAGCATGATTTTAATTCTATTTTGTATTAAATTGCAAATATTTTCCAAAAGGTGAATTTTGAACTTGCAGTTACATATGTCTGAAGAATTAGCCATCATACATCCATATTTTCTATCTAAAATATTACTTTAATTTGAAAAAAAATCATTTTTTATACTTTATCTCTTGTGAAATCTTACTTTGGTAGTTTCTTCTAAATGAAACAAACAAGTTGTATATTACCTAAAAATTGGTTTATTACTCAACAAATCAAATCTGCTATCAGAATATATCCAGAAAATTCTAGAGTGCAAAATAACATTTAAAACGTATGGAAAAGAAAGTTTCAAGTTAAACTATTATCTCTTTTCATCTGCTGGAAATGTGAACTTCTTAAAATTTAACTTTCAAAATTTGAATCTGAAAGAAAGATAGCACTGTTGATTGCAAATTCTATTATTCTTTCTTATTGTCTTTATCAGTGTTTCTCCTGGGTTCATATTGTATTCAATCTACCGTTAGTAATAATGTTAATACTGATTTAAAAGAAAACCTTATATCTTGCCTCTCATATCTTTGTGCTTCTTCAAATTTATCTTTATCCATCACATAAAATGTATTTTAATTCCTGAAATAGGGTCTCATCTCTCTCATTACTTCTGCTTTCCTCTCCCACCTTCAGATTTTGTATGTGTTCCTTCTTCTGTCAGAGACACTGCTTCCAGCCTTGCGTGCACAGATTATGTCTCAATGCCACGACAGCACTATGTTTGGAACATTATAAACATGAAATAAAACTCTTATTGAATTTTGTAAGCATGACACAATCCTCATATTAGCCTGCATTATTCCCGTAATTAGCCGCTATCTTTTTTTAAGCTCTTCTTCAACTAGGTTTTATGAGAAGGTTCACGTCATCCTCCCTAATCTGCAACACATAACAGAAAATATCTCAACAAATTATTTCTAGTGTTTTTCCCTTTATCACTTTTAGTAAAGAGACGCAATATCTTCATGTCCTTGTAGTAGTTATTTAAAAATCATAATTACTGTGATCAGGAGTAACTGCATCAACCAGGCCTCTGGAGGAATCAGGTACCACGGTAACATTGCATAATTTGAGTAGACTGTAACAAAGATGATATTTATGAAAGCATATGTAGAATTTGGAGACAACATATGACATAGTGCAATGCTGTGGGATAGGTAGTCCTGATAACCCACTTGGGCCTAAAGGAGCAAGGGAAGAGAGTGAATATTGGAACCTAAGAGAAATGAGTCATGTGGAAACAGCCATCTTGAAAAAATTATATCTTTTGGTCTAGAGAAGCAACTTGGCCTGGGTGACCACATGAAATGTTAGCAGGAAATTATATCTTGGCATTCTTTCCTTCTTCTTACTGATCTCTTCAATGGAGAATTCCCATCGGCCATGCTGATCATAGCTACAGTAGGAAAGCCTTGTTATAGTCCATATGTATCAACGTTTATGGGCAGAGAGCAAGATGAAGTATGAAGAGTTGATCCAGAGGATAAATAAAAAATACCCAGCAAAGTAATCAGTTATAATTAGTATAAATAAGAAAATATTTTAACAGGTTCATGCTTATAATTTCAAACACTTTTTGTTAACATTTAATGATAAAAATTTTATAAGATATTAATAATATATTAAAAGAAAGATTTCAAAAAAGAACTCTAAAATAGTGGATTGAAATCAGACTTGTTTAAGACTAAATTTAGAAAGCACATTATTGATTTAGGTCTATCTTCCTTGGGTGAAATAAATTCTGGAATTTGTTCTATAGTGCAAAATGTCTATGGTATAAAGCTGTTCTGATGTGGTCCATGAATCTAAGTGCGTACCCAATCTTGTTGATATAATTGTGTTCTGAATTTAACCTATAATTTGAAGAAATTGCTTTTATATCTCAAACTCCAGTCTGGTACATATGACAGATGGGCTGCATTATTCTGTACTTCTATTTACTTGTCATTGTGTTTTTACCTTTTTATTTGTAACATCCCAATCTGATTGGATGTTGCATACTCTTTTATGGAAGTGGTTTTCAAACTTTAGCAAGCATTAGCATGCAAGCCTGAAGGGCTTGCTAAACATACATGACTTGACCCCACCGCAGAGTTTCCGATTCAGTTAGTCAAAGGTGTAGCCTAATAATTTGCATTTCAGACAAGTTCCTAGATGCTGCTGATGCTGCTGGTTTGAAGATCACACTTTGAGTATCACTGATTTATAAGATTTCATAAACCACTGTCTCTTAGTACATTTTTAATATTATATAACTCTGGAAATCATAATTTTCAAAAAATATAAATTTTTAAATATTTTATTCATGGATTTATTTGTGGGATCTAATTAAAATAACAGCTTTGAAAATTTGACACCATATTATATTAATAGATTTAAAATAATTAAGGTACTCACTCTTAGTCTGTTTTGTGCTACTACTATAGAATACTACAAACAGGGTAATTTATAATTAACAGATATGTATTTTTCTGAGTACTGGAATCTAGGAAGTACAGGATCAAGGTGGCAGCATCTAGCAAGGGCCTTCTTGCTGTAACATCCTCGGGAAAAAGGTTTAAAAGGGCAGAGAGGATGAGCAAGAGAGAGTAAAAGGGGCTAAACTCCTATTTTATAAGGAACCAAATCTCTTGATACTGGCAATAATTCATTCATGAAGGCAGAGCCCTCATGGATAATTACTTCTGTAAGGTCCTGCCTCTTAATAGCACTACACTGGCAATTAAATTTCAACATGAGCTTTGGAGGGACAAACATTCAAACCATAGCAGGTAATGTGGGAGTAGATGATTTTACATTACGAATGATTAAGAAACATGTTTAATCCTGGTTTAAGAAGAGTGAAACCAACTAGATTTGATCAAATTTTGATTTCTAATTGATATTTAAAATTTGGGAATTCTAATGTAAAAACACTAGTGCTTTGGCCAAAGTATTACATTATTTAAATAGATCTCACACCTATTATACAAAAAGACATAATATCTTTAGTGGATCTACTTTCTATTGTCAAGAGCAAGTATTTTCATCAGTAATATGTTTTAAAATGTATTTCTTATAGAGTAAATTAATCACACAACTTTTAAATCACTAATGGCTAATTACATTTTGAATTTAAAGCTATAAATTTAAGGACTGACTTTTAGATTAATAACAGAAAGATATATCCATGTTAGTGGATATTTATCTATTCATTTGTTCAATAAGGTACAATTTGTTAAGCAGTTATCTTATTCTAAGCCTTGTTCTACTTGAAAAAAATACCCTGAGGTGCTTGAACAGCCCTTTCCTTTTTTTGTGTTTTCAACGCAAAGCATGGTACTAAGCATAGAGTAGAATCTGGCTATATATGTGTTCATAAATTAACAAAATAAAAGAGCACAAAATGTTCTGTGTACTGTAATAGAAGTATATATTAACAACAGAAAAGCAAAAAGCAAAACAAAACAAAAAAGCAAAAGAAGAGGCGATCAATTTAAACACTCAAGCAGCACTGTCTAGTAGAAATTTCTGCAATGAAGGAAATGTTCTGTATCTACCTACCTATTCAGTAGCTATTGAGTACATGAAATAAGGTTAGAGAAACTGAACTGAGAAATTTTTTAAAAATTTTATTTCATTTTAATTATTTTAAATTTAAGTCTAAATAGCCACATGTGGCCTGTGCCCACTGTATTTTATTATTTTCACAGAATAGACCGTTCAGTACTAGAGTGAAAAGAGGGGTCTAAAAAGAGTTTTAAGAAGAGATGAACCATGAGCTAGGTGTTTAAAAAGGAGTTGATGTTTTCCAGGAGATTTTGATAAGTATGTTCGGAATGAGGCTCCAGAAGCTACATGATGTGCTGACTGTCCTCCCCCAGAGAAAGTCCAGAGGCTGTTGTTTGAACATACTACAAAGCCAAAGGTAGTGGCCTAGTAAATGTGGACATTTAAGAGAATTAAATGCAGGAAAAAGGACTGAGAGGACCAGCTGGTATTGGGGAAAGATGTGAGGGCAAACTGGTTTTTGAGAGTCAAGCAGAAAGAAGTGAAAGCTTGATGGAATAGTAAGCAGTTTTACTCTCAGAAATCAATTAAGAAGTAAACCCAGGCAAAAAGATTAAATTTGGCAAGTGAGCAGTTGTTAGCAATGCTCTTGTAAATTCAGTGGAGTGGTGCTAACTGTTGGGGGTTCTTGGTATTGAAATATGAGAAGTGAGACACTAGATAATTATTTTGAGGAGCATGCTTTGAAAAGAAATGACAGCCACAGCAAGAAAGAAAAGCAGAGTAAAACTTTGGTTTGTTTGTTTTATTTCTTAATGGGAAAGATTTGACTGTGTTTGTAGACTCCCAGGAAAGGGTCAAAGAATACGTAATAGAAACAGAAATAAGCTGCAAGTAGGATAAATCAAGAATGAACTGGGTGAAAATCCCAAGCGATGATTCGCCTCAAGTGTATGAAGTTCTTAGTTCTCCTATTGCCAACAAACACTTGTTGAACCCTTGTTATGTGCCAGACACCTCTCTGAAGATTTTAATCAAATTAAGCAATTAATCCTAATATCAACCTAATGAGGTAAGAAATTAATTCTAGTTTTACAAGAGTGTGTAGATGCTCAGGGTGGTCACTGACTCTCCTAAAGCCATCCAGCTAGTAAGTGGCAGACCAGAGATTCTTTTCATTCCGTAAAAGTTTTCTTTTCAATAGGTGATTTCTTTTTGTCTCACCCTCACCTGAAGATAACATTCAGGTCTCTAAAGCAACTTTCCTTTGCCACCCAACCCCTTCTCCTTCATGACAAGCACAGCCTGTATTTGTTCTTACAGGTGAGACTCTCTATCCCCGACCAGGAGGCCTCGCCTCTCAGGCCCCTTCTGGTCATGCCAACACAAGTCAGATACCTTAGAAAACTGTTCTAACATTCTTCGTGTGCCTAGTGTTGACACAACCACAATCTCTTGTTCTCAGCTGTTTTTATAAAATATCTGAGGCAATATAAATGATTCATTTTGTATAAAACCACATTACACTATATTATTTGAAACAAGCGATGGTATACTTTGGATCCTGTAAAGAATTGAAAAAAACAAAAGCTCCGTGTAAAATAAAAATTCTAAATTTAAGTCCTGGCTTTGCCAACTATTAGTTATAAATGAGGGACCCTGGAAAAGTATCTCACGTATCCAAGCTTTTAAAATAGGTCTTATAGCACTTCTCTGAGAACTGGCAAGATTTTGAAAATGGAAATTTTATATAAGATGAAGTACATTTAAAAAGGTATCTTGCCCTAAGTGAATTTTCTTGCTGTGACTTTTATTAAGATGTAATTTGAATACCATCCAGTTCACTCTTTTAAAGTGTACACTTCATTGTTTTAGACTATTAATAGAGTTTTGTAATGATCGCCAGAATCAATCTGAGAATATTTTCATTACCTCACAAAAAAAGCTCATACATTTTAGCCTTCATTCCTCAGTCGTCCTCCTCTTCCTAGACCTAGGCAACCACTAATCTACTTTCTGTCTCTGTAGACTTGTCAATGATGAACATTTTATGTAAAAGGAATTCCTTTGTATAGGCAAATACTATTCTATTGTATGGATATACCACATTTTAAAATTTATTCATTCATCTGCTAATGAACATTTGGGTGTGCTCTACTTTTTGGCTATTATGAAGAATACGGCTATAAAAATGCATATGTAAGTTCTTGCATTGATACATGTTTTTATTTCTCTTGGGTATATATTGAGGCATGAAATTACTCAGTCATATGGTAACTCTATCTTTTAACTTTTGAGGAACTACCAGACTATTTCTCAACGTGCCAGCCAAGTAAGCATATTAAATAAGTTAAACTTTTTCTCTTTTGATTTCTATTATACTTTTGGATCTCAGCTTTGATATTACTGGATCATAAAGCATTCTCCAAGTTGTTTCCCTCTTTTGTGACCTCATGCAGACTATGATTATGTTATAATAGCACATCATGCTATTGCAATATGCAAATTGACCATTTGTTTTTGTGACATCTCTTTGAGTGTCTTACACACTTTTGATTACCCAAAGCCTAATATATAGCAGGTACATGATCAATATGAGTGAATTATAGTGTTTAAGCTCTAAGTAATTTTTACATTCCTTATATTTCTTTATATTTTCTATTTTTATAAAAAGCAGGTATTAATTTTCATATTACTTCTTTAATAAGAACAAATTATATAATTATAATATATAGCTATAGTTATATAATTAGGTATAACATGTAAATTATATAATCTATTTTAAATCATTTCTACTGAGCATGTTTAATTATATCATCAAGAACAAATTAACTTATAAAATTTTGAAATGTATGATATTACCTATTTTATTAGGCATAGGAAGAAATACCTTAAAATTACCTTTTGGGTGGTAGCATTTTTAAGGTGTATTTTTGGATATTTTAGTTCTATATAATAAAAGTGATTTATTTTGTATCTTAAAAAAAGATCTTTAATTTTGAAAGTAGCATTCAATTTTCTTGGTACAGAATCCATGTTCAACAAGAAATCTCATAAACTGCATTTAGTTTCCAAAGAGAAGTGAAAATTCCCTAAAGAGAAATATGAATATTATAATATTTGCAAAGGTAAATATAGCCCCTAATACACAATGCCATTCTGAAACTAATACATTGCCATTCTGAAACTTTACTTAATAAATCCATCTCTGATAGCTTGATCAACTCGGAGTGCACTAACACGACTAAGTATTCATATCTGTAAAATAAAGGACCAGATTTTATGTGGTGACAACTTCAAGATATTGCTGTCGTTAAGAACTCAGCCTAGAGCTGGCAGCCAATATTCCTCTATGACACATTTATTTTACTCTTCAAAACTTTAGCCAAATATATGAGATTAAAATCCTTGTGGCTCAGATAATCTGAATCTTTTATATTATATAAGAATGACTTTTTAACAGAGTCAACCCCAGTGGGTAAGTCTGTGGGTGACAGTAATCTTGCAGTGTGTTCTTTAGCACAAAATGGAAAAATGGTTAAGCCATGAGCTTTGTAGCCAGAGTACGTATTAGCTTTGTATCTGTAGGAACTTGGACATATTAGCTGTCCTTTTCCTCAGTTTCCTCATTTGTTAAATGGGTGCATGAGTACCTACTTCACAGGATTCATGTGAGGATTACATGCACTACTGCTTGTATAATAACTGTCTGTACAGAGAACACACTTGAAATTATTAGTTAGAATTACTGTATATATTCATTTTAGACTGCGGCTCGATGATTTTGAACGTCTGACTGCATTTTCTTTAAATCAGTCTAACATTTAGACATTTTACTCATTTAGGCTATCATATCCTTAAGTAGTTCAAAATTTTGAGACTTTGTATGTTCCTCCGTGTTCTCTTTACTCATATTTTAACTAAGTAACCTAATGACGCATAGAAGGGTAAATTGAAAATATATTGCTTTTTTTCTTTCTTTTTTTTTTTTTGTTTTTCTTTGGTACATGATGTTAGCTAAAATATCAAATGCAACAACAACAAAAAAACAGTTATAATACCTTTAACACTACTGAAGTTGAAAGGCAATAGCAACTGACATAGAACGATTAAAAGAATGATTAAGGCATAGCACTGATACAAAAAGCAAAGAAAAAAATCTAAACTTGGCTTTTAATAAATGTAACTATCTCTTTAGCTGTGCAAGCAATAATAGCTCATGAGAACTGGACAAAACTATACACTGACAGCCTTACCTTATTAATGTGAAAGTTATTTTCTTAAATTCCCCAGTGGTGACTTTCAACACCTCTTTTATTCACTTTACCAGAGGCTGCTTGTGTTTAATCCAAGGTTACAGTGCTTTCAACATTGAATTCAAAAAGGAAGTAAATTCATTTTATCTTCTCTAATTATACTTTATTCACTAAACATGTGAAAATATGTCCAAAACGAGTAATAAAACATTTTTTTAAGGAGCAACAGAATTTAGTGCTCTGCAAAAAGGTAATGACAAATGCAGGGCAACAAATTCAAGGCAAGAAAGAGTCTGGGCTATTCCTGAGGATTCATCGGATTACCTATACAGAAGAATGTCCTGTTAAGCTGCTTTATGTATGTAATTTTGTGCCCCCATTCCAGAGATTCTCAACCTTGACTGCACAATAGAATCAATCAGAAGCTTTTAAGAATCCCAATAACC
Organism: Plecturocebus donacophilus; assembly: GCA_004027715.1. Classification (NCBI taxonomy): domain Eukaryota; kingdom Metazoa; phylum Chordata; class Mammalia; order Primates; family Pitheciidae; genus Plecturocebus; species Plecturocebus donacophilus. The sequence continues at coordinate 126,320 of PVKP010000638.1, read as the reverse complement.
AGGTTGCACCCCAGACCATTTAAATCAGGATCTCTTGGACTGAGATCCAGGCATCCATGTTTTTTAAAACTCCCCATATGATTTCAATGTGCAGCCAAAGTAGAGAACCATAGTTCTGGAAAATTTCTTCCACCTTCTTGTAAAAATAAATTAGGGGCTATTTTCTATAAATCAAGACTTTGTTACCAGTAATCATGTTACTGTTCACAACTACAGAAGTTGTGGAGATGATAGCAATCATATTTGCTTTCTTACTTGTGACCTAGAAGCATTTCATCTCACCTGATATCTTAGAGATCACAGAAGCCAAACTCATTGAATCCTATTAGTATGCTCTCAAATACCTTATGTGACTTAGGCAAATAAGGATTACCTCAGGAAAAATGAAAAGAAAAGAAAGAGAGAGACAGAAAATAAAGTGAGAGAAAAGAGAGAAAGAAAAGGAAGAAAGAGATGGGAAAAAAGAAAGAAACATATAAAGTAATATCTATAACATTCAGTAATTTAAATTGTGACAAAAGAGATTTTGTAAAACAAAATAAAATGTTAACTCTAATAACTGTTTTACCTTGGTTTGTCTCAATTTATTATGTGTTCTCAATAACACTATTGATTCTCCACATAATAATGACAATAAATATTTTTCATAAACTTCAAGATTATGGAGATAAACTTTCACATGTGGTCTTATTACCAGAAAGGGGTCCCCATCAAGACACCAAGAGAGGATTCCTGGATCCCTCCCAAGAAAGATTTTAAAGTGAGCCCATAGAATGCAGTGAAAGCAAGTTTACTAAAAAAGTAGAGGAACGGCTGGGCACAGTGTATCAGGCCTGTAATCCCAGCACTTTGGGAGGCCAAGGTGGGTGAATCACGAGGTCAGGAGAATGAGACCATCCTGGCCAATGTGATGAAATCCCGTCTCTACTAAAATTCCAAAAATAGCTGGGCGTGGGGGCACCTGCCTATAATCCCAGCTACTCAGGAGCCTGAGGCAAGAGAATCACTGGAAGCCAGGAGGCAGAGGTTGCAGTGAGCTGAGATTGTGCCACTGTACTCCAGTCTGGTGACCGAGCTTGACTCCATCTAAAAAAAAAAAAAAAAAAAAAAAGGAAGTAGAGAAATAAAAGAATAGCTATTCCATAGACAGAGCAGGGTGTTTTCAAAAGCAAGAGGAGAAAGAATGCTTCCACCTTAGATATAATGCTTGTTCATACATAAGATAACAAAGCAAAGTCATGGGGAGATACGCTCTACAACCAGGACTTGAGACAAAGGATTGTTAATCTTTGTGTAACTACTGTCTTCAGCAAGAATCTATATTATTATATTTAAAGTGAAACATTCTTAAACTAAGAAAGTTTTTGTTCTTAAGATATTAGGACATCAGGACATTTCCTGGGTCTGTTATTTCCTGAGTCTGTTAGGTCCTAGGTCTGTTCGATAAACATTATTAACTTGTTCCCTTAACTGTAAATATCCTATTGATTAAGAATGCATAGCGTCCTGGGAATGTAGCCGAGTAGGTCTCAGCCTCATTTCACCAAGCCCCAATTCAAGATGGAATCGCTCTGGTGCAAACACTTCTGTCTCACAAAAATTTCCTCACTCTGTGGAGTGACTAGAGCACCTGCTATATGCTTCTCCCAGTTCACAAAAGAGGAAATTTAGTCTCAAAAACTTTCCCAAGCTTATTCAGCCAGTAAGTGGCAAAGACTGCCCTTCTGAACTGCAAACTGAACTCTTCATTCTCTTCTGTGTAATTTATTCAGGCTGTTTTACTAGCATGGCTCTTATTACGACCCCAAGGCCAATATCTTGCCAAAACCATTGGTCAGTTTTTTATTCTTGTCACATTTTTTCTTCCAGGAACATTTAACACAACTCATCATGCCCTTCTTGATTTTTTTTTTTTTTTTTTTTTTTTTGGTTCTTTTGATACCAGATGCTGAATCCGATACAGCAATCCTCACACGGGGCACCAGCTGCAGAGTCTGATCAGCTGATCAGCAGACTCTGCCTGAGCGACAGATAAAAGATAACAGAAGTACACAGGTACAGGTGTTTTTCCTTTGTGAATGCAGCCAGGAGACTACCTCTCTCCCGCTCCAGGCTCACAGACCCTGAAGAGACTGGAGTTCAGCCATGGAGCCCTCATATTGCCAGAGAGGCTTGTATTTATTTTAGAACAGATTTAATGACAAAGGTCTAAAGCAAATACCATTAGTGGGTAATTAATATTGCTGACCCCCCCAGTAGAGAGCAGTCCTGGGCACGAATGATCAAAGGTCAGTTTTAGGACAACATGAGTAAATAAACTATTTAGATAAACTCCTCTACATTCCCTTGTTATCTTCTCTTTGCTATTAGCTAAAGGTAAGAGGATTAGGCTGCCTTTAGCCACAAAGCTTTTCCCAAAGCTTTTGCAAAACCTTCCGGTCTTCCAAGAAGGTTTGTATCTTTCTCTATGATTTTTCCTATCACACTCACTGATCTTCTACAACCAGATCTTCTAATTGTCTTTGAAACCAAAGGCTTTTTTTTTTCTCAGTTTGGCTGGCTGGCTCTCCTTTCTTTTCCCTAACTCCAGATGATGCAGCTCTCCAGGCCTTGGTCTTAGACCCTCCTTAATATTTCATACTTTAACTCCAGATGATCTTACTAGTGAGAAAACTTCTAAATATCATTTATAAGACAATTCAGCTTGAATTCATATTTCAAACCTTGATGTCTCCACTGACCTTCATCTATTTATACATCCTTTCCTTTTGCAAGTCTACCAGACATTTCAAACTTCAATGTGTAAATAATCCATTAAGTTTTATCCTCAGATCTGCTATGCTACTCCCATACTATCCTTAGAGTCATCTGTACTACAGCAGGAAACTCTTAACTCTCTCTTTGTTTCTATCCCTCCCTGGAGTTCATATTCCTACACAGAAACTAAAATGACCTTTTAAAATTATGTTTTAGACCACAGCACTCCTTTGCTTAGTACAACTTAAGGACTTTCATATCCCTTATCATGAGCTAAAATCTGTGTGTAATCTGATTTCTGCTTTTTTCCATTCATCTATTTATTCACTCCAAAAAATATTTATTATTCACTTATCCTGTGCCTCTAGGAGTCCATAATGTACCTGCTTATGTGAAACTTGCATCTTGGTTGAAGAGAGCAACTAGAGGGGAAGAGGGTGTGTGTGTGCATAATTGAATGTTCTTTAGGTTGATGGTCAGAATAAACCTCTCCGTGTCTATGCCTGATGAATGACATTTAGCATATCTCATTTAAATGAGATCAGGGAGAGGATCTAGTATCTGGAGAAAGATATTGCTGAAATTCCTTATCACTCATACTTCATCAACATCCTTCAGATGTAGTTGCCTTTTTTCCTGTACCTTTAGTACTTCAAGCTTATTCTTGCTCTGAGGTCTTTGTACTAGTCTTCCCTTTGCTTGGAAATCTCTGCCATCAGATAGTTGCATGTTTATGTCACATCATTGTTTGGATTTCAACCAAACCTTGCTTCTTTAGGTAGCCCCACCCCAACAACTCTCAGTAGGTTTATATCCCCTGCTACATGACTCTCCAGTCTCCCAACCAGGGTCTCATTAGTTACTTTATGGCTTTATACATTGCTACATGAAATGTTTCGCTTGTATGTATTGAGGGTGGGGAAAACAAGGGGATTGTTATTTACTTCCTTTTTGTCTGGCAACTTTCATGAGAACAGAAACTTTGAGTCTTACTCACTGCTGCATATCCAGAGCCTAGAACAGTGCCTATAACAATGAAAGACTAGATTTGAACCTTGACCTTCAAATTCCATGCTTTTCCCACAATACCAAAGAATTTTATTGCTAATTATTACAAGCTTTCTTGTATCCCATAACCTCTACTGCTTTGGCTATTTTTACTCATACATCTCTATGAAATTCTCAGGATTAGACTCTATAATGGCAAGGAAAATGTGTGATCCTCATAAAATATCAGTTAAAATAGTTATATTTCTGTCATCTTATTTTAGCATGAATTAGTTCATCAGATGGAGATGAAACAAATTTTAAGCTTTAGGGGATGAAAGATCTGAGTGGGAAAACTTCATCTTTGAGAGATCTGGTAGGTTGAAATGAGTCCAGCATGGCTTATAGGCACTCAACAGATACTTTCTTTTGCCTGGCACAGTAGCTCACCTTTATAATCCCAGCACTTTGGCAGGCTGAGCCAGGTGGATCACTTGAGGCCAGAAGTTTGAGACGAGCCTGGCCAACATGGTGAAATCCCATCTCTACTAAAAATACTAATATTAGCAGAAAGTGGTAGAACATGCCTATAGTTCCAGCTACTCAGGAGGCTGAGGCATGAGAATCCCTTGAACTTGGGAGGGAAAGGGCGCAGTGAGCGAGATTGCACTACTGCACTCCAGCCTGGGAAATAGAGGGAGACTCTGTCTCAAAACAAAAACAAATACCTTAAATATTTATTTTTCATCTGTTATATGCCCTTAGGGATGGAATAAAGCATCAATTGCCAGCTTTTAGCCCAGGAGGAAAAAAAATCAAAAGGAAACAAAAAACAGTTGATTCCCAAAAGAGAGTGATCAGTGTGTCTTTACCCTGTCTCCCTATTAGACTCTCCTGGGTTGACTTTACAATGTACTAATGCTTGAACCTCATCTGCAGAGATTGTGGAATATGAAGGGTGGCCTCAGAGGTGGGCAATAGGGAGCTGTAGTCAGGAAAAATCTCCTCCAGTAATTTTAATGTGCAGCCAACACTTCTCACTGCTCTAGGAAAAAGTAGCCCACCCAAAATGAAGTGACAAAGAAAGAGAAATGGTAATTTAACTGACTGTTTACAGAAAGCATTGCTCTGAAAAGTGCTTTGAGGATTACATACAACTCTTTTTAAATTACCTCGATAAAATCAGAATGGCATATAGAATGTATGGGGCACATCACAGGAAAGCATATGAATATCACTATCAGGAAACAGGTTTACGTATCCTAATAGGATGAGAGATTTTCTGAGCTGCTTCTCTGCAGGAGAGTAATGCTTTTTTCTCCCGGTATCCTTTCCTCAGGGCCCTGAGTTACAGCGAAGGAAAAAAAAATGGAACCCTGGAGGAGCCCCATAAGAAATCCATGTGAGAAAAATACCATACTTTATAAGTGCATGCTGAGAGGGTAGGAAGAGCAGAATCATTTCTGCACCTGAGTTTTGCTGTACTTCCAACATTTCTGATCTTAGGCAATAATTATTTAGTGCAATAACAAAATACCATTCAATAACTATTTTTACAAATGTAATATGTTGAGAGCAGATTATTTAATGCAGCACAAGTAGGTGCTTCACATACATTAACACATTTTATCTTCAAAAATATCTTTCTAAGATGATATTTTATCTCCATGCTTCCAATGAAGAAACAGGCAGAGAAAAAGTAACAGAATGTGTTCAAGATCACTCAGATAATAAGTCATGGAATGTGGATCCAAAGTCAAGTTTCTAAAAACTATACATTAATGTTCTTTGGCAACAGTACTCCACAGTGCTATTATGGTGGGTCCAACACCATGCCAAGTACAGGGAAAACTGCTCACAGAGGGAAAATTATAACTGACCAAAGACTCACAAATTACCGTTCTGGAGTCAGAAATGCTCCTGAAGGCTACCAGTTCTCTTTTCTCTCCTCTCCCCATCTTTTTTCAACCAAATGACCAGATTGTCTCAGGATACATCTTTCTTGAGAATTATAAAGAAAGGAATATGTATGCATATCTCAAAGCCAAATGCAGAGATCATAATAAACATGGGTCATAGCCTGGCGTTAAGAAACATTAGTAATGGAGTTAAAGTTCACAGCTACAACCAGAGACAGTGAACTGGCCAGCTGTCAGCCGCCTCATCAAATGGAGTCCAAACCACTGCAGAGCTGATCTTTGCCTGGGATGCTGAGAAATTTATCTAACCAGGCTCTAGGATTCCAAACTCCAGGTTAAGGAAAACTGAAACTGCAGCTTCTAACGTGATGATTATCAGACACTTGAAAATGAAAATGTAAAGATTATACAAAGCTAGGTAATTGCTTTCATTCCCATGCCATTCCTGGAGCCACCTGAAAGGAAATACCAGTGATTCATTTCCTCTCTGTCCTACCCTTCTGAGAAGAACCTACCGACAGCCCGTAAATAATAAGAAAGGGAGAGCCAGTGGCAAAGGTTTTGAGACAAACTTCACACACATATGCCGTTCTTCTAACTAGATTTTGTGCTTTTTATGTGTTCAGTCAAGAATGAAAACAATATTATAAATGTTGTGCTTTCCTGGCTTGACAGATGCTCATCTTGGGATGGAGTTATATACACAAATAGAAAATGAGCTGTAACAATTTCTTTGCAGAGGATAAGTGGGTGTTTTTAGAATCCGTGATGAAAACCCACTGTAGCATGTACATATTTTTCCTTATTACACAGATTTATTCTGTAGAACTTTCCTTCCACCATTTTTACCCTCCAAATGACAATTTTCAGTGTTCCTATGTTATTACTACTTACTTGGTCTAAAGCAGAAAGGATGTTTTACAGCAGCTATAAGAAGTACCATTGAGAATTAAATTGCTTTTCTTTCTCCCTCATCATTGTGAATTTGGTACAGATGAAAGATGGAAGATTGGCAGCCAGGGAGTCGAAGGTTCTCTGTTATCTATGAGATGCACATGATATGGGCGGAAGCGGCCCAAGCTTCCCTCTTCACAACAGCCATATGCCAGCTTAGAGCTCTGTGGGAGAGTGTGTCATTTGTAAAAGGTAGGATTTCTTTAAAACACAAAACAAAAAAGAACAGGGATTTAACAAAGCAGTCAGAGGAAAAAAAAGTTTAGAAAATAATTTACAAAGGTGTTTTATGGGTTTCTGTTTAGCTTGAGAATGATGTGAGCCACACTCCTTTTATTTTGCTCATCTTCATCTCTGTGTCTACTGGCCACCCTGGAATTCACTGCCCATTTTTGTTGTGTCTGAACAAGCACAGTTCCTGTAACAAACTCTCTCATCAGTCATAGCCAAGTCCTGAGGCTTCCTATAAAAAGACACAGTCTGAGACTCCAGACCATCGTGGAATGTCTCCACATGCTGCTGCTTTCACTTCATCTGTTTCCGATCTGCCTGTTCTTGCTTAGGTGATTTAGCTTTCTTACTGCCTTGCACCTGGTCTCTGCCTTGCAGCTTAGCTTGATTCCAGCTTTGTTCCTGCGCAAAGCTTTTAGCTCCCTCCTTGCAGCTTGGCAGCCGGGTCTCTTCTACCCTATCCCAAGCGCTGCCTCTTGAAAACCTGGCCCAGGCTCAGGCAGTTCTGACAGGATACATCACAGGCAAAATTTGTAATGGGTTTCTTTCACTCCTGCCTGAACCCTTCTCTTTCCTGTTGTTTCTCATTGATTTCAAAGAGCCTCTAATCTGCCCAGGGCTTCACCATGAGGGAGCTCACCAAATGCTCAAGCCAATCCTTTTCCTCAGCCTTCCATCCTGCTGAGCTTCAAGCTGCAGCGTTTACCTTCCTTTCTTCCTACTGTGAGATTTTGATGCCAGACCCACCTAGCTTGCTTTGTTAAGCATAGCTTCTCATAATCCAATATTTAATACACATTTTTATTATGATGATGAATGTGCTGATCCCACAATTACATTCTGTCTAAATTAAATGTTTTATCGCACCAGTGCAAACCTGCTACTACTCCTGTGATCTCTGTTTTTGTTTATAGCTCCACCATTTTTCCAGACTTTCAGCCGTCAATAACAAGAATTCCTCTAATTTCCCTCTTGCTGCCACACTAAACCTTCTTTCAAATCCTGTTGATTCTCATCCATCCCCAATTTTCTATTCCCACTCCCATGGGATATTGAAAGTGCCTCCTAATTTGCCCTCCTGCTTATAGACTTCTCCCTTCAAATCTGCTTTATATCTTACTGCCACTTTAAGCTTTCATAAGCTGCTGAATTTCTGCGCTTCATTTACTTGCTGAAGGAATTCCAGAAAAGGTAGTCAATTCCTTTCCATTTCAGTTTCTCATCTATAAAATTATGATACCTCAAAATAATTATATGATTATTAATTATTTTTTAGTGCTGCATTGTGGCAAAGATTCTTTGTCCAATACTCTGACCAAGATTTAGTCAGGATTCTGAACCTTCTCCTAAGTCCATCTGTGCATTTCCTGGTAAAATCTAATTTTAGCAAAAACCCTGCACCCTTGATTTTGGCTCACCCTCTACATCTGATCAATGATTCCTCATCCTCCATTTCACAGGTGATGGCTGCTTACTCTGGTCTGTCTTTAGCAAGAATCCTCTTAGGTTGGTTCAACTAGAATCTTCCTTGCCTCTCTTATCTCTTTTTAGTAATTTTTCATATACTGACCTCCCGCCCTATTCCTTGGCTATTAATTCTCGCTTGCCCATGCTATATGCAAAGTTGAACCATCTTTCGCTCTCCTCTACTTTAAAAATCCCATGGCCATAGTCTCTATACCTATTGGGATGATCTGGGAAAAAATCTTCTCTACCATGCTTTATCAAACATCAGTGAATTTTTTTCTCATTAATTGTCATAGAATAAAGCACAAAACTTTTGTCAAAATAAAATAAAAACTTGATACCCTAACTTACTATGCCAAAAGGAAAAAAAAATAGGCTAAAATTTGAGTTGTATGAGAAGCTGTCTTTCCTTTTCTTCCCAAGCAGATAGCTATAGATAAAAGGTTAAATATATCTACAGGTAGCTACTCTATGTTCAGCTTATCTTATGCAAAGTGCCAATTTACTGAGCATAAGACAAATATGTAATGGACTTTTCCCTCACCTGCTTTTTTTCTCTTGACAACATGTGGATTACCATACCCTCCCGCTTTCCCTTCTAGCCCACTTTTCCCCTTTAAATATTAAAGCTCTCAGATTCATCTTTGGAGAGAGGGGCAGACAACAGATTGTTCTGTGATTCTGTGGTTTTTCCTTGTGGGCATGTCCTTAACCTTGGAAAAATAAACTTCTAAATGGATTAAGAGCTATCTGAGATACTTCTTGGTTTACAAATTGGTGACAATGGAAGGGACTCTCAGTGGAGATGGCCCTGACATTTCACAAATCTCCTGTGGGTGCTTGGTACCAGCTTAGGCTATCATTACTGCTCTATCCAATCGGATAATTTGTTAAGGTGTAGGAGCTCCCTGCTTCAGAGAATCCCTGATTTCCCAAAATTCAGTTGATATCTAAGGTTTACTTCGCTGTACAACTTTTCTGGAGTTTCAGCTCGCTTCAAACAAGAAAAGGAAGTTTAAATTTCTTCCTGCTTCTAAGATAAAGAGCAGTCTTAAGCCTGGACCACATTCATAGGTAAGTAGCTGAAGGGATTTTGACTTGGAAATGCTCATTAATGACTAAAAGTTAAGATTGACAGCCAGCTGGTCTTAATGTCTCTTTACCATTAGAGCATTCCATAATTGTATTGTGTGGTTTTGTTGTTGTTGTTGTTGCTTCAGTCTTTTTCTCATCAGGTTTGACCAACTCTATCCAACTTGGTCAAATCCAAATGAGAATTTCAAATTATGGGGAACAAGGCCTCTGAATTGGCTAAAATTCCCCACAGCTACAAACAAACAAACAAACAAACAAACATGTACTTGGATTCTCTGTTCACTCCTTTCTTAACAAACTGTGGGGTTTTTTTTGTTTACTTTTATTCAACCCTATTCCTCCTTTCTCTTTTGTCATCTTTGGTACCAAGCAAAAAAGAAAAAATTAGAGAAGCCTTCTAATATACCAGTCTCTTTAAGAACCCAGGATGAAGATGCCATTCATCCCTTTTTGGGGTGTTCTGCTTTCTTTGTGGAATTTCAAGAGTCATAGGCAGATTCCTCTCAGGTCTAAAGTTCAGCATTTTTGTATTGCATTAGCTGACATCTTTGGTTTTTGTGGGTACCAGAGATTACCTTATATTATGAGAGAATTTAACCTTGGTGTATGTAATCTTGGACAAGAGCTACAATGTTATGATAGTTAAGGATAGGTTACAGGAAATAGTCATTACTACAGGAGGCTACTCATTTCTTTACACATTTAGATAAGAAAATTGTGCATGCTTTCTTTGCCTGGCTCCTTAAAGGGCTCCACCCAAAAGCCAGTAATCTAATCAAGCTAAATTGAAAACACCACCTATCAAACTAAGCCACTTTAATAAAACTCTTTATAAAGAAAATTTATATCTTTATAGGAAATTTCCATTTTGTAAGAGCATCTGTATTAGTCTGTTCTCATGTTGCTAATAAAGACATACCTGAGACTGGGTAATTTATAAAGGAAAGAGGTTTAATTGACTCACAGTTCCATGTGGCTGGGGAGGCCTTACTATCATGGCAGAAGGCAAAGGAGAAGGAAGACACGTCTTACATGGCAGCAGGCAAGACAGCTTGTGTAGGGGAACTCCCCTTTATAAAATTATCAGATCTCATGAGACTAACATGAGAACAGCACAGGAAAGACCCATCTCCATGATTCAATTACCTCCCACCAGGTCCCTCCCATGACACATGGTAATTATGGGAGGTGCAATTAAATATGAGATTTGAGGACATAGCCAAACAGTATCAGCATCTCTGTCTCCACATCTAAACCACTAGGAAATATAACTGGAGTGAAGACAATGGCTTAAAGTTTATGTAACAGATCTTTCCTTTATTTTAATCTAATTCGAAGCTAGATTGTGCCTTTGAGATTTGTATTTTCTACCCTGCTTCACCTAAGTCATGTCTTTGAAGATGAAAATTTAGGGTTGCATGTAGTCAGCATTTTTTTAGGCCATGGAACAGATAATCAAGAAATTAACAGTCTAAAGTAGAGACGGTAACATTTTTGAAAACAAGCAAATGAAAAATCTTAAATGTATAGGATCTCCCTCTGTCTGGGTCTGTTTATATGTGTCATATATGTGTTATGTAGAAATAATATGAACTACCAATTGTATGAAAGATACATATAATTAATTGGCTAAAAGTAAGTGTTTATCAAACTAATAGAAGTTAGCTGAGAGGCATTTCTGTTCACATGACTTTAGTAATCTTTGGTGAGATTAATTTCGTAAATTTAGTTTCAAAATTCTCTTTAGTAATTTAAAATCATGTTATGTTAAGTTAAGTAATTCTAGGGTTTTCACTGAAAATTAGTAGAATAGTAGGAAGGTAAGATGTGTTTTTGGTGGTTTCTAAAAGGTAGGAAGATGTGGGTTTTGCTTAGAAAAATGTAATTGTTTTTCTAGTACAAAGAACCTTTTTACTGGTGTTGACATAAAAAACACCATTAACACCCAACCATTATTTTATAAACTGGTAAGTTTGTATTGATGTTTTATGGCTAGAGTTACAAAGTAGAAGCTATAAGATCTTTATTTGTACGAGTGTGTATGTGTGCTTAGGTGCATTTATGTGTATGTACACCTGTTTTGTTATGCATTGTGGCCACAAGGTATCAAATTAGGTTAAAAATAAAAGCACTCATAAATTTAGTAAATGAGCCCAAACGCTTTTTTTTTGTTATGAATAAAGCATTTAGTATTGTTGTTTTAATGAAAATAGCTAACTGAGTTATAGGAAAAAAAGGCACCAAACACATTTATTTAAACTTAAGCTTTGTACTTAGGAAAATACCTGAAATTCACAGACTATAAAAATGATTAACAGGGAACTAACGTTAAATGATTACTATTACAGCCATTAATAATTTTAAAAAACTGGTTAGGTCAATGTAATACCATAATTGCATATAAATAAACTTGTCATATACTTTAGAATCTAAGATTAAATTAAGCCATATTTATTAAATATCTGAGTCACTTTCCATTTTTGTTTAATTATAGAACTTTTTAAAAAACATACACAATACCTTCCTATTAAAGGGAAACAATTTTTCTCTAATTCAAAGGTAATTCAAAAATAAATAAATAAATAAATAAAAGGAATCAGTAAATAAGGTAGATGGAAAGAAAGTTATAAAATATATAGAGGTATTTTTAGGAAGAAATATTAAAAGGAAAATAATTTTATATGAGAAAGAATCTCAAATGGTAAATTTTTTTGTCCTAAAGTCAATTGACTAATATTTAAGAAAAACAGATTTTAGGATAAAAGAGGAGATCCAAGCTTGTTGTAAATAATTTGTGTAAGTCATAATAAGGTTGATAAAAATTGAATTTGTGGAAAAATAAACTTTATTTTATCAGATTGGCTATAATTAAAAGATAAGTATTTATAATATCATTTCTAGAGATTGGGCTTTGATATTAAAAATACACTAGTACTCTAAAGAATTGATTAGAACAACAAAATCACAAGAGATTTCAATTTTTTTAACCCAACAGTTTACCTTTTACTGCATGTCAATGTTTTCAGCTTTCTTGCTCCTTTGAGAAGGCCTAGAATACTAACTCTCTCCTTCAACTTTTCCATCAGCTCTTATAACCTTTTTTCCTCAGATTCTAACTGCTATTGTAGTCTGATACTAAAAGTGTTTTATCTTAAAGGTCTAAAGAAAATGTTTTCTTTCAATATAACCTTCTGTGATCTTGGCTTTAAATTCTTCTATGGAATGAAAAACATTTACTTGTGACCCAGGACACACTTTTTCTATGTCTAACAAGTTCAAGCACCATTTTCATTAGTTTTGGACTGCAAGTTATCTAAATGGATTCCTCACAGGGAAGAGAAATTATACTGCAGAAGGCTTTCTTTTCCTTTTTGGTAACTGGCCTAACAGATTTTATATTTTACTGAAATAATTCCTATATCATTGTTACTAATTTTTTCGATTTGCCTGGAAAAACTGAGATTAAAAAAGATTGAAGTTATTACATCCATGTAACTTTCTGTATTGCTTTAAAGTCCTTATGCTCTTAAGTTAAAGAACTTTAACTCTTGGGTCTAAAAAGGATAACAAGTACTGCTAAATCTTAAACACTGAGCGCAATTAGATTGTCATCTTCAGACTTGGGAAAAGATGACAATCAAACTATATTTGTGAAACGTAGAGTCAGAAATTAAAACTATTCAACCCCTCTAAGTCCAGGGGCTATGACAAAAGAGATGGGCATGTAAAATTGTAAGGGCTGACTTTGAGAGACATAACTCATTCAGAGTTTCTCTATAAATTAAACATTATGATCATAGGTACAGTAGTGCAAGACCAGTAGCTGGACCCTTGTATCACATTAACAAGGTTTTCTTGGAGCATTAACCCATTTTAATTTAAAAAACTATGAAAGGCTATAAAAAAGTTTATAGAAATTATATCTTATGGTCACAATGATTAAAGTTTAATAGATTCATTTATAAGATTTGAGAGACAGATTTAATTGGCCTCATACTGTGTTTATTAGGGCTTGGTATTTGGGAATGTAAGTCTACTGTCTCAAAGAATAAAGGTTGCTGCTTCATTTTTTGAAGTCTTTGTATTACCACTTTAACTAAATGAATGGCTTCATTTATGGATCTCCAAGCCCTAAGTCATGCACTAATATGGGTTCCTGACCCATTAGTAACCAAGGTAAACAGAAGGTGGTGAGCAGTAGGCAAGTAAGCACTACCACCTGAGCTCTGCCTTTATCAGATTAGCAGTGGCATTATGTTCTCATAGGAGCATGAACCCTATTGTGAACTGTGCATGTGAGGGATCTAGGTTGCACGCTCCTTATAAGAATCTAATGCCTGATGATCTGAGGTGAAACAGTTTCACCCTGAAACCATTCCTGCTCCTACATTCATGATGAAATTGTCTTCCACAAAACCACTTTCTGGTGACAAAAAGTTGGGGAGAACTGTCTTATTTTACAATGACCTGCAATACTATTTAGCGATATCAAGTGTTTTAAACTTATGATATTTGACATTTCCAAAATGAAATATTAAAGTTAGTCTTTTTGACCTCATTAATTATTTTATATTAGATCCCCTGAAATCCCAAAAAGATGTATTTGCCTTATTTGGTATAATAATATCATACAGGAAGCATTGTCAAGTTCAAAATGGTGTTTAACATTCTTTGGATTAGATTTTTATTATTTGGATTAAATAACATATTGACATAAATTTGTATGTTTTCCAAAATTATAGGAGATTCTTATAATTTTGATATATCTTAGTATATATTATCAATAGTAATTATGGTTATAATGTAAAATTTTTGGATGCCACGGAAATAACCAAATTTCCTATCAGTTTGTCTTTAACCATAACTGTTCTAAAGACTTTTGTCATCGCAATTGTTGTTTTGCTTTGATCCTTTGACCCTTTTATACGGTGGGTTATAATCAGTTATATAATTAAGAGGAATTCTATAATCTAAATATAGGCTCCTAATAAATTAAGAGATTCTGTCATTGAAATATGGAGGAAAATTTCCAGGGCTTTCAGGGAGAGCTGGTATATTCATGAGGATTGTTTATCCAATATTAACAAGAACAGGAGTTAAATGCATGTGCATGAATTGAGTCACAGAAGATTAAAATAACCTTTTATGACTTAAAAAAATAAAACTTTTGCTGATTCTTTTTGTTTTGTATTTCAGAGTCAAGAAAACTTTCTCTTATTTTAAGAATTTATAGCTTTTAACAATTGAGTATTCTCTAGTGAGCAGAATTTAAAGCACAATTTCTTTCTACATAATTTCTCTAACATTTAGAAACTATGTGTGAATATTCTTAATAATGGCAATATAGTTATTTTCATAAATTCAGTGAGAAACTGTTTTCTTTTACAACAGTACATAATCAGAGACACAGGTTATTTTACCAATGCTTTGACTGGTGTGACATATTTTCACATAACCTTGAGAACATGAGGCTGACTTACACAGCCGATAAAATCCCCCTGGGAAAACTGGCCTCACACCTCAACTTTTATAGAGTCCTTACCTGTGATATGTAAACAATGACAATTTCTTGCCCTGATACTGTCTCCCTTGTACTAGTCCTCAGTGTCTGCTCTTCCCATCTTTATGTCCATATGTACCTAACCAGAATCTCATTGTGTCTGCAGCTCAACAACTCCTAGATCTTTTAATCAGCCTTTTGAACTATCCTTTTTTCAGATAAGATCAGTTGCATTCAAGATAGTATGGCCAGAGACCTACTCCATTTTCAGAAACATAGATTCCATCCAATTTTTTTTGGATATCTTTTGTTTTTAACTGTTGGCTTACTGAACCAAAGCAGCTGAATTTGATACAAATTCAATGTCGTTTTCTTCTAGGATTACCTCCTTTTTCTGAGCTTGAGATACTGAGTAAGTAACACCTAACCTCATCTGAACCTGCAGATATATTTTTTACTTAAGTAGTTTTGTATTTCAGTAAGATCCATTCTCCTTAATAAGAATGTTGATAAATAACTGAGCATACAGAGAACCTATCTTGTAATAGAAGCTGTGTAAGACCCTCGATCATATTATGTATATGACTAAAGACAATGGAAATGGTAGACAGTTAATTCTCCATTATTTGTCAAACTGGAGCCTCTTCATTTTCTTTCTAAGCAGATGGAGTTCTACATTGATACAGTTTTTAAAAATTTATTTAATTTCCTAATCAATTAATTTTAAATACAAATATGTGTTATGAACATTTTGATATGATTGAAGTCACTCTGCAGAGCTCCTCTGGGGCCCATCACAATAACTGTGTATCTCTTCATAGTGATGTTAACAGTTTGATGTATCTACCTACCTGTCTAGTTGTCTACTAATTAATTTCTTTGAAGGATTACAAAATAAGTGACTGATAGGATACAGTCCTAAACACTCCATTAATATAAATTCAATAAATGCTTATGGTTTTTACTTTTTTTTTTTAGATAAATTAACATAGTGTGTGTATTAGTCAATTCTTATATCACGATAAAGAAATACCTGAGACTGGGTAATTTATAAAGAGAAGAGGTTTAATTGGCCCACAGTTCCACAAGCTATATAGGAAGCATGATTCTGGCAACTGCTTGGCTACTGAGGAGGCCTTAGGAAATTCACAATTATGGTGAAAGGCAAAGTGGGAGCAAGGACTCTTACATGGCAGAAACAGGACCAAGAGAGAGAGTGGGGAGGTGTTACACACCTTTAAGACAGCCAAATCTTGTGATAACTCACTATCACCATGAAAAACACCAAGGGGGATGGTGTTAAACTACGAGAAATCTCCCTCATGATCCAATAACCTCCCACCAGGCTCTACCTCCAACACTGGGGATTAAAACTGAACATGAGATTTAGGTGAGGACACAGGTCCAAACCATACCGGAATGAGGTGTACAATCTTGATTACCACTGAATAAAATTTTTTTGAGGCAGAAGTCTTAGTTACCTGGAATGCTCGGAAACTCCTGCACTCAAGTACCCCTCCTGTCTCAGCCTCTTGAGTAGCTGGGACTGCAAATGTGTACCACCATGCCCAGGTCTGTTTAGTAAGTTTTGACATATGCATATACAGATCAATAGGAACAAATTCATATGAATAAAATAATACAGTATATATATATATTGTGATAAAGTTGTTTTCATTAACATATTTTAAAGATTCACCCATATTGTTGTGACTACCTGTGCTTTATTCTTTGTATTGCTGGTTAGTATTTAATTACATGAATAGATAGTAGTTTGTTTCACTGTTCTCCGATTCATGAGCACCTAGGCTGTTTCTAGTTTTTGGCTGCTATGATATACAAAGCCACCATGAGCATTCTTAGAAAAATATTCAGTGAACATACACTCTTCTATCTCTTGGGTAAAAACCTGTAAGTAAAATTGTTACATTATAAGACAGGCACATAAAGTTCATATTTAGATTTATAAAAAGCTGTCAAATTTTTTTCGAAGTGTTTTTTACTCCATGAACAATTAAAGAGTGTTCTGGTTACTCGGCATCTTTGTCAGTATTCAGTATTATTATCAGAAACTTGTTTGTTTGTCTTTGAGGTTCTGGTGAATGTTATCTTCCTAATGACTAATGATGCTGAAATACTTTCATGACCTTATTAACCATTTGTATATCTCTGCAAAGTGACCATTCTATTTTTTTGCCCATTTAAAAAATTTTTTTGTCTTTTTATTGCTAAATCATGGAATTTGTCATGTAGATTTATGAAAAAATATATATTTCATATAGATGAAAAATTTATATACTTATTATATATAATTATTTTATAATAAAATAAAATTATAATAAATGATTATATTTATATATAGAGATATAGCTGACTAATATAGTTAGATTTTACATATATATATCAAAATTATATTTCAAAAATATTTTCTCCCATCTATGAATGCTTACTCATTTTCTCAATGGTATCTTTTGATAAGCAGATTTTTTTAATGTGAAAACTAATTTAGCTTTTATTTTTTCTCTTATGGTTATAGCTTTTTGTGTCCTGTCTAAAATGCCATTGCATACCTCCAAGTTGTGATGACACTGTCTTCTTTTTTTTTAAGCACATATATTTAGCTTTAATGCTTAGGTGTGCAACTCATTTAAATTTAAATTTTTTGTATGGTACAGCTGCAGTTAGTTTATGTTTTATTAAAAACTCTAGTTTCAGCATATTTTATTAAATAGACTTCTCTTTTCTCATTGGATTGCTTTGCAACTTTGTTGAGAATTGATTGACTATATAATTGAGGAATTATTTCTGTGTTCTTCGTTCTCTTCTACTGATTTGTCTACCTTTATGCCAGTATCATTCTGTGATATTCACTATAGCATTATAGTAAAATTTAAAATCCTGTAAGTTTATTTTTTTAAATTCGAGATTGCTTTAAGTATTCCAGATCTTTTGCATTTTCACATAAACTTTGAATCATCTTTATTATTTCTAAAAAAAAAAGTTGGCTGGAATTATAGCACCTGCATTGAATCTATAAATCAATTTAAGTTAATTCATATTTTAACAATGTTAATTATTTCAATCCATAAACATTATATATTTTCCCACATATTTACAACTTCTTTAACTTTTTTCAACAATATCTTGATGTTTTCAATGTACAGGTTTCCTTTTTTGTTAAAGGTATTCCTGAGTATATTATATTTGATGGATAATCTTTCTTTTACTGCTGTGAAACTCTTCTCTTTGTTTTTTGCCAGTTTGGCTATACTGAAACTGGTGTGATATCCTTCATATTTATTCACTGAATTTTTTGAATCTGAAATTTAGTGTAATTTATCAAATGTGGACATTTTTTAGCCATTATCTTTGAGAGGTTTTTCTTGCCTTGTTCTTTTTTACTTTTCAGCACTTTTCTATGTCATACCTAGGTGTTGGTTTCTTTTATTTATTTATTTTTTTCTGCTTAGTCTTCATAGGATTATTGATCTCTGTCAATGTTTTCTCATCCATTTTGGAAAGTTCTCAGACATTATTTCTTAAAATATTTTTTCTAGCCCCATTCTTACATTTTTTGCCTTCTAAATACATTTATACATATGTTAGAACTTCTCACTGTATCTTTATATTTTATACCCTTACATAACAAAATTTCATATATGTTCTCTTTGTGCTTTATTCTGGAACTTTTCTTTCGGTGTGCAGTTCAATTTACTAATTCTTACTTAGCTGTATCTAAGAAACCATTATACCTTAGTATGAAATTACTTATTTATATGTTCCAGGAATTTATCTAGCTCATTACTGTCTCCCACCTTCAAGGTTAGTCAAAACTATATTCAGTCTCTCATCTCATCAATTCTTTTCTTGAAGTACCCAAGAAGAAATAATGATTCTTATTTTCTTGGGACTGTAATATTCTGGGTTCCCGAGAGGCTGGCACATCTGCCATGGACTCTTGGCTAGCAAGAGGGTCCCAACCTGAATAGGGGAGTGCACGGAAAAAAGAGAAGACAGAGAAGCGGGATCTGGAGGACTGAGTAAGCAATGCTTAAACAGCAATGCCTAAACAGCAGCTTTATTGTGCACACAGTTAGTATATGTATGTTTGTCCTACGTCATTTCCTGGAACAAATACAATTCTCTTCTACATGAAAGCAGCAGATAAGAACAATAGCAAAATCAGATACATAATTGGGTACAATCAAGTCACGCAGGTGGGTCTCAGTATCGGGGTGAGGAAACCTATAGTTAAAAGTTACTGACCTATGCAAGGCACCAGAGAGACAGAAACCTATTATATTTGCGCAGTCACAAGAACAGGCACAGGACCCTATAGCAGGTAAACAAAGTCATAAATCAGATACAGAAACTGCACACATTGTCCTGTCAGACCACATACAGGCCACATCATTGTCTCACAAAATTCTTTTCATAATTCCTTTACCTGCATTTCCTACTTTCCCATAGCTCGACTGCCTCCAACAGGAAACTGTGTCTGGGCTCAAGCTCACTATATGGTGAGGCCCAATTCTGAGGGGCCTCACATGGGAATGTTCCCCACATAATATTTCCTGTATTTCGAGATAATATTTTTTTGCCATATTATTAGATTTCTATGCCTTAAATCATGCATTTTTGACAGACTTTTTTAAGGGCAACTTTCAGTTTCTAGAAACATTGAGGAGACTGTACTGAGAGTCTGCATATGCTATGTTCCCACCGACACACACACACACACACACACACACACACTGCACAGTTTACCATAGTATTAACTTCTTGCATTAGTGTGGTAAGTTCATTTCAATTGATGAATCAATATTAATACATTATTCTTAACTTCATAGTTTATACTGGGTTTACTTTTTGCATTCTGCCTTCTATGAATTTTAAGAAATGTAAAATGACATGTATCTAACATTATAGTATCATACAGAAGTTTCATTGCCTAGAATTCCCTGTGCTCCACCTCTTTATTCTTTTTCCCCTGATCATCTTATAATCATGATCTTTTTACTGTCTCTATAGTTTTGCATTTTCCAGATGTCTCAATAGGCTAAAGAGTGCTGGAGCTGGGTGCTCATCTTCTCCCATTCTGGTTAGGTTCTTGTAAGACCAAAAGTACCAAACACTTTGGCACAATTGTTTTCTTGAGGGCAGACTTTTGTTAAGGAAAACAGAATGCTCTGGCATATTTCATAATGGTTAATTTTCCCATTGTCGTGTCAGAACAACAAGGGAGTTTTTCATTGATTTCACCCTGAGAACCTAGAGGAGCTCCTGAAGGTAAAATCTGGAAAAGTATTTTATTCCCAAGCTATCCATATTGAGCTTGCAGCAATTCATCAGTTACTATATATTTAATATGTTTCCTCTGGTACTGGTCCCAGCAGCAGGCTTTTACTTTTGGGCTTCTGGTCTGGTGACTGTGATTTTTTATATATTCCTGCCCCTCCAATTTTTGTACAGCAGTTTGCCCTATGACTTAAATGCTCTGATATATTTAAAAAGAGTTGTTGATTTTCAGTTTGTTTAGCATTTTGTCTAGCTCCTTACATGCCAGACCAGAAAGAGAAGATCAACAGAATAATCCGTATAATTTTTTAAAAAACATTTTTTACCAATTTGTTTTATCTGAATTGATTGTTGGCTTAAATTATATACTATTACTTAAAGTAGAAAGCTTCTTTATTTTCTATGTTAACCTTCATATCAGCTCTATGAACAATTAATTAATGCATTATTCCTTGAATGTTTGTTAATACCATGTTTCTTTGCCTGCCTATTTTTCTCCCCCTTAGTATCTGAAATGCTTCTCAACTATTGAACCTAAAGTTTAAATAATTTTGGTGTTTCTAAATTCTACCTATGCTCATGACCTAATTGAAATAGCTCTTCTTCCATTAAATATCAAAAGCATTACCTTTCTTCTTAAATACTCTCAGCACTCTATTTGTACTGTTCATCACTTTCTTTTGTGTATTATTTATGTGCAAATAGATCACTATATAGTTATAAAAGCATATTTTCTCAAAGATTAATTTTTTACCTGAAGAATCAAATTTAGTGTCTTATAACTAATAAAATATGCTTAGTCAGTTTTAACACTATATCTCACATCTTAAAGAATGAAACTTAATGAAGTCTACAAACAATTCCTGTGCTAGGTGACTGAATCAAGATTGAACAATCCCAACTCAGAAACTGCTTCCCATAACTTTTCTGCAAAATCATCTTCTCCTGTGATCGTAAATCCTCATTCCATGTTGGCTATCATAAAAATGATCATGAATTAAACTGTATTTAATGTCTAGTAATTGAGTCTCTTTCTCTTGTCCTAAGACTTTTTCCCAGAGTTAGCTATGTCATCCGGGTAAGAAGCAGGAGAAAAGAGATGAGGTTAATAATTAGTTGGGCCCCCTAATAAAGATGGTAGTGGATGCTCATAGTTTCTAGGAGAAAAAAAAGGCTCTATGACAATTAAACAGAAAAATGCTAGATCAAACAAAAATAACTGCTTACTTTTTAATTTACATTGAGAATTTCCAAGGCGAAGCTATAATTGGTTTAATTTCTTTGTGCAGAAAATCCATTTCTAAGAGATAACTCAAGTGAACGGTGTGTCCAACATATTTTGTGAAAAGCTTACCTAGATATTAAACTTTATCCTGAACCTTAGAAACTGTCTATCTTCAAATTAGGGTAAATGTAGGTAAGATGGCAAAAGTAGAAAATCATTTTTTTCTATGTTAAAGGAAAGCTAAGCTTTTCCACAATAAAAGGGAAAATTGAGTTGAGATGTAATAATGTGAATTTTTTTTCCTTAAAATAGAAACATCTATTAGAATTTGCATTAGTCATACCTTTGCTATATCTACTTTTGGTTTTCACACCTTAAAGAAAGATTAAGAGAAATAAAACAGGGTCAAGGAAAGTCATAAAAGTAATTAAAGAGTTGTAAATCAAAAACTTTGTGAAAAAGTTAAGGGTACTGTGGCATTTAATGTAAATAAATTTAATTCTACAAATACATATTAAGTGTGACTCTCCAGTCTTCATGGTTATGTAAGAGAGAATATACAGAATAACTTATGCACACAACAAGTAGCTTTAGCATTTAAAATGATAAATTTCTGTAGATCAATTATTTGCCATATCTTCTTATTGGAATACTGCTTCGCTGGTAGGTAGTATAGTGTTAGTAGTTAAGAGGACAAAGACTGGCCTTAGATAGATTCAGTTTATGTCCCAATTCCATAAATACTTGTTATAAGAATTGAGATGAAGTATTATTAGTTTCTGTGTGCTTTCATTTTCTCTATAAAGGGGAGGATCTAATGAATGCACCAAACTTAGTGGAGTAAATGAAAATATATCTGATATATGCATATATACAATGCTTACCTTTTGGTTATTGGGTATTGAATACTTAATAAATTGTAACTTTTTCTATTTTAAATTAGATTAGAATCATATATAAAATTGGACGTTATGTAGGTCTGTAGAGTAACTGTTCTGCCTCTAGATATCAAAGTAGAAGCAGTTAACGTGAACTAAGAGAAATGACTATTACTGGAAGAAACCAATAAATTCATCATAATAATGGTCAATAAGTATTGAGCATTTACTATGTGACAGCTTCTGTTATGCCACCTCACATATATTAACTCATTTAATTTTCACAAACACTTTCTGATGTGCTTATTTCTATTATGCCTAATTTACAGGTGAGAAAGAAAGAGACTTTAGTAGCTTGTACAATGATGCATAATAAGGGTAGAACTAGAATTTGAACCCAGGAGTCTTGATCCACTAATCCAATGTCAGGGATGGCAAGGCAAATGCATTCAAATGTTTTTTTCCATGGTGGTATAGACAGATTTCCATCTGATGTGCTTTAAGCGTGTTTATGTACATATTAGTGGAAGGGAGCATATGGACAGGTGAGAAATCTTTTAAATTTTAGGATATCAACATAAGTAGCATTCTTAATATGCATCTTAAACATACATGCAAACACACAATATATTCTCAGCCTATTGACGATAAAACAAAATTGCCATTTTCCACAGCAACTGCAAATTTGGTCTTGACTATTTCTTTATTTTTTATTTTGGAGCTTTTGTGTGTGGAGTATTGTCTTAATGATGCCAGTATTTTTTAGAAAACTCTAAGTGAATGATTTAATCTTTTTTTTCTTTCACTTGCTCTTCTTAGTATAATTAAGAAAGATCTTGTTTAATTCTAGTATCTGGGATTTTGTGCATTTTTTTTTACATTAGTTGAGAAATTTAATGATGACAAGAGGAGAATATTTACTTAAAGAAAAAATGTATAGACAATTATTAGCTATTAATGACCCTAAATGCATTATTTTTAAAAGTTTTAAGTGTTTGAAAATATACTGGTTATCATGTCTTTTTTTTTCTTATTTAATTGTTTTGTATTATTTAACATTATTTACCAACTCAGAATGTAAAACTTGAAAGAGAAAAACTTTGAATGAACAAAGTATTCTCAGACAACAGTCCATGTACCCTGGTGTTTGATAATTTAGATACAGTTAAATAATTGATAAAGTAACAAAGAAATAGTACAATTAAAAAAACACTGATTTTTAAAATTAATTATGATGTAATAGAAAACACCCTAAATATTAAAAATTACGAAGTGGCTTAGACATATATGAAAAAAGAGGCAATGTAAGTATTTCAATCCTATATGAATGCACAAATATTTTCACTCTTCTATGTCAGTTCCAAAGACGTAGTGACAAACAGATAAAACAACACACTACAGTGGCACAAGTTCATACCTCACGTGATGCACAGCTACAGTTTCTCTGCTGGATTGTATTACTTGGGCCTGAATGATAAAGAGAGAAAAATGATATAAAGGATATGTAGCAGTCAAGGCTAGAAACTGCTTTTAGCTCTGTAGGTATCATCCTTTGCCTAGATGCTACAGAAATCATTTCAGGCAAATAAGGTATGGTTAGCTTGTGGTCCAGTAAACAACAAGGGGAAGGAAAATATGCTAATCTTTGTTTACCTGTGTTTATATGTTTTTTGTTCTTTTGGCATTTGAGCTGTCAATTTACACTTAAAAATTAGGTAGCAGTAAATACAAAGATCATACTCATTTGATTTCTTTTGCCTTCCCGTAAATAGCAGATGATTTAAGTTATCAGATTCTGTGAATGATTTAATCTCGTTTGCTTTCAGTTGCTCTTCTTAGTATAATTATGATAAATACATTGTTTAATTTTCATATCTAGGATTTTATGCATTTTTGACATTAGCTGAGAAATTTAATGATAAGCAAAAAAGGATTTACTTGAAGAAAAAATGTATAGACAATTGTTAGCTATTGTGACCCTAATGCATTATTCTTAAAAGTTTTAAGTATTTGAAAAGATACTGGTTATCCATGCCTGCTTTTTATTTGATTATTTTGCATTAACACCAATGTCTTTGTCCCAAAATAATAATTGGATATTAAATAATTGGTGATTTACATTTACTCCCATGGAGACCACATAATTTGACAAGAAAATTGTGATATGATATTAGAAGTCATAATAAAATATGTTTAAGAAAAATGAAAACAATAGTATTTAGCCTAGAATGAACAAAAATTCACTTCTACCTATTACCTAGTCAGTAAGGATTCACTGAGTTTTTAGTTAGTATGTATACTCACTATAATACTACGTAAAATAAAGGTAACCTGTAATTTCAGAGAGTGTGCTGTGTATCTGTCATTATGCTAAGTACTGTGACTATCCATCACATTTATTTTTCAGAAAGTGTGGGTAAGTTTGTTATTATTGTATTGAATTGCCAGGGAAAAATTATAACTGAGACACTGAAAGAGATCGAACCCAACCAACTCCATCTTGCTTCTAACCTCCAGGCTGCCCTTGTTCATTCCTGGGTGTAGGCTGAACTAACTTTGGGGGAACTTACTTTATAGTGCAAAATGAATATGTTAACACCCCTTTCTCAAAATAAACCCCTTTCTTGCCTGACTAGACTGCCTTTGTAGGACTAACAAATTAGCCACAAAATTAGAAATTATGGTTTAGAAGTCACACAGCTGGGGGCTACAAGATTCTGATCCTTCCTAAACTGCTCCTAAGATCCATGCTTAAGATATTTTGCAGGCCCTACACTTGACAGATAAGCTGGCACCATCCAGTTAGTTCTATAAATGGGCTCATCTGATTTTGTGGCCCCTGACCCAGGAACGGACTCAGTGCTAGAAGACAACTTCAACTTCCTACGATTTCATCTTCAATCCAACTAACTAGCATTCTTGACTCACAGGCCTTCCCTCACCCTCCAAATTGTCCTTAAAAACTGATTATTGAATGCTTATGGAGACTGATTTGAATGATAATAGATCTCCCATCTCCTGCACAGCTGGCTATGCATGAATTACTCTTTCTCTATCTCAATTCACCTGTCTTGATAAATTGGCTTTCTCTAGGCAGCAGGCAAGGTGAAACCATAGGATGGTTACAGGATCCACTTTACATAGAACATATCTGAGGTGCTGTCATAATGCTAAAAAATTGAGTAGCCAGGATTGGACTCTAGTATTCTTTGGCTCTAAAGTTTATACTCTTTTTCACCACACCGTGTTTTCTACCTTCAGTTTGGTGGTGAGAAAACTAAAATAAGTGATATATGTACTTTTTTTTATGCACACCATGTTTTGTGCCTTCCATTTGGTCATGAGAAAACAAATATAACTGAACAAAACAGAGAAAACAAGTGTTAAGTTTAGCCTAAAGCTGGCTCTATACATATATTATGTTTGTTTTGAAGGTTTCTACATACATAATGAACTGTAACCTAATTGGATGCATAAACAGAATGTAACTTACTCTAGTATTAATCACTAAGTTTTGGCCAAGGGCTGCCCATTACTGAAGCCATCTTCAACTAAGGCAAATGTTGAACTGTAACCAATCCAGATGTTTTTGTACCTGTCTTCTGTTCTCTGTAAACTATGTTCCCTTTTCTGCCTGTAGATTTTTTTTGACCACGTGGCAGTGCTGGATTTTTTCCAGCCTTATCCTGGTTTGCTGAGGCGTGCTGGGGAGGGCTGCCCAGTCTACACATTGTTGTTTGCTCAATTAAACTTGGTTAATTTGATTTGTCTAAAGTTTTTTTTAAAACAAAGCTATCAGCAGGAGCCAGGAAATTTGGATAGGGATAGATAAATTACTGTGGGAAAGAAAAAGACAAGAGATCTATTTCTATAGTAAGTACCACACTGTGTGTTCAGGCTGAAAATACCTGTAAAGTCAGAAGGTTGAGGATGTAAGAGTGGAATTTACAGAATTTGGTTATTCACGATCACTGAATTATGTTTCATAGATTTCAGTAAAATTTTGCTGACCTCCAGTAGTTAAAGGTAGGGGATTACAGCCGGGCATGGTGGCTCACTGTAATCTCAGCACTTTGGGAGACCAAGGTGGGCAGATCACGAGAGGTCAGGAGTTTGACACCAACCTGACCAACATGGTGAAACCCTGTCTCTACTAAAAATGCAAAATTAGCCGAGCATGCGGCTCTGGGTTGTGTAGCTTTGGGTTTCTAGGTATCATGGAGTGTGATTACATTGCTTCTCAACTAAGATTCCTCTCAGCCTGTGTGATTCTAAAAATGAGGAAGACTTTGAAAAAACACTTTGTAAAAACACTTTGTAATCTTTTTTAGTGATTTCTGAGAAATGCATTTCTCAGGAGCTATGCCCTAAGGCCACCTTCTAGAATGTACCACTTTAAAACAAGTTTCCTTTGAAAATTCTCTCCCCTTAATAATCTTTTATTGTTCCTTTTAAAAGGGTTGATGTTGCAGGGCAAGTCCAAGAGAAACTCTCTGTCTGCCTTTTCTTTTGGTGGTAGTTACTTCCAAGTGATTGGTGTTTTTGATTATTGTACTGCTTGCTGAGCAGCTAGAATTATTTCAGGTACAGATTTTATAAAAAGAATAATCCATTTAGTAATTGCAAACATTTCTCTCCATTAAAAATGAAGTAAAATAAACTGTTTAAATAGACAAAAACATATATGACTTAAATTTTCAAGCCATGTTTAAAATATAAAATACACTAGCTAAAGGGAGCAAGTGTTAGAAGAAAAAAAAGGTACGATACACATTATTATCACTTTAAACTGTTTATTTTTCTCCAGACATTGGCTTATTATATTTTTCTCACTCATAATATGCCTCTGACTTCCTTTACAACTTCTGGTTGAATGGTGTCAACTTAAATTAAGTTATAATAATACTGTACTTGTTAAATTCTTCATGAATACTGCTCTGCTTCTTATGCTGAAGCAGAGAATTCTCTCTATAATATTTTATTTTATTCTGAAATAAATTGTTCCTTCAATCATTTATTTGCAAAGATCAGTTTTAACATTCCATTGATTTCTTCCAATTGGAAAGACTTTGAACTGTCTTTGATAAGGGTGGTGTATGATGCTGCCAATTAAGAAGACAGGATGAGTAAGTAAATGAGTAAAAGACAAAATACCTGCCAATATTAATTACTTATTAAATGAAAGTCACTATACATAATGTCAGGCACCTTTATAATAACTGAAATAAATATTATTTTCATTGCATTGAGAATTTGGAAACCCAGAAATGCTAATCAAATTCTATAACATCACACAGCTGGTTAGCAGTGTTACGAACAGGAGACAGGGAAACACAGGGTAGAAGAGGGTGGTTCCCTGGCAAAGGCCCCACCGTCAAGCCTGAAGACCGGCATTCTTGTTTCCCTCCCAAAGAGTTGCCTTTTGGCCCAGGACACCCCCTATCCTGTACCTGTACAAACCCCAAACCCCAGGCTCCAGAGGCAGACAAGCAGGTGAGGAGATGAGGAGACAAGCAAATGGACAGTGGAATGACACAGGAGAGGAAGAGAGAAACGAGGAGGCAGAGAAAGAGAGAAAGGGGGAAGCGGAGAAAGAGACACATGAGAAGGGAGAGATAGAGAGAAGAGGGGGAGCATCCGAATGCTGAGAGAAGTTTGGCTGGGGTGGTTGGAGAGGGGTTCCGCAGCTGGACCACCAGGCTCCCGGGGAAGATCACCTTCCCACTCCATCCCTGCTTCCAGGTCCCCATCCATTCTCCTGAGAGCCATCTCCACCACTCAATAAAACTCCTGCATTCGTCCTTCGAATCCGCGTGTGATCTAATTTTTTCAGAAAGCTGGACAAGAGCTTGGGATACAGAAACCTGTCACATTGGCCCTCCGCCCTTGCAGAAAGGCAGAGGGTCCATTGAGCTGATGAACACTCAAGCTGTCCATGAACTGCAGGGCTAAAAGGGCACACTATAACACACGCCCGCTTGGGCGCCTTCACCTCTCCGTCTGCATGTTTCCCCCCCCATAAGGGGTTTGAGCAACCGCTAGGACCTACCGGACGAACCACACCCCCATCATACGTCCTGTGACGGGAACCAGAGAACCCTCGCATTTCAGCAGCAGAACTGGAATTTGAACACAAACATATCACATACCTTATTTTTCTGTAATATATTTCACTAATTTCAAAATTCCCTTCAATTGAAAGACATGCTCTTGGAAATGCATACCCTATTTTTAACTTTTGTTTCCTATTCCTTCTACAGTGATTTGTATTAACTTTCAATGAACGAAATAATGAGCTTTACTCTCCTTCTTTCCACCAGGCAGGTCCTTGCATTTCTAGCTTATCTAATTACGTTTGTTTAGAAGTTCCAGAGACTGAATCTTGAGACAATTTAGGTGTCTGTACAATTCTGCCACACCAGCTTACTTCAGACTGTGGCTAGTTTACAACCTGGTTGAGCCCAAGATGGCACCAGCCAATTCACCAGATCACAGTAAATCAAATAGATCTGCATTGCTTCAAGCACCCACATGCCCTCCATACCAAACTTCTCCTTCTTTAATCCTAGCATTTTGCCTAATATTTTGAAGCAGTTTGTTTAGGCAGGAGCCTGAATAACTTCCCCACTGCTAACTTTGGAAAATAAAATCACTTTCCTTCTACCACATCTTGTCCTTGTTATTTGATCTTGAAAACAGGAGTGGGAGAACCTGTATTCGGCTACATTTTCAAGAATGTAGAAACTCTTATTCATTCTGCAAAATCACAAGTATTTTAGACAATAGCCATGTGTTAGATATCATACTTTTGTTATTGAGAATAAAATGTAATTTTTAAAAACATTTCAGAGAAAAAAATAATTTTAGCCATAGCTGTCATTATCTCATTCTCCTTCTTAAAAACATTCTAGGAGTCTGAGTATTGCTCCTTTTCTTGAATTAGCAGATCCCTTATAACCGGGGCTTAGCTTACCTCCTACACTGCATCACACTTATTTCTAAAATGCATGATTAGCCAGGCGCCATGGCTCACACCTGTAATACCAGCACTTTGGAAGGTCGAGGTGAGCAGATCATTTGAGGTCGGGAGTTTGACACCAGCCTGGCCAACATAGAAAAACCCCGTATTTACTAAAAATATCAAATTAGCCAGGCGTGGTGGTGCATGCCTGTAACCAGAGCTATTCGGGAGGCTGAGGCAGCAGAATTGCTTGAACCTGGTAGGCAGAGGTTGCAGTGAGCAGAGATCATGCCATTGCACTCCAGCCTGGGCAACAGAGTAAAACTCCCTTTCAAAAAAAAATATGATTTATCCAGAAATTTCAAACTGGTAGTTTCCATATTATGATGACAGATACATTTCTATTTGGCCTCAGCTTATTTTGTCGTATATATGTGTATATACATGTATACACACATGCACGCACATATATATGTGTATATGTACACACATATACACAAACATATATGCACACATATATACACATACATGCACATAAATATGTATATACATACATCTACACATGCACATATATACACATACATATACACACATATATACACAAATATATATACACAATACATATACACATATATGTACACATATATATACATATAACACAAACATAAACATATACACAAATATATATACACACATATATACACAGACATATATGCACACATATATATGCATACACACATATATGCACACACATTTATATACACACATATATATTTATTGTGTGCATCATTATTAGTTGTCAAGGTTTGAAAATCAAGCTATTTCATATACAAATCAAGATTTTTTACTCCCTGTAAAATATTAGAATATATGGCAAATTTAGGCTTAGATTTTTGTGTGGAAGCTATCCACAGGAGATGAGAAAAATTTTGTATTTATATCTCCTGTTAAATTTTAGACACTTTAGCTAAACTACACTGCTTTTACTTCATGGCACATACCATGAGCTTATCCCTCTGCCCACTGGAGTTCTACTTATTTTTTAGATTAAGATTAAAGTTATCTCTTATAAACCCTTCCTGAATCCCCTTCCCTATACATTCTTTCCATCCTCATTGCATTCCTTTTATGTTCTATGTTTTTCCTGAAGTTAACAATTGCTGATATTCTCAATTTTCTTAGTATTTTTTATACCTCATGCTAATTCTTTCTTCAGTTAAATTTTTTTAAAATGTAAATCTAATTTGGTTATTTATAGGTTCTATTAATCTTCCCCCTTGGAGAAACTCCTAGAAATTTCCTGTCTTCTATGAAGGCTGGTTGTTCATCAGGTCTACTGCACAGGTAACCTGGGAATGGTGTTTTGTTCTCCTTTTCTTTTCCTATTTGAAAAAAAATAATGTATTTCTTTTTCTTTTTGCTCATACCATTCTTTTAAGGATCACATTCCTTAGAAATTATGTTCTTTTAATATTGAATAGCAAAAGACATGATGATGACAATGAAATTCTTGCTTCTTGAGTCATAATGGCCCACTCTGAACTGGCTGTTTCACACCAGCTATCTCATCTTAGGCTGGTGCAGTCACTGTGCTGAGAGTTCTCTGCCAAACTCCTGCAGGTTTCCTTGCATATCTCCTTATTGAATCTTCTTTATTTCATACCCCTTGTTCTTATTTTACTTGCATTTCTTAAAATTGGAGGCTAACCTCCAATGGCTTCCTGACAAAAGGTTGACTTGGGTTGGTCTTTTATGTGGGGATTTGCATGTTTAAAATGACATTACTCTGTCCTCACTTTAGATTAATAACTTTAGCTGACATTTAATCTGTTAAAAACAATTTTCCTTCAGAAATTTGAAGGCATTGTTTCATTGTTGCAAAGGTGGGAGCCATACTAAATTCTTATTATTTGTTGTATTATTGTTTTGTTTTTATTTAGTTTAGTTTTTTTTTTTGGCTTTTATTTTTGTCCTTTTGAAGAAATTCAGATATTTACTTCTTATTCCCCAGAGTACTGAAATTTTACACTGATTTGCCTTGGTGTATATCTAGCCATGATCCTATGCACATGGTGGGCATTTTAAACCTAGAAATTTGTGTTCAGTTTTGGGAAATCTTTATAAAACTTTTCATTGATTCTTCCATGTGCTTTCCTATTCTCCCCTTCTGAAACTTTTTAAATGCTGCACCTTCTGAATTTGTCCTCTAATTTTATGTATTTTTTTCCTTGTTTGGTTATATATTGCAGCCTGACAAAGTAACCCAAAACTTAGTGGCATACGATGAAAACAATTTTATCATATTTGATGAATTGGGGGGTTGGGAATTCAGGCATGGCTTGATTGGTTTATAAAATTCTCTGTACCATTGAGACATTGACTCAGACCTCATCCAACAGATGGAGTGGACGAGCCAGGATACTATCGCATAATGTGACACTGTTGGCCAGGAAGGATGAAGGGCCGAGCTTACTGGGACTATTTACCAGAGTGCCCTTTCAATCCAGGTGATCTGAGGGTCGTTCAAACTTCTGACATGGTGCCTCAAGGGTACAAGAGAGGTTTCAAGGAACAAAAAAAAAATGAAGCTGCTAGTGTCTAAAGGCCTGTGCCTAGAAATTAGCACAGCATCACTTCTACCAAATTCCATTGGTAAAGCAGTCACAGAACCCTCAGATTCAAAGGAAGGGGAGTTAGATCTCCTACATGGCTGCTCACGAAGAGTACTTCAGGAGTCAAGAAGGATGCTGTCAGTCTCTTAAGGCCTCGGCCCGGAAACTGGCAGAACATCTAGAATTCATGCACAGGAGCAAGTTGTCAAATGAAACTCATAAGTCAAAGATTTTACACAGTGTCTTAGTCTGTTTGGGCTGTGTAACAAAATACTATAGCCTGGGTTGCTTAAAAAGAAGAAATTTATTCTTAAAATTCTGGAGTCTGAGAAGGCCAAAATCCACATATGAGTTAATTTGGTTCCTGGTGAGAGCCCTCTTCCTGGCTTGCAGCTGGCTGTCTTCTCATTGTGTCCTCACGTGGCTAAGAGAGAGAAAGTAAGCTCTCTGGTGTCTTCTTTTATAAGTGCACTAATCCCACCATAAGGTCCCCACCCTCACAACCCCATTGAACTCTAATTATTTTCCAAAGGCCCTATCTCCAAATACAGTCACATTGTTGGTTAGGGCTTCAGCATATGAATTTGAGGTGGACAAAATTCAGTCCACAGCACCCAATAGCAAGCTTTGTTAATTGTGCCGAAGATGCAACTAATTAAGAGATTTATGCAATGTGGAGTGATCTAGAACATCAAGGGCATTCCTGCAGATTGTTTTCTTCTGTGTCAGAAATACATCTCTAACGCACAACAAAAGCTGCAGTTTTTGCAAGGGGACAGTCCTGGGGAAAGAACATGCTGTTCTTACCTGAAATTCTGTGTTTTTCATAAATATGCTTTTCCTTTGATGAATACCTTTGGTTGATTCCCAAAGTGCTAAAATGGATTGTTTTTGACAGTTCTGCCCAGCTTATACTCAATAGAATTGTGTGGATTTTTTGACATTTCCCAAGAAGCCAAACGTTACAGATTACTTTTGTCTCTCTTTTTTCCTCAAAATGATCTTTTAGTTAGAGGACATTCTGCTGAGGGATTTCAAAAAACACCACAATTTCTTCTTCTTAGTAAATATTAGTTTATATTTCCAAGGTCCCATATATTAGACCAGGTACACTGCATTTATTTTTCTCCGGGGACATGCCCCTGGTGAAGGGAGTTAATAAATCACAAGCCAATTCTGTTGATCTTTTTTTCCCATGTAATTTCTGCCATATTCTATTTGTTAAAGCAGTCACTGTATCCAGCCTAGATTTAAAAGGAGGAGAATTAGATTGAATTTTCAATGAGTGCCCAAAATCTTGGCAGGCATTTTAATCTATCACACTCCTGTTGTCCGTTTATTTATTTACTTATATATTTTAGTCACTTTCTGGCACACACAGCAGCCCAGTTATACTTTTCAATTCTTATAGTGAGGATTATTGCTATCATATCTTTTAATTTCTAAGAGCTCATTTTATTTTTCAAATGTTTTAATTATTAGCATTTTTAGTGTAATTAATTTTTCTATTCTTATTTTTCTAGGGAGATTACTGACAGCTTTATATATGTGCATACATATATGTATATGTATATATGAAAATATATAAGCATATATAATATAAACATACAAGTAAATTTGTATGTATATAACTTATAGATATGTCATCATTTTCTTTTTCCTGAATAGTGTCTTTCTCCTATTGATTTTATCTACTGATTAATATTTGTAGGTACACAGTAGGTGTATATATTTATGTGGTACAAGAGATGTTTTGATACAGGCATGCAAAAATGTTAAATAAACACATCTAAGAAAACAGGGGATCCATCCAGTCAAGCATTTTTCCACTGAGTTGTCCAAACAATCCAACTATACTATTTAGTTATAAAAGTGTATAGTTATTATTAACTGTAGCCACCCTGTTGTGCTTTCAAATAGTAAGTCTTATTTATTCTTTCTGATTTTCTTTAACCCATTAACCATCCCCACCTCCCATACCTTTTCCATCCTCTGGTAATCATTCTTCTTCTCTGTATGTCCATGAGTTCAATTGTTTTAATTTTTAGATCCCATAAATAAGTAAGAACATGCAATATTTGTCTTTCTATGTCTCGCTTGTTTCACTTAACATAATGATCTCCAGTTTCATTCATGTAGTTGAAAATAACGGGATCTCATATTTTTCATGGCTTATTAGTACTCCACTCTGTATATGTACCACATTTTTTTATTCATTCATTTGTTGACGGAAACTTAGGTTGCTCCCAAATCTTGGCTGTTGTAATCAGTGCTGCAACAACCACAGGAGCGCAGATGTCTCTTCAATATACTGATTGCCTTTCTTCTGGGTATATACCCAGCAGTGAGTGTGTTGGATAATATGGTAGCTATATTTTAAGTTTTTTTGAGAAACTCCCAAACTGTTCTCCATAGTGTTTGTACTAATTTACATTCCCACCAACAGTATACAGGGTTCCCTTTTATCCGTATCCTTGTCAGCATTTGTTATTGCCTGTCTTTTTGATATAAGCCATTTTAATTGGGGTGAGATGATATTTTTATTGCAGCTTTTATTTGCATTTATCTGATAATCAATGATGTTTAGCACCTTTTTTCATGCTTCTTTGCCATTTTTATGTCTTTTTTATGCTTGTTTGCCATTTTATGTCTTTTAAGATGGGATATCTTTTTCCATTTCTATTATTAGTCTATGTGTAACTTTATAGGTGAAGTGTGTTTCCTGCAGGCGACAGATAAATGGGTGTTTTGATTCTTTTAATATTCATTCAGCCAGTCTGTGTGTTTTGATTGGAAAGTTTAGTCCATTTATAGTTAGTATTTATTATTATTATTATTATTATTATTAATTATTATTATTATTATTTGAGATGGAGCCTCACTCTGTCACCCAGTCTAGAGTGCAGTGGTGTGATCTCAGCTTACTGCAACCTCTGCCTCCCATGTTCAAGCAATTCTCCTGCCACAGCTTCTTGAGTAGCAGGGATTACAGGAACATATCATCACACCTAGCTAATTTTTGCATTTTTAGTAGAGATAGGATTTCACTATGTTGGCTGTTCTGGTCTTGAACTGACCTCATTATTCACCTATCTTGGCATCCTAAAATGCTGGGAGTACAGGCATGAGCCACTGTGCTTGGCCAATTAACAATCAATATTATTATTGATAAGTAAGGAGACTTACTCCTGCATTTTGTTACTTGTTCTCTGCTTGTTGTGTGGTCTTCTCTTCCTTCTTTCTTCCATTCCTATTTTCCTCTTGTGAAGATAATTTTCTCTGATGCTACAACTTAGTTTCTTGCTTTTAATTTTGTATGTATTCATTGTATTTTTTTTATGGTTTGAGGTTACCACAAGGCTTACAAATATTATCTTTTAACCCCTTATTTTAAGCTGATAACAATATAACACTACTTTCATAAACCAACCAACAAACAAGCAAAAAAGATAACTAAGAAAAATCTTATGTTAACTTAATCATTCTGCTTTTTAACATTTTGTTGTTTTTGTTTGTGTCCTATTTTTCTGGCTATGTCTTAAAAAGTTGTTGGGCAGGTGCACTGGCTCTTGCCTGTAATCCCAGCACTTTGTCAGTCCAAGGTGGGCAGACCACTTGAGCTCAAGTGTTTGAGACCAGCCTAGGCAACATGGTAAAAACCCATCTATACTGAAAATACCAAAATCAAAATAAGCCAGGCATGGTGGCATGTGCCTGTAATCCCAGTTAATTGGGAGACTGAGGTGCAAGCATTGCTTGACCCTGGAAGGTGGAGGTTGCCAGTGAGCCGAGATCTCACCACTGCACTCCAGCCTGGGCAATAGAGTGAGGAAACAAAAGAGAAAAAGATTAAGAAATCTTGTTGTGGTTATCATTTTTTATTGGTTCAATGTCTTATCCTTCTACTTAGGACAAGAATAGTTTACACACTACAGTTACAGTGTTATAAAATTCTGTGGTTTTGGTGTACTTACTATTATTAGGAAGTTTTATACCTTCTAGCGATTATTTAATGCTCACTAATGTCTTTTTCTTTCTGACTGAAGTACTTCTGTTAGCATTTCTTGTAGGCCAGGTCTGGAATTAATGAAATCCCTCAGCTTTGGTTTGTCTGGAAATGTCTTGATTTCTCTTTTATGTCTGAAATTTGTTTTTGCTGAATGTACTATTCCAGAGTAAAGGTGTTTATTGGTTTTGTTTTTGTTTTTTTCTGCGACACTTTAAATATGTCATACCACTGTCTCCTGGCCTATAAGATCTTTACTGAAGAGATCTGCCAGCAGACGTATTGGAGCTCCATTCTGTGTCATTTGTTTCTTTTCTCTTGCTGCTTTTAGGATCCTTTCTTTATCCTTGACATTTGAGAATTTGATTATAAAATGTTTTGGCGTAGTCTTCTTTGGTTTAAATCTGCTTGGTGTTCTACAACCTTTTTGTACTTGGATATTGATATCTTTCTCTAGTTTTTTGAACTTCTCTGTTACTATTTTTTTTTTAATAAACTTTCTACCCCTATCTTTTTTCTCTATTTCCTTTTCAAGGCCAACAACTCTTAAACTTGCCATTTTGAAGCTATTTTCTAGATTCTATAGGTGTACTTCATTCTTTTTTCTTTTACTTTTATCTCCACTGACCATGCATTTTCAAATAGACTGTTTTCAGGCCCATTAATTGTTTCTTCTGCTTGACTGATTCTGCTATTGAAGGATTCAAATGAATTCTTCAGTATGCCAATTGCATTTTGCTCCAGAATTCCTGCTTCTTTTTAATTATTTCAATCTCTTTGTTAAGTTTATCTGATAGAATTCTAAATTCTTTCTCTGTGTTCTCTTGAATTTCTTTGAGTTTCCTCAACAAAGCTATTTTGAATTTGCTATCTCAAAGGTCACATATCTCTATTTCTCCAGTATTAGTCCCTGATGCCTTACTTAGTTCATTTGGCGAGGTAACGTTTCCCAGATAGTGTTGATTCTAGTAAATGCTCTTTGGTGTCTGGGCATTAAAGAATTTTGTATCTATTATAGTCTTCATTGTCTGGGCTTATTTGTAGCTATCCTTGGGAAGGCTTTACAGATATTTGAAAGGACTTTGGTATTGTGATCTAAGCTGCTTTGCTTTATGGGCCACCCCAAGCCCAAGAATACTGTGGTTTTTGTAGACGGTAATGGTACTGCCTTGATGACCTTGGACAAGATCCAGGAGAATTCTCTGGCTTACTAGACGGAGATTCTTGTTTTCTTCTCTTATTTTCTTCTAAGCATGCAGAGTTTGTCTCTCTGTCTCTCTCTCTCTCTCTCTATCCTGAGCTCCCTAAATCTGGGGGTGGAGTGATGCAAGCACCCCTGTGGCCACCACCAGTATGACTGTGCTGAGTCTCTCTCAACGCCTGCTGTAACCACTCTCTGGCTACTGCCTGTATGCCCAAGGTCCTAGGGCTCTACAATCAGCAGATGGCAAAGCCAGCTAGGGCTGTGTCCTTCCATTGCAGGGCAATGAGGTCCCCCAAGCCGAGTGTATCCAGAAGTGCCATCTGGGAGTCAGGGACCACAGTCAAAAACCTTAGAAGTCTACCTGTTATTCTATTATATTGCAGCCAAACCAGCACTGAAACCACAAAACTCAGTTCTTCCTACACTTCCTTTCTTTTCCAAAAGAAAAGAGTGAGAAGTCTCACCACATAGCCAATGCCAGCCCTAGCCATGAGGAGTACTGTCAGACTAACACCAATGTTCCCTTAAGGTCTAAAGCTCTTAAGTCAGCTTATGGTGAATGCTGCCTGGTCTGGGACTTACCCTTCAGGGCATTGGGCACTTCTCTTCAGAGAAGGTCTACAAATGCTGTCCAATAGTCAAGTCGTGGAATTAGGGACCCCATGAGCCCACTGGGTGCTCCACCTCCCTTGTGGTGATGTTGGTGCCTGAAGCCAGCTAGTCTCAGAGGCTTACCAGGGCCCTCAATGGAGTACCCAGATATTGCTGCTGGTTATTCAGGGCCCAAGGGCTCTTTAGAAGCCCGTGATAAATGCTGCCAGGAATAGCTTCTTTCCTTCAAGGCAGTGGGTCCCCTTATAGTTCATTGTGTGTCTAGAAGTGTAGCCTGGGAGCTAAGGCCTGGAAGTGGGGGCCTCATGATTATCCGGCTGTGGCTGAGCCAGTATCCAAGATAAAAGACAAAGTCCTTCCCATTCTCCTTCTTCTCCTCAAAGGGAAGGAAGGGGTCTCTTGTGGAGCCATAAGCTATGCATCCTGGGGTTAGAGTAGAGGTGATGTCAGCACTCCCTTGGTTGCTGTAGCTGGTGTCTCACTATATCATGTGTCCCCCCACAGTCTACTATCTCTGGACCTAGTTCTGCCCTAGAACTCACCTAAGGGTTGTGGTCCTTATGGCCTAAACTATCTTTCAAGTTTCCTGAGATATCAAGAGCACTTTGGCCTTCAATGGTGAGGTTTGTGGGCCCTCATGTTCAGGCCACTGGATAGGCTGTTCCCTTCCAACTGAAGCTGATTTAAATGCTGCTTTTGTGGGTATGCATCAGCTGAGTTTGTCTGTTTTTCCTCTCTGCTCTAGCAGAACAGACTAAGTTCAATGCCTTACTATTGCTGTATTCTCCTTTTCCCAGTGCCCAGAGACTCTCTCTGAACACAACATGTCTGCTGGGGGTAGGGGAGGAGGGATGTGATTGGTAATTCAGGACTGTTTTTTCTATCTCTTCAGTGCCTCTTTCAGCGATATGAAGGTTAAAACCAGGTACTATGAGCACTCGTCTGACTTTCGTGTCTTATTAATGTGTTTACTCTGTGGAGATAGTTGTTAACTTGGTGTCTTTTTGGGGAGGACAGTCAATGGAACTTTCTCTTCTGCCATATTGCTGTGTACTATTGTAAACCGTTTTTATTTCTAATTGGAGCAATCTTTGGCAATCTGCCCTTTTCAGGAGTAGGGTACTAAAAAGTTTATTGCAAACTCTGAGCACATAGATAGATCTTGTCATATTTAAGTTTTAGCACATGACAATCACTTGACCAGTATAGGATACCTCCGTGTTAATTTTAGGTTTTGGGTTGGTAAGATTTCTTGAATTCTTTGCAGGTAGCATAAAATTCTGCATTATTCTGTGAACGTGAGTCAAGGAAGAGAACTTGGAGTGCCAATATTCAATAGTCAGAATATATCACACACCTACTGCTGGTATGGTACTCACATGTATAATTGAGCCATTTGTCCTCTTACCAAATCTCTTTTCTCTTATTCTTTCCATAGCATAAACCTGTCATCTACCAGAAGTTATTCATAGAGTAAGTGGAACACTTTTTAGCCTGTTCTTCATGTTTTAGCCATTTCCTTCATTACAAAGGTAACTGGTTTTACCAATTCTTGAGCTTTTTGAAGACTTTACGGTAGTTTTCAGCTATCTCAATTGCTGATTTAGGATTAGACCTCCCTGAGTCTGCTAAGATATTCCTCCACCCTTTTTTTGAGTCTCAAAATTTTCTTATTACTGCTTCCTTTCCTGTTCTCCCTCCCCTTATGGATTTATACATTTTAAAATAATTTCTTTATAGTGGCTTTAGTGAAATTTAAAATTGGAACAAAACCAGTTATGAACATTTGGTCCCCTTCCTTAACCTTGATGTCTCCCATCCCATTAATATTATTGAATTGAATAGTTGTTTCTATATAATAAAAAGAAATTTATTAAAATGTTCATATACACACACACACACAAATAATCATCTTAGTTGGTTGAATTGATTATAAAATGTTAAATAACTCATTTGATACTTCCTTTTAGTTAGACACATATTTACTCTGCTAGAAGAGTATTTAGGCCTAGACAAAATATTGAAGTTTATCATATTGCTAGTTCCTTTTTTCATCCTGTAAGTTTTTTCCTAAAGGGAATCAATTGATTTGATTCAGGATAAAAATAATCCACAGGAAATGTCAGTAGACACCTTCTGCATGAATTATTGGGTCATGCTTTTAAAGATCTATAATACAACTTGTTGGCATTTTGATTAAAATGTATTAAATGTATAAATTGGTAGAGTTTTGAAAAATGTTATATTTATAATAGTGAATCTTCCTCTCAGTTGACATTTATCCAAATATTTCAGGTCTTTTTCAAACCTCAACATTTTCTAAATTTTTTTCTAAATAAATTTTTAAAAAATTTATTTCTAAGATTTTTATTTTGCTGCCATTTTCAGTCATATTTTTGTTTTCTGAATCAATCATATCTTCTAAATATTTCTTTTGAGTATATAGGCAAACAATTGCTTTACATGTTATTCATTTTAAAGGTTTTATCTTACAGCTTTGCTGAGTTCTTTTATTAGTTATTATTGTCACTTTTCTTAAATTTTCTAAGCAGATAATCTTATAAATGAGGAGAAACATTTTTCTTCCTTTTTAATCATTCTAGGAGTTATTTTTAAATGATATTTTATAAATGATTTTAAGTGGAAGTCTAATATTTTATCATTATGTATAATGCTTATTGCAAGTTTTAGGTTAAGGAATTTTCTTTCTATTCCTGAGTGGTTAAGAGTTTCATTAATACCTGCTGAATTAGATTAATGTTTGTACCTCTGAGTTGCCAATTTTGAAATTTAGTATGTTAATGAGGAAAATGTAACATAAAACTAAATGTTTTATGTTAAGACATTCTTGCATTCTTAGAGAAACAGAATTTAATTATAAAAGTTTATGTATATTATTGAATTTGCTTTGCTATTATTTTATTTAATGTTCTTTTATCTAGATTTATAAGATGTTCTTATACTTGCCCGTCTTCATAACTTATTTGATGTTAGTATTAGATTATACTTAATCTATGACATGAATAAGGAATAATTCCCACAATTTCTATTGTCTGAAATAGCTTAAATAAAATTGGCTAATCTTTTTATTGAACTTTTTGGTAGAATTGAAATCTTTATTTGGCCTTTGCATGCCCTTTGTGCCTAGTGTAGATCTGTTAATAACTTGTTTCATTTATTCTGTTGCTGTAGAATTAGTCAGCCTTTCAATTTCTTCCTGATTCAGTTATTTTCACCCAAAAGTATTGCCATAAAGATTATTATAATATTCATATTAATTGTTTAATCTCTGCTCTTTGCAGAATTTTTCATAATTAATACTGGTCTTAACATTTTTAATGCACAGTATTTTGCTTATCTTATTTTTAAACTAAGATTGTCTTTTGTTATTACTGCATCTATATTTAATACATCTTTAAATTCATCTGTATGTCTAACAAGTTGTTTACTTATCCATTTCCCTCCTAGTATTTTACTTTTTCTGACTTCCAATTTTCTTTTTCTTGAAGATGTTATTTGTTTTAGATGTTACTTCTTTGAGAGACTTTTGGAGAAGGTGCTTAGTTACTGGTGTTCGAAAATTATTTATTCTACTATAAATCTTCAATGATTGTTTACTGGGATATGCAGTTCTGTGTTACTGTTTACTCTCAGCATGTTAATACATTATTTCACTATCTTTTACCTGCATAAATAAGTCTATTGCAGTCTAATTTTCTTTCCATTTAGATAATTTGTCTTTTCTTTCTTTGGCTTCTAAGCTCTTCCTTCTGTGGTATCTGGATTCACTTCTGTATTTTCTTAGAGGAAGATTTATTATATCCAAACTATTTGATAGTCGTAAATTTCAAATCTATGAATTTTTCTATTTCTTCTGTTCTTGAAAATACACTCTTTTCATTCATCTGTTCATGACTTTGGCAACTCCTAATGGACATATGATGGAAATATGTATTCTACCTCTGGGTTTCTTAAACAATCTTCATATAAATGAACAGTTTCTGCTGTTTGCAAAGCCAAAAAACACAAACAAGGTTTGGTGGAAGGAAAGTGACTTTGTTTTCCAAAGCTAACAGTGGGGAAATGATTCAGGCTCCTGCCTTAAAGAAATCATTTCAAAGTTTCAGGGCAGAATACAAGGGGTTAAAAAGGGGAGTTTGGAATGATGGGCAGACAGAAGGGGTAAGTTGGTGTGGTCTGGCTGATTACTTGTCTTTAGTTATAGCCCCATCTGATGAATGGGCTGGTGCTGTCTCGAGCTGGGCTGAATTGCAAATTAACCACAGCCTTGAAGTGATCTCCTGGTGGGGGAGAATTTCATAGACACCTGGATTGTCTCAAGATTCAGTCTCTGGAACTTCTATACAAACATAATTAGATAGGCTAACAATGCAAAGGAGTACCTGGAATAAAGGAGAGTGAGGGTTATTATTTTATTACAAAGGGCTACAGAAGGAAAGAAAAAAAATACTGAATGGTCAAAAACTGGAAGCATTCTTTTTGAAAACTGGCAGAAGACAAGGATACCCTCTCTCACCACTCCTATTCAACATAATACTGGAAGTTCTGACAAGGGCAATCAGTAAGAAAAAGAAATACAGGGTATTCAATTAGGAAAAGAGGAAGTCATATCGTCCCTATTTGCAGATGACATGATTGTATATTTAGAAGACCCCGTCGTCTCAGCCCAAAACCTCCTTAAGATGATAAGCAACTTCAGCAAAGTCTCAGGATACAAAATCAATGAGCAAAAATCACAAGCATCCCTATACACCAATAATAGACAAACAGAGAGCCAAATCATGAGTGAACTTCCATTCACAATTGCTACAAAGAGAATAAAATACCTAGGAATACAACTAACAAGGGATGTGAAGGACCTTTTCATGGAGAACTACAAACCACTGCTCAACGAAACAAGAGAGGACAAAAACGGATGGAAAAATATTCCATGCTCATGGTTAACAAGAATCAGTATTGTGAAAATGGCCATACTACTCAAAGTAATTTATAGATTCAATGCTATCCCCATCAAGCTACCGTTGACTTTCTTCACAGAATTGGAAAAAAAACACCTTAAACTTCCTATGGAACCAAAAAAGAGCATCCATAGCGAAGACAATCCTAAGCAGAAAAAAAAAAAGCTGGAGACATCAAACTGCCTGACTTCAAACTATACTACAAGTCTGCTGTAATCAAAACAGCATGGTACTGGTACCAAAACAGAGATATAGACCAATGGAACAGAACAGAGGCCTCAGAAATAATGCCACACGTCTACAACCATCTGATCTTTGACAAACCTGACAAAAATAAGCAATGGGGAAAGGATTCCCTATTTAATAAATGGTGTTGGGAAAGCTGGCTAGCCATGTGCAGAAAATTGAAATTGGATCCCTGCCTTACACCTTATAAAAAAATTAACTCAATACGGATTAAAGATTTAAACAGGAGACCTAACACCATAAAAATTCTAGAAGAAAACCTAGGCAATACCATTTAGGACATAGGCATAGGCAAGGACTTTGTGACTAAAAGACTAAAAGCAATGCCAACAAAAGCCAAAATACACAAATGGGATCTAATTAAACTTAAGAGCTTCTGCACAGCAAAAGAAACTACCATTAGAGTGAACTGGCAACCAAGAATGGGGAAAAATTTTTTCAATCTACCCATATGACAAAGGGCTAGTATTCAGAATCTACAAAGAACTTAAAGAAATTTACACACACAAAAAACCCCAAACAACCCCATCAAAAAGTGGGCAAAGGATACAAACAGACACTTTTCAAAAGAAGACATTCATACAGCCAACAAACATATGAAAAAAAGCTCGTCATCACTGACCATTAGAGAAATGCAAATCAAAACCAAATTGAGATACCATCTCAGGCCAGTTAGAATGGCGATCATTAAAAAATTGGGAGACAACAGATGCTGGAGAGGTTGTAGAGAAATAGAAATGCTTTTACACTGTTGGTGGGAGTGTGAATTAGTTCAACTATTGTGTGAGACAGTGTGTGATTCCTTAAGGATCTAGAAATAGAAATACCATTTGACCCAGCAATCCTATTACTGGGTGTATACCCAAAGGATTGTAAATTATTCTGCTATAAAGACACATGCACATATATGTTTATTGCTGCACTGTTCACGATAGCAAAGACTTAGAACCAACCCAAATGCCCATCAAAGAAAGACTGGGCAAAGAAAATGTGGCACATATACACCATGGAATACTATGCAGCGATAAAAGAGGATGAGTTCATGTCCTTCTCAGGGACACGGAAGAAGCTGGAAAACATAATTTTCAGCAAAGTAACACAAGAACAGAAAACCAAACACTGCATGTTCTCAGTCATAAGTGGATATTGAACAATGAGAATACATAGACTCAGGGAGGGAAACATCACAGACCATAACCTGTTGGGGGGTGGGGGGTTAGGGGAGGGAGAGCAGGGGATGAGGGGATTCAGGAGGAATAGCATTAGAAGAAATACCTAATGTAGATGACTGGATGATGGTTGCAGCAAACCACCGTAGCACATATATACCTATGTAAAAACCTGCATGTTCTGTACATGTACCCCAGAACTTAAAGTGTAACAAATAAATTGAAAAAAATAGGGTACTCCATTACATTTACACATCACATTTTTTATGTCTCTGTGCTAGATTCTGAATAATTTTTTTCAAAGTTATCCTTAGCTTTTGCATTGACTCCTTTCTCTGAATCTATTATGTTGTTTTATTCTCTATTACATTTTTAATTAATGTTTTGTTAATTTTTAATATCCTCCAAAGAGACTTTTTAAAAATTTACTCAGGTTAAGAAAGGCAAGCTTTCTGATGGTCCATTTGTGTGGAATAGAGATTCGTTTTTATTTTTAGGTCATGTTTGCTCTGAGGACATCGTTTTTGAGGGCCTCAGCTTGGTGTGTTGATTTGGAACCCTA
This sequence comes from Plecturocebus donacophilus, assembly GCA_004027715.1. NCBI lineage: Eukaryota > Metazoa > Chordata > Mammalia > Primates > Pitheciidae > Plecturocebus > Plecturocebus donacophilus. Next base: position 81,658 of record PVKP010000638.1, on the reverse strand, counting down.
CTCTCTGACTCTTTTACATCAAGTACCTCATCTCCTGTGGCCATGAAGCCCCAATTTCAATTCTTTCCCCAACAGAAAATGCTCACTACCTCCCCATTGTATTCCCAGGACCAGTTCACATTTATCATTGTTTCTGATTCCCTCTTTATAATTTTTCTCTCATATTTTCCTTACTTCTGTAAGAACTTAAAGGGAATTTTAAAAATATTTTGTACATAATTTCTGAGTGTTACGGTGTATGAGATTTTCACATCATCTTATCATCATTCAACAGAGGGTGAAAGAGGAAGATCAGCATTTATTGATCTCTTTGTATAGCCTCCTACATAGCATTGCACTGGGACTTTCACACATATCACTTCTCATACAAAAAATATGAAGAATGAGGATATTATTAACAGTGATGGGGTTAGATATATATTTTTAGAAATATCACTCTAGGCCAGGCGTGATGGCTCATCTGTAATCCCAGCACTTTGGGAGACTGAGGCAGAAGGATCATGAAGTCAAGAGATTGAGACCATGCTGGCTAACACAGTGAAACCCCATCTTTACTAAAAATACAAACAATTAGCCAGGTGTGGTGGTGCGTGCCTGTAGTCCCAGCTACTTGGGAGGCTGAGGCAGGAGAATCACTAGAACCCGGGAGGCGGAGGTTATAGTGAGCCTAGATTGTGCCATTGCACTCCAGCCTGGGTGACACAGCGAGACTCTGTCTCAAAAAAAAGAAAAAAATCATTCTGGAGGCTAATTAAGAACAATCACGGGCATCCCTGATGTTCTTGGAAATGTAATTTCTCATTGGAAAGATATATATATATATATATATGTATATACATTACACACACACACACATATATATAATATTCAGTATTCTATTCAATATAACATTATAGATATTTATAATATTGAATACTTCCAATATTATATAATATTGGTTTTATTATAATTTAGAACATGGTAAAGTAATTATTTTTCCTGGAGGACTGCAAATAAGAGACAATGTCTTATTAAACTAAAAGTATACTCTCAGACAACATACTGAAGTTTGATATCTGCCACGAACGGTAGCTCATGCCTGAAACATCAGCACTTTGGAAGGCTGAGCCAGGAAAACTGCTTGAGGCCAGCTGGACAATATCATGAGATCCTTTGTCTTTAAAAGCAAAAGAAAGAAAAATTATAGATAAAAAAGAAATTTGATATCAATTAAGTTTGCTTCTACTTTTCAGGGGCTATATTATCGAAGTAGTAACAGAAGATTAATGATAAAGGAGCCTCACTTCTAATAAGGCAGTCCTGAAACCTGAATCCTAGATTAAAGACGTCATCTATCTCTGATGGATTCTCCTCGATTGACACCGTCCTGAATCACATACAAATCATACCTGTGTAGGTACTTGTTATTTGACTTTAAAAAATATTTTATTTTGACTTACATCCCTACATTTTTAGCACTTCAAAGGGAAAAAAAATCAGCAGACGTCTCCTTCAGCAATTCCTCTCTGCTTTGATTTGTGACCACTGTGTGTGTTTCCTGCTGCTTGATTCTTCTGTTCTTTGAGCTTGTCTAGATCATCTCTCTTTTGGCCAACTTTTAATGGAAGGCTTTTATTGAGTCTTTTCACCCTAACCTCCTAATATTTGCCAACCTTTAACCTTGTTAAAGGTTCAGTATCTTCAGAAGCCACTTGATATGGGTACATTTTTCAACCACAGCCTTTGAACTTTTAAGTGAGGGCAGGACCTGGCTTCTTACATGTGCTGATGCATGAGTTATCTTGAAAATCTGAAGTCCACAGCTGTTAGCTCAAGGACAACCCAAGGGAGATGTCTTTTTCCTTCTAAACTTCTGAAGAAATTTCTTTGTGCTCAGTGCAGGCAGAAGGAAGTGGGGAGATAATGGCACTATAATAAGCCGACCCCCTTAATACAAATCTTTCAAGTCTGAGAAACTTTTTTCCCTTTCTCCTTAAGGAAGCGAATAGCTGCAGGAAGAACATGGTATCAAAGCACATCATGGTTTTTCTTCACAGAATAGAGGTGCATCTGCTTTAAACAAGATCATTAAAAGATTTGCAACTATAAAAAAGAAAGATACCTGAAGTCAACTTTTTCACTCTTTTAAAAATTCTTCACAATTTTTCTTTCTTGTAGTTTAGAAAGAGAGCAGCTATAAGCCCAGAGCCAGCAGAGCAAGATCTTGTCTCAGAGAAAGAAAGAAATATACATGCATACATAAGAAAGTCTGTATGTAATACTACTCGTGAAACCAGTATTCATCTGAGATGTCTAATTACTATACCCAAACAATATTTCTTATGTATAAATCACCTTTCTTTGAAGGCATTCAACAGTTTACATTTGAAGGATACTATTAAATCCAGAAAAAGCTCCATTATCACTGAGAATGAATTTCACTATAACATTTTTAAGGCAAAGAAAAGGGCTATACTTTTGGTTAGTGATATGACAACTGGTGTGTTTCCATCTTTTCCCTTTGTATGTGAACATATGGTGCAAAAGAAGATATCGTGCTCTTCAATTGTTTAGAGATTTTACTGCTTATGGCCTAGAATAGAATATGCACATATAGGGTCAGGGATGGGGACAGTGAAGGAAAAAATTGGATGATTAAACATTTGTCCAACTCTCAGACAAATAACCATTAGAAAACAACCAAACTAATTTTATATAGCTATTAATTACTAAATTTCTTTCAAGAGAACCAAAAGACTTCATAGGACTGTACTATTTACTTACAGAGTTGCTCATCTATTTGGGGAGACAAAGATGAAACCTAAGACAACTAGAAAATTAGTGGGAGGGCTGGGAGTGGGGGATCATGCCTGTAATCCCACACTTTGGGAAGCAAAGCTAGTCAGATCACCTGAGGTCAGGAGTTCAAGACCAGCCTGGCCAACATGGAGAAACCTTGTATCTACTGAAAATACAAAAAATTAGTTGGGCATGGTGGCACATGCCTTTAATTGCAGCTACTTGGGAGGCTGAAGCGGAAGAATTGCTTTAACCCAGGAGGTGGAGGTTGCAGTGAGCTGAGATTGCACCAATGCACTCCAGCCTGGGCAACAAGAGTAAAAGTCTGTCTAAAAGAAAGAAAGGAAGAAAGGAAGAAAGAAGAAAGGAAGGAAGGAAGGAAGGAAAAAAAAGAAAGAAAGAAAGAAAGAAAGGAAGGAAGGAAGGAAGGAAGGAAAGAAGAAAGAAGGAAGGAAGGAAGAAAGAAGAAAGAAAAAGAACAAAAGAAAGAAAGAAAGAAAAAGAAACAAAGAAAGAAAGAGAAACAAAGAAAGAGAAAGAAAGAAAGAAAGAAGAAAGAAAGAAAAAGAAAGAAAAGAAAGAAAGAAAGAGGGAGGAAGGAGGAAGGAGGGAGAGAGGGAGAGAAGGAAGGAAGGAAGGAAAGAAGGCAGGCAGGCAGGCAAGCTAATGGGAGATGTTATTGGCTGTATCTAAGAATAAACTGTGGACATGGAAATGTCATTTTCTGTGAAATTCAGAAGCCCGAACTTGAAGCTTTAATGATAGGCTGAAGTTAAACTGATGAAAAAACAAAAAAGAATATTTTAAGTGATTGTAGGGTTTGTGTGTGTGTGCGTAGGAGGTGAGGCGAGGTAGACAGTGTGAACCCCTCAATGAACTAATGGGAAATAAGCCTGATGAAACAGTGTATTTCTATATTTCTTTCAACATACATTAATGAGAAAACTTTATTTATATGACTTCCCTGAATCCATGTGCAGAATTCATCATTACTTCCCTATTGTTCCATTTCAAATCTTTGCAATGAAGTTTAATATAAACATTTACTTAAATAAAGCAAACATTCTATTTTTAAAGAGGTTTTCTCATCCCATCTCAACTAGATAGTAGCTCCATAAAACCAGTACTGTACTTTGAATCCCAGTTGCCTCCCACAGTGCTGGGATTACAGGTGTGAGTCACCGCATCTAGCTGTGTGTCTCTTTTGAATAGTACTTTGTATTTTAGTACTCAATACATAAAATTTGATATTGTTAGAACTTTTAAAATCTATTTTTAAATTTTCTTATATTTCTTATATTTAAGGACATTTGCAGAACACATTATGAAAACACAAATTGTGACTTTTTAATTTTATTTTATTGCATTTTATATCTTGGGGTACATGTGAAGAACATGCAGGATTGTTGCACAGGTACACACATGGCAATGTGGTTTACTGCCTTCTTCCCCATCACCTGTATCTGGCATTTCTCCCCATGTTGTCCCTCCCCAACTCCCCACCGCCTGCTGTTCCTCCCTTAGTTCCCCCCACCCTTACAGACCTCAGTGTGTGATGCTCCCCTCCCTGTGTCCTTGTGTTCTCATTGTTCAAAATGAGTGAGAACATGCGGTGTTTGGTTTTCTGTTTTTGTGTCAGTTTGCTGAGAATGACGGTTTCCAGGTTCATCCATGTCCCTACAAAGGACACAAGCTCATCGCTTTTTATGGCTGCATAGTATTCCATGGTGTATATGTGCCACGTTTTCCCTGTCCAGTCTATCACTGATGGGCATTTGGGTTGGTCCCAAGTCTTTGCTATTGCAATGAACATTCGTGTGCATTTGTCCTTATAGTAGAACGATTTATAATCCTTTGGATATATACCCAGTAATGGGATTGCTGAGTCAAATGGAATTTCTATTTCTAGGTCCTTGAAGAATCATCACACTGTCTTCTGCAGTGGTTGAACTAATTTGTATTCCCACCAACAGTGTAAAAGTGTTCCTATTTCTCCACATCCTCTCCAGCATCTGTTGTCTCCAGATTTTTTAATGATCACCATTCTAACTGGCATGAGATGGTATCTCAATGTAGTTTTGATTTGCATTTCTCTAATGACCAGTGATGATGAACATTTCTTCATATGTTTGTTGTCCTCATATATGTCTTCTTTTGTCAAGTGTCTGTTCATAAAATTGTGACATTTTTAAAGTACTATACTTTAAATCCCAGTTGTCTAACTTAGTGACTGGAACAAACTTGGTGTTTATTGAATCTTTGTTAAAGGGAGAAAGAAAAGGAAAGAAAGAGAGAGAAGAAAGGGAAGGAGGCAATAATGTTAACTGAGTACCTAGACAGTCATTACTATCGGAAAATGCTTTCCAGTTTGTTGGTTGTTGTTTTGTTTGCTTGTTTGTTCATTTGTAACTGTATAACAAAATATTTTCATTGAATTAAATAATTCTAGCCAAACATTCTTCTTCCAACCTTAACAAAATTAATCTACTGGGAACTTAATTGGTTTAGAGAAACAAACTTCTGGGTGATTATTTCTTTCTCATCTTTCAACTAGATTATTTTGATATCAATAGCATGTGGTCACTGTTACACCTTCCCCTTGAAGGCAGCTGCTCTGCCTATCCTGTTTATTGTGTGTCCATTTTGTTTGTTTGTTTGTGTGTTTTGTTTTGTTAAGATGGAGTTTTTGCTTTTGTTGCCAGGCTGGAGTGCAATGGCATGATCTCGACTCACTGCAACCTCTGCCTCCCAGGTTCAAGCAATTCTCTGATTCTCCTGCCTCAGCCTCATGAGTAGCTTGGTTTACAAGTGTGCACCACCAAGCCCAGCTAATTTTTGTATTTTTAGTAGAGATGGGGTTTTACCACATTGGCCAGGCTGGTCTCAAACTCCTGACCTCGGGTGATCCACCCACCTCAGCCTCCTAAACTGCTGGAATTACAGGTGTAAGTCACCCCATCCAGCTGTGTGTCTCTTTTGAATAGTAGTTTGTAGTTTAGTACTCAATACATAAAAGTTGATATTGTTAGAACTTTTAAAATCTATTTTTAAATTTTCTTATGTTTTGTACAGAGGACATTTGCAGAACACATTAGGAAAACACAAACTGACTTTTTAATTGCCATCATTACACTGGGTTTTAATGATATATCTGCTGCATTGATAGGATCATGTTTTCCTATCAGTCTGCTTTAGAACTAATGGTGTATCTCTTTGAATTACTGAGATTTCCAATACCTTTGGGGGAGAAAATATATGTGTGTGTGTGTGTGTGTGTGTGTGTGTGTGTCTGTGTTGTAACTATTACTGAATACCTGGCCACTCACTTTCACCCCTTATAGAAAGTAATATAAGTACTAATGAAAATTGACAGAATTTTTATCAGACCACATGCTTCAGAAGCTGATGGTACTGGGCAGGTTTAGTAGACAGTGAGAGGTTTTAGATACCATAACATTGACAAGGTGGTATTTCCCTGTTTTCTCTTCATTAAAAATGCAATTCTTAAAGACTGTTCTTATGACTTTCTTTCTTGCCTTAGACTGAGTAATGCCAGCTCCAATAAAGACAATAGAAAAGCCTCTGAGTTTTTTTAAAAAATGCCTGCCTTATGCAGACTGTGGTAGACTGTCTCAGTTCTTACTTAAAAGTCAAAAAAGCAGGTAGATTTTGAAGAATATAACTGTCAGACTACACACTGTGTTTTTTTTTTTTTTTTTTCAGCAAAAGAGAAAGGTCACTGGGAAGGAATGCTTAAATTAAAATGGAAATCTGGGGCTTAAGGAGCTAAATGTGACTCTAACCTTTAACAAAATAAGCACAGAATCGTAAGATGATATTCTTCTTTATTTCCCCCTTTCCATCATCACCTCTTCAGTGAAAATGTCATATACAATGTATCAATATTAACTCATCTTCTTGGCTAACGGTGAGAAAGCAATATGAAAATGACCAGTATCAGGAATGAAAATAATACCCTGATTGACAAGATGAGGGTAGTTTTGTTGGTGAGAGTTATATTAATCTGTAGCAAAATGTTCAGTAGCATTAGTGCAGCTGGTATGTGGAGAAGAAAGACTCTTCTTGAAGACTAGTGCTTCCATCTTGCTGGTCACCTAGGGTCTGTCTTGTGTTCAAGTCAATTAAATGGTATCAGTGTTTGAGATAGGGTCTCCACAGCACAAATTCTCACTAAATCTTCAGCCCAAATCTAAACAAACAAGCCCATTTTTATCCCTTTGACATAATTTTCAACTTCATTCCAGTAGGTTTCTCTTATGGAATTTCCTTAAGTAGTTTATCTTAACAACTTTATATTACCCTGATAGCAGTTTACATGCTGGATATATCACTGTTAGAAATACTTCAAGCAATAAGTAAACACCACTATCAACACTAATATAATTTGAAGTGATAAAAATTCTGAGTCAAGAAGAATGCACATCTTCAAGACAAAACCATATTTACTCATATATTTTATTCAGTGTTGACTAAATTAGAATGTAGCAAAAATTACAGTTTTTGATTAAGTTGACAAATATATTGAGTACACACTGTGTAGCAGGCTGGCTAATAAATGCTGAGGATTGAGATCTAAGAGGCAGTTAGATATGGAAACTGCTCTTCAGGAAGTTAGGGTGCCCTGAAGAACAAAAAGAAATGTAACTATGCAACTCTAAAGGTGAGTATATAATAAAATAATTCAGAAAATCCTTTTATTTGAAGATTTGAAAAAATGAAAGATTGCAAATAACGTGAATGCTTTGGAGGAGAGGAGACACAATAACACAAAAACTTTGTTTTTCATGAATTCCAATATGAAAATCAGCTGAAAATGATTGCTCCTCCCTCTGGAAAAATGCACATATAAAAGTACATACAAATATATTTATGAACATTTTCATAATATTTGGAGACTGCTTGGGGACACCAGTAAAGAAAACCTGACTATTTGTCAGTGATTTAGTGAATACCTGTGATGTACCAGGCCTTAAGTTAGACTACCAAGCAAGAACACATGAGATTTCTGCCCTTGAGAAGCTAGAAGAAGAAACAAGATGTAACATTAAAATAGAATAGATGAACTATATAAAAGAGGCATGAACTCTGTGTCTGGCTTCTGAAGAATAAACATTGAAAGCTTAAGAGATTTTTGTTTTTCGTAAGAGGGTATAGAATGGAAAAGGATCATTAGGTTGGGTTCCCTACTTATAAAAACTACAAAATATTTATTATTTTGAAACAATATTATTACAACTACTTGAGATTAACTTTCAACTTCTGATGGCATTTTAATATCTTAAAATATTTGAGTATAATATCTATTCTTCTTCACTTTCCTTCAGTGTATGTATCCCTCTGAAGTATAGAGCCAACAATAGAAATGTACAGGAAACAGGAGATAACCTTGACTATTGAAATTCCAGGTGTTCTTTGTTGAGTAACAAACTATACCATGATTTCTATGGACTGAATGTTTGTGCCTCCCCTATCAGCTCATATGTTTAAATCCTAATGATAGATATTATAGTATGAGGTGGTAAGGCCATTGAGGTAATTAGGTCAGAAGAGTGGGCCTTATATGACTAATCCTATATCAGTGGGATTATCGCTCTTATAAAAAGACACCAGACAGGGCCTGAGTACAGTGCCTCAGGCCAGGCCTGTAAACCCAGCACTTTGGGAGGCTACGGTGGGAGGATCACCTGAGCCCAGGAGTTCCAGACCAGTCTGGGCAACATGGCAAGACCCTATCTCTACCAAAAAATTTAAATAAAGACAGAAAGAAGAAGAAAAATTAACCTGGCTTGGTGGCATGTACATGTAGTCTCAACTATTCAGGTGCTGAGGTGGGAGGATTGCTTGATCCCATGTGATCAAGACTGCAGGAAGCCATAATCACACCACTGCACCCCAGCCTGGGACAACAAAACAAGACTCTGTTTATTTAAAAAAAAAAAAAAAAAAGACACCAGAGAGCTTCCTTTCTCTGTCTTTGCCCTCCACCGTGTGAGGATACAAGGAGAAAATAAGTGTCTGCAAACCAGGAAAAAAGCCATCACTAGAACTGATCATACTGGCACCCTGATCTCAGACTTCTCAGCCTCCAGAACTGTGATCAATAAATTTCCATTATTTAAATCACTCAGTTTACGGTATTCTCTTATAGCAGCCCAAACTAAGGCAATAACATAATAATCCTATAGTATTAAACAAAATATGACTTTTTACAAGATAATTATTGTTACTACATCTCTCAATTCTGAGAGTCAGGAATTCAGACAGTGCTGACTGGAGATGGCTCATCTCTGTTCCATGATGTCTGTGGCCTTGGCTGAAGACTGTAAAGCTGAGGCTAGAACAGCAAGGGGCACTTCTCTTGGGCTTCCAGATAGCATGACTACCTTAGGATAGTTCAACTTCCTACATGTAGACCTAGGGCTCCAAAATACAAGTGTTCCAAGAGGCCTTACAAAAGCTACAAGGCATCAACATTGACCCACATACATCCTACACATATCTTGTTTGTCAATTTCCATTAGTCAAGAAAGCCACTAATGCCAGCCTAGATACACAGATTGGGAAATTAGATTCTAGTTTTAGAGGAGGGAATAGCAAAGAAAATTGTGACTATATTTAATTTATAAAAATGGCAAGTATATACACCTTCTGATTGAATTATTAACATTCTATAATTTTAAATAATTCAGGAATTGCTTATGACCTATATACAATACAGTCAAGGACCTTCCAGAATAATTGTTGCATTGGACTTAAAAAACTGTGAGTAACACCCAGTACAAGCTCTGGCACATAAAAGGTACTCAGCAAATACTTTCCAAATGATAAAATAACAATTCAAAACAAATACTCATTTAAAATAATTGATAATTTGGCTGGGCGTGGTGGCTCACATCTGTAATTCCAGCACTTTGAGAGGCAGAGGCGAGTGGATCACAAGGTCAGGAGTTTGAGACCAACCTGGCCGACACGGTGAAACCTCATCTCTACTAAAAATACAAAAATTAGCCAGCTGTGGTGATGCACACCTGTATCCCAGCTACTCAGGAGGCCAAGGCAGGAGAATCACTTTAACCAAGAAGGTGGAGGTTGCAATGAGCTGAGATCACACCATTGCACTCTAGCTTGGGGAAAAGAGTGAGACTCCACCTCAAAAAACAAACAAAAAATAGATAATTTATTAACAACACTCTTCAAACAAGTTGTTCGATAAATTCACCATGACATGTACTTATCCATCATAAGAGTAATGTGCTGGGAATTGTTTTTACTAGCTCACAAGAGCCAATTGTTAACATTTTCATAATTACAACCAGATTGATAGCACTATGGTAGCTTGAAATTAATCATGATGGAGGTATTTACATTAAAAAATCAGCAGATATTCAAAATCAGGCCTTTTTATTACTTCTGCCTCTCACCCACACCCTTAGAGAGCTGCAGGTAAAACATATATTTGCAATACCTCTGAGAGTATATCTGCAGCATAGGGCAGATCTTGTCTGGCTCTTTATATTTTTCTAGATCTTTCATCTAGACCTGTTCATCTAAACCCATGCTCTTGGGAAAATCCTTTCGCTCATCAAGGATAATTTAAGAAGACTTTGCATAGTTTAGATTTTAAAACATCAAATCGGACTGGCGCAGTGGCTCACACCTGTAATCCCAGGACTTTGGGAAGCCAAGGCGGGTGGATCACCTGAGGTCAGGAGTTCAGGATCAGCCTGGCCAACATGGTGAAACCCTGTCTCTACTAAAAATACAAAAATTAGCCAGAAATGGTGGCGTGTAGCTGTAATTCCCACTACTCTGGAGTCTGCAGCAGGAGAACTGCTTGAACCCTGGAGGCAGAGGTTGCAGTGAGTCGAGATCTCACCACTGTACTCCAACCTGGGTGATGGAGCCAGACTCCATCTCAAAAACAAACAAACAAACAAAATCAGCTTTTATAGTTTTTATTTACGGTCATCTCTGCTTTGAATTTTGTAATTCGATTTTCTACCTTGAGATGTATTGAGTTCCAGCCCTGCTCCTAGGATTGCTAGTTTGCACCCAAAATTATCTTTTCTATTCACAAATCTGTACTGCTGTATCATTTCCTTTAAGATCGTTGTTTGCCTTGCTATTCACAGTACTCTAGTTACCCAGAAGTTTGACCCAGAAATTCTACTCTGTGAAAGATCTTATTGGCTAGGATCTCTGCATTCTTAGCCAGTCTTCTGGAACAACACTCTGTCACTCATTCTTGATATCCCTGCCTCTGGTTTCCCCTTGCTTGGACCACCCCTACAAAGGATTAACTGGAAAATGCTGCCAGTTAGAGGTACTATTTTACTCACCTCTATTGCACTCATGTGGTTCTCCTACCTTAATTCCACCACTCAGGCAGACACATCAGCACATCCCACTGACCTCCCTCACTACCAGAAAAGTTGTGGAAAGCCAAACCCAGAGTTAAATACTTTGTTAGGACTGCTTTGACATAGAAGTAATGTTGACATGACCAGTTTAGTCATATCAGATTCAGAAGTTCATGCAGCTTATGCATGATTAATTGACAAGATAGCAGCCACATGTATAGCTACTGGGCTCTCTGCCACATGAGATATTATAAGCTTATATCTGTACCAAGTGCTCAAGCAGCAAGCATTTTATCTGAGAAAAAAAAATGTTAAAAAGTAGTCCCTTGTTCAATGCATTTCAAATCTCATTTTTTACAGAGGTACTAAATATTGTGCAAATAATTATCCGACTCATTGTAAAAAGATTTGACAACTATTCATACAATAAAACAATAAATTAACCTTAATGGCAAAGAAATCACATTAGCTAGAGCACTTGAAACTCTCTGCTTATTGATAATAGACACTAATCTAAAAAGCAGTAATCTCTCCACTTACTTTCATTTTGAAACACATTTGTTTGAGCAGAAGTGTTTCATCACGCATGGTATTGCTCCACTAGTTTTGCCTGCTTTAGAGTAAAGCTACAGTCCCCAAATAGTGTACCTCTCCAAAAGAAACCTGATAAGCCAAAAATATTTATTTTACTTTTCCCAAAAAGTAATTTGTGTATTTATAGATATATTAGATAATTATTGAAAGATCTCTGAAAGATAAAGTTGCTTATTTGTGCTAATTTATATTAGGGAGAGACCTTTTCAATTTAATCTTTCAAAAGTCCTCATATAAAACGTGCCCACTGTAGTAGAGCTTTTTAGACACACAGTAATAATTACAAGTTCAGTGCTTCCCTCTTTAATACATTAGCTTAGCTGTGTGGTGATATATGAGGGACATGAACTAGTACATAGTGCAAACTTATGTATGTCAGCTAATGCACCTGTTTCTTGTAATATAATGGGTCAGAGGTTCCAGTGTGAGTTTAATTTCATTTTGCTTGCTATTTTTCAACATTCCTTACATTTATATTTTTCAATACATTTAATACTCAGTAATTTTGTAATATATGAGTGACTGATATTAGGATTCTTATTTTAGAGCCTCAAAAATACACAGAAAGATACACTTATATATCATATACTAAACTTTTGGCAGACAAGAAACTAAAATGTAGATTCTCCAAATCATAGTTTCTGAAGTATATTTTTACACAAAATATATCTTCATTAAAGCATTCATTCACACATACTTACAACCATCTGTTTTATAATCAGAATTTATTTAGAAGATGCAAGTAAAATGGGTTACTTAGATACAGTACCTTCCTTCAAGGAGCTCATAGACTGCAGGAGAAGAAAACACATAAATATATATCAAATATATTTCAAACACATACACATATATATTTCAAATATATAAGAAAACACATAAATATGTATCAAATGATGCCTTTGTAGAGTGTCATAAATGAGAATTGAGGGGGGTCAGGGATGATTTGTAAGAGGAATGATATCAATCTGCACATTTGTTTAAGGAGGTATCACTATAAACATAAATGGGAGAAGTGAGAGAAAGGGGTGAGAGTATGTAGGAGGATACACTTAAATGCCTAGAGGTAAGAAGTATCAACACATTAGGGGAACCATAAGCAGCTTAGGACAGCTGGACCACAGAATGTGCAAAGGCAGTAAGCTGACAGAGATTGGAACCGTAAGGAAAGATCATAAGCTCTCTCAATTTTCTTTCTGAAGACAATGAGCATCATGAATTTAATATTAAGTGATAAGACAATTGGTATTGACTTAAATGCAAAAGATCAGATGGATGCCGATGGCTTTCATAAAAATACATATACTCCACTATCAGTATTCTATGTTTAAAAGCTATTTTGCTAAGTAGAATGTGGTCATATCTATAGGGGGTTCTAAATATGTCCTCCACTTACAATTATCTTTTATTTTATTCTTGGAAAGGGTTTCAAACTACTGTTATCTATGCAATCTATCTCAACATATAGTCATTCTATTCTACATGTGGAAAGAATCATCTGTTCAATAAATCACTTACTTCTCAATTTAATTCAATGTGTTTGTTTGCAATTTTAGTTTTGACTACTACAGCAATAGTTTAAATTAAGAAGATCAGATATTTGATGATACATGCAGAAATAATGATATCTTAGCAAAGCTAGGTCACTTGTGTATAGCACATAAGGGAATAAAGTCTTTAAAACACCATGAGGTAAAATAATTTGGGCCACAAGAGAGGTCCTGTTGGTAGAGAAGCAATCATTGCTGATCATTACTGAAGCTGTGTGATGGGTTCTGGGGGGTTCATTATACACTTTTTTTAACCTTTGTATATTTGATAATAAAAGATTAACAATTAATATCCTGCTTAGCATTTGTGTCTTTAAGGTTATTAGTAAAAGCACAAATTCTCAGCTAGCTGGGGAGAAGTCTTACCTCTTTGAAACATTAAGGGAACTTCCAAAACAGCTTTTATGATGAATAGCTTAGCCTGTGTGTCAATTTTTTCAAGTAAATATATAGCATCAATTTCACTTTTAAAAATCCCAACAAGATTTTTTTTTTCTGGAGGTAGAAAGTTAGACTATAAAGTTTATATGGGAAAGTAAACATTTAAGAAGAGTTTTTTTAAACATTGAAAAATTAGAGAAATGGGGAAAGAGAATTAATTAATAGCAAAGATTAAAACAGCAGAATATAGAACCTTTATAATACAGCAGTGTTTGACATTGGTACATTACTAGACAGATAAATCAATAGAAGATTCTACAAAACAACAAATAGCTTGGTTTCCTCAAAATGTCAATGTCATGAAGGTCAAAACACAAACAAAGGAAAAGTACTGGGTGTGCTCTGGATTAAAGGAGATTAAATAGACATGGAAAACAAACACAATCAGTTATGTGTGGTTGGATTCTAAATTTTCAGAAGACAACATAAAGGACATCTTGGGGGCAATTGGGTAAATTTGAATATGGACTGAATATCATACACTATTATGATGTAAATGTTAAATACATTAGATGTTATGAAGGTATCTTGGCAATGTATAGAATGTTCTTCTGAGAAGTCAATGCTGAAGTATTTAGAAATGAAATACCACTTTCCTGCGACTTAAAAGATCTAAAATGTATGGTTTTATGGGCAGAAGAATCTAGGACTTGTTGAAACTCTGTGATCATGGCTGCACAACATTAGTGAAATTTGTTCTACTTGCAGACTCAGGAAGAGGAAAGCCATGATTGACCATCAGACTTCTCACTTGTCCAGAGACACTTAAGCTTCTGAGAAAGCAACACAGTAGTCAAATGAAATAATAATGGCTCTTGTAAGTAAAAGTTCACTTAGATAACAATAAGACATATCTTTCCGCTAAAGACAATGCAAGGTAGACTGCCAGCCTGCATGATTAAAAACCACAGTTGTCTCTCCAAGGATTGTCTGAGGAGTCTGCACTGTGACCCTGAAGGCATTAGGTTGAAAATACAAGACATAGCTACATTATGGATGCCCCTGATGGTATACCTTTAATCATCTTACCTGTTCAGAATTGGTCGGAAGAAAACTAACACTGGGAGGTAGGGAAGCAAGAGCTGACAGTTTATCCTGCTTTGAACATTGCTATGTACTTGACATAATACATAGTGAGGAAAAAAGCAGTTTGTACCCCAAGATAAGCCACAAATAACAGGGTCATTCTCTTTGGTTCTGGTCCCCACAATAAATGAAATCTTAAGATTTTACTGTAACCTGAATTTCTCAGTAAAAACAATTTTATCATCGATTTTTGTAGGCTAATATCTGAAGGAATAGCACAACCTTTATGAATATGATAATCATAGGAAATTTTTCCACTGTGAACACAGTAACATACACTTGGTAACCTTGGAATTTTTTTTCTTTTAAATGCTCACCATATTCTTTATTTAGTGAGTCAGTCTTTTTATGTCCGAGTGTCTTGCATTTTTGCAAGTAAATTTTTCTTTTCTGAACTATTTTGTCTCTGAGTTTTCCTTTGATGGAGGGAAGGACTGCATCTCCTAGAGGCAGGTTACGCTCTACATCCCAACAAAATTGATGTCAGCAATATATTTGCTGCAACAGCAGCCACCATACCAACTGAGACAGAGGGAGAGTGTCTGCAGCAGATGAGCAAAACTAGAAAAGCTCCAGACCAAAAGCAACTCAGACAGACCATGAGTGTTAACAGCAGAAAGCCTTCAGAAATGGCTTGATGCTAATAATGGTGTGCAGTGAAGGAGGTAGGAATTGAGGTAGTTGTATTCTGGAGGGCTCCAGAGCCAGTTTATTCAAGTGATTGTAACAGTATGAGGAGGTCTTAGGTGTTTACAGGTCACAAAGACTAGATACAATGAAAGTAGATCTCTTCTAAGAGACAGAGGAGCAGAAGGGGAAAGTCTCTGTGAAAGAAGAATCGGGATTTTGGAGGCAGGACTTCAGCAGTAACATCAGCTCTTTATGCTAATTTTTGGTTTTACCAGTTTATTAGCAGTGAAAAAAATAATAAGAGTGATGTATATTAGTGTGCACAACATGCCTATCATCCAATTAAGTTTATTACCATGATATTCAATGAGGAATGAGTTTGCCATGTGCCCTATGAGGACTTGGTCTGCCTAGAAAAGGAGGTACCTTTTTTGACTTTCACTAAAGTGTCACGGGTTAAAGGTGACCGTGCAAAATAGTGTCTTAAGAATCAAACTAAACAAGATGAAATTGAGGTCAGAAAAGCCACAGATGCAGATTCGTCCAGCAAAAGTTTGTTGCTGGAGTCAAGCGGTTTTTGTCATGGCTGGCTTCCTGGAAGGGCCAGTCATACATACATACATACATACATACATACATACATACATACAGTCTGTGCAGTCATACAATGCCTCTGCTCAGAAAGACCCTCCATTTAGTTTAATGTTCTGCTATTACGATCTTGAAATTCTTAATAGTTATATCTTTGATTTTGCATTTTGTAAGTGAAGCGTGGCAATGAAGTACGCACATGGGCAGAGGGGATACTTGCAATAGGCATATTCTTTGCTGCCACATTTGCATATGTCAGACCTGATGCCCTGTAAGCACAGAATTACAGTGGACACATGATGTGTGGTAGTTCAGCAAAACTGAAAACTACAAATTAAATGTGGTTACCTCTATGTCTGAGTAAGTGGAGGTGCTGACAGCCTTGAGAGGCCACATGTGCCATTTGAACCAGAACTTGCTTTTTATGTTGCACTATCCATGCCTGTTGCACTGAGTAAGCCAGATATAGAGATTTCCACACTTCAAGTACAGTGAATTTGACCCCAAAGCAAGAGGAACTGTGTACCTTCCTCTTGGAGAACTGAGAATTCAGAGGATTTCAGGAAGAAACACATATACCTGAGAGTGACCGAATAGTGAGCTTGTTTGCAGAATGTAGGCTAAATAAGAATAAATAGATAAAATAAATCCTTGAAGAGTATGAAACATAATACTAAAGGGGAAAAATACACACTAACTATAGAAATAAACATTCCTATCTAAACGCAAACATCAAAACAAAGCAAAAAGCAAAAAGATCAAAAAAAAAAAACCGGTAGAAAATTGATAAGAAACTAACGAATGTGGACCAAATATGATAGACAGGAAATCATTTACTAAAATTTTCCAGGTAAAATACAGTAAAAACTTTTCTCCTTAAATAATGTGTTCATGAGAAGTGGTAATTTGAACTCAAGAGAGTACAACTTTTAATGGTCTCTAAAAGCATATTTGTAAATTTCTTTCTTTTTTAAATTAAGAGCTATATAACTTGAGATTGATGAAAATCTGTATCAGTGAACAGTAGATTAAATAAGTTGAACAGGTGAACCATCTCTGAAGTAAAACAGTACAAAATGCGTTACAGCTGACCAAGACTAATGTCACAGCCATGGGGATCCATGGGTGGAAATGTCTCACTTATAAACAAAACTTTCTTGTTCCTAAAGAATAAGAGCAGTTGTGAGCGGAATCAAATACTTTCAGACTACTGCTTGGCGAAAATAAAGAGCTGCCAACATTTTATAGAAAAGAGAGTCCTACACATTGCAAGTACTGCGGTTTGGCAATGTGTTTATTTTCTTGGTCTTGTGGGCTGGGTTGAGGATTCATTCCTTCAGATCAGAATGGCAGTATTGCATAGAGCTTATGGGTAAGAAAGACCTCAGCTTATTTTAACCTTTATTCTAAGTATAGGGATACAAATGCAGGTTTGATACACAAGTAGACTTCTATCACGGGAATTTGTGGTACAGATTATTTCATTACCCTGGTATTAAGCCTAGTACCCAATAGATTTTTTTCCTCATCCTGTCCCTTCTCCCAGCCTCCACCCTCCAAAAGACCCAAGTGTGTGTTGTTTCCCTCTATGTGTTCATGTGTTTTCATCATTCAGCTACCATTTGTGAGAACATGCAGTATTTAGTTTTCTGTTCTTACCTTAATTTGCTAAGGATAGTGGCCTACATCTCCATTCATGTCCCTGTAAAGGACATGACCTCGTTCTTTTTAATGGCTGCAGAGTATTCCACAGAGACCCCAATTTGAATACCAGTTTTACCATTTAACAGCTATGTGAGTTAGAGCAAGCAGCTTCTCAGCAGGATTTGGTTTTTAACTGTATAAAGTGAGAATAAAGAGTACTTACCTTTCAGGGTTGACATGAACTTTAAATGAGTTGATAAGGATGAAGAACCAGCCCCCATGCCTAACATGGAATTAATAATTGCTATGATTGCTATATGTATGATCTCAACTACAGTTCATAGGCATATTATAGTTGTATGTTCATATTTGCTATTATTATTGTAATAAGAGTATTGCATAGCTGAACAGAATTAGAAAATATATGTCACATAGATAATAATTACAAAATTGGAAAATATCTTCTATGACATAGTTAAGGGCATTGAGATTACATGTTTAAAATCCCTTCTTTTGTTCCAGGCAAATGGACTGAAGGAAAGCATCTTGTGTGAATCAGTGTGAAGCCAGATCACTTTTTACTGATACAAGCTGCTGAGAGATGACCTCTCAAATACATGCCAGAATATGAGCAAGCTTTGGTCAGTAAAAAGGAAAGAAAAAAAAAAGAAGAAAAAGAGAGAGCAAGAGACATTTAGTCCACAGATTGCTCAATTCCTATTGAAGCCAAAGTAGACCTCAAGGAAACTGTGAGTTGTTTGAAGGATCTGGGAACCTTTAGCAAGAATGATAACAGAGACTTAGATAGGGTAGAAATTTAACAAAGTAGGAAGGGTAAACGATCATGTTTTTGAAGTCATCTTTTGTTTATTTCAGTTGCATATGGAATAAATTTGAAAATAAGCATGAAAGCTGTAGAGGTGAGTAAATGTATTAGGAGAGTAAGGGACTAATTTTATCATAATAAAAATGAAACTCGACCTCTGGTGAGGTTGTTTCTTCCCTCCCTCCTTCCTTCCTTCCTTCTGATAGATAGCAGTCACTATATTGAATGTTGGTTATAAGTAGAAAATACACAGTCTCAACACTGTAGGAGGTCATTCCTTGAAAGAGAACTCAAAGATATAAACAAGCAAAATCTATAGATATATAGCATAGAGTAGAGACATAAACGAAGGATTATGGCTTACCCAAGTTATTGGGGTGATCAAGGAAGGTTTTAGAGGAAATGATACTCAACTTGAACACTCCAACTGAGTTTCAAATTGTTATTTATCATATAGAAAAGGGAAGAACTTGTATTTCAGGCAGGAAAATCACCATAAGAAAATTAATTGATGGGCATTGCAGCATGCTGCACTTGGGAAATACATACAGTACAACATGCCTGAGTCTGAGTAGGAAGGGAATTAGTTTTAGGGATACTAAAATCAGCCATGTCTTCATCAAGGAGGGCTACATTTGCCAGGCTAAGGTGTTAAAGAAAAATAAAATTTAATAACAATGATACAATTTTCAGAAACATTGGTATTCAAAATATATACTACCTACTTATTTGACCCAAGTTGTAATGAGCAGACGTTTCATAAGACATAAGGGAAAGTTGATACTTTAAGCTGTTCTCTCAGGCATCTAAAATATAGTTACTTATAGAACCTATGTATGGTGATTTGTTATGTTATGGAAGGTTAGAGTGGCTATTGTAATTATGGGTTTGACTCCAGTGGCATGGATGATGCAGTTAATACAATTTTCCAGCATTCTGTCACTATTTTGCTATGAACCAGATCATATATAGAAATTATTGTGGGCTTCTTTAACAGAAACTATAATTGTTACCTAGACTGATGACCTTCAAATTTTATTTAGTTCATGGCCAACAGACTATATAATAAATCATTTTGTCTGATTATGTAAGGAATATATTTTATATTTAATTTTCTCAGACATTTAAAGGGAGTTTATATTGCCTCTAATAAGGCATTTTACTGTAATATTATAGAAATATTTCTGTGGCTGGCATGGTGGATTTTTAGCACATGCAATAAAAATGCTTGATAAAAGTTTTGCTTGGCCATTGTATTAAAAAAGCTGATTCCATTTTTGATGTTTGACCATTGACAGTTTTTAGATTCCCATTACTCTTTGCTGCCCACTCTATATCTGGGTAACCAGGATAAAAAGGCATACACAGATCCTCTGTCTCAGCAGGCCAGAGGGAATTTTAAATAGTGCAGCCTATAGCCCACATGGGAATTCCTATCCTAGCTCTACTCTCCACCCTCAGTGAAAACGCAAGCTAGCCCCTATCCTGCAACCTGAACCTTGGCTTGTCTTCTCATCAGACCCCCGCTTGAGCCTCTCTTCTCCTGGGAATCACCAGCTAATTGTGAGTATTATATGCATATAATTCAAATACACTTCTTAGTGCATTGTGTCATCTATCCGGACATCCAAATAAATTCCTGGGTAAGAATGTGGACAAACTGATTAACACAGTCACATTGTAATTAGAGTTTAGTGGGCTCTTAAGATTTTTTCTACAGTTAAGGGTTTCAGTTCCTTTAATAATCATAATCCACAATGTAACGATTCCCAGAGAATAGCAAGAATAAGAGAGGTTATTAATGTGAAGAGCTAATATGAGTTGCTGCCCTTTATAGATGATTCTGCCAAGCCTTTGAAAATTCATCAAGAATCCATGCAGAGGAATGGTTGATAGTAACAGAAAATTCTTCTGATGTATTCCAAAGGGAACAAAAAAGAAAGACTAAGAATATTTTATCTATTAGAATCTATTTTTAAAGAAAATAACATATATATGCAAAAATAAGGCTAAATATAAAGTGATCACTTGTGTCTTGTTGAAGTGATAGCCAATTTTAAAATCTGAATTTTCTGAATATTCACTATATTATTTTTTAAAGTTAAAAAAAAACAGCTTTATTGAGATATTATTTACTCATTTAAAAGTGCATGACTCACTTTTTAGTGTATTCACAGGATTGTCCAACCATCATCACCAGTAATTTTAGAAACATTTTTGCCATCCACCCCAAAATAAATGCTATCTTATAACAGTTAATTGTTATTTTTTTCCCTACTCCTGCCCCATTCCATTTTGGACATTTCAAATGTCCTACATAGTTTTGTGTCTGGTTTCTTTCTCTGAGCATCATTTCCTCAAGGTTCATTCATGTTGTAGCGTGACAAATACCTCATTTCTTTTTTAATTGATAAATAATATTTCATTGTATGGATAAACTACATTTTATCAATTTATGAGCTGATGGGCATTAAATTATTCTCACTTTTTGGCTACTATGAATAATATACTATGAACATTAATCTACAAATTTTTACATGGACATATGTTTTTATTTTTACTGGGTATATGCCTAGGAGTGGAATAAAACCTGGAACTCTCATATGTGGTTGGTGGGAATATAAGTGCTACAATCACTGGATAAAACAGTTTGACAATTCACCAAAAAGTTAAGCATACATTACCATGTAATATTATTTTCATAACAAATGCCACTTTAAATGATATAAAAACAATTTTTTATATATTTTGAAAGATGAAACAAGAAAATTCACATTTTTATAACCATTTAGCCATCCATCTAACCATCCATTCACCTACCTATTTTTCCATCCACCTGGAGACTATGAGCTGGTGCCCTTTCCCTTTTTCTCTAATTTTTATCCTTAGATGGAATTGGGCCAACATACCAAATATTATTTTGTATTTGTTTCCACCTGTTTTGCATTCTTATAAAGGGATACCTGAGCCCGGGTAATTTATAAAGCAAAGAGGATTAACTGGCTCATGGTTCTGCAAGCTGCACAAGAAGCATGTGCTCAGCTTCTGGTAAGGCCGCAGGAAGCTTTTACTTATGGTGGAAGGCGAGGGGGCCAGCGTGTCACATGGCAAGAGAGGGAGCAAGAGAGAGAGAGGAGGACGATGAACTAACAGAACTAGAACTCACTCAATCCTATGAGAATGGCCCTAAATCCGTCCATGAGGGACCCTCGCCCATGACTCAAACACCTACCACTAGGCCCTACCTTCGATCTTGGGGATCAGATTTCAAAATGAGATTTGGACGGGACAAATATCCAATATATATAATCCAGGATTGTATATATATATAGTCAGATTCATGAAAAATTGCCTCCTACATGTGCCATTTTTATGTTGGCATTATTCTTAGCTTTTATTAACTAACACTAGCATCCTGCTATTTGAAAAATATTACTGGGTGTTCTGTACAAATATGAATTGATAACTCATTTACCACATTGCTGATAGTGCTCTTTCCGAGTGTATTAGTCAGCTTGGGCTGCCATAACCCAAATACTACATACTGGGTGGCTTAAATGATGGGCTTTTATTTACTCACAATTCTGAGGGTGGTTGTCCAAGATCAAGGTGCTGGCAGAGTTGATTTCTGATAAGAGCTCCCTTCCTGGTTTGTAGAAGACTACCTTCTCACTGTGTTTTCAAACGGACTTTTCTTGACATGCACATTCCTAGTATCTCTTCCTCTTCTTATAATGATGCTTGTCCTATTGAATTGGGGCCTCATTCTTATGACCTCCTTCAGCCTTAATTACTTCCTTAAAACCCTTTTCTCTAAATGTAGTCTCATTGAAGGTTAGGACATCCACTTAAGAATTTTGAGGAGACACAATTCAGTCCATAGTACTAAGATACTATGTTGTTGCTTTTATATCTTAGTGTTGTAACGTGGCTTTGAATACCTAAAGAAAGGATGGTGTAGCTTAGCTGTGCCCAATAATAATCATAGCCATGTTCCTCTTCTTTGCTCAAGCTGTGAGTAAACACACAATCTATCTTAAAGGTCAATGATCATAATTATGCGGACCATACAAGCTTAATATACAGATCTGGTTCTCTGCCATCCCTTTCTCTTCCACTTTCTCACCTCAGCAATAACTGTAATAACTACCTACTCCTATTTACTCAGCAGTGTCTGTTTACTTCCATTTATATTTTCCCCTCCTTTTGATTCTTCTGTCTTACTTCTTTTTACTAACATACTATTATTCATATTCTGGCTTTTAGATGTCTCAATTATGTTCTAAAATAAGGCAAAAATTCATGAAAACAACAACAACAACAACAAAAAAAACAAGATTAGTAGTGAATGCAGTCAGAGAACTTGAATTATTTCAGGGACACAACCTGTCTGTTATACACGTACAAGCTGTGCACCTATACCTGCAATTTCAGTTTACTGTTTCCACTCTTTTTTCAGTTTTTCACTATCCTTTTGAATTCCCCTATTAAGCAGAAAGTTAAAAGGTTTTTGCAAGAATACATTTCCATTCATTATAGTAAAACAGGTTGAGAGACTTTTATATGCAAGTATCGAAAGAACCACACAAGTGCGAACAAGAAGAAACTGCATTATAATGTCATTTTTGCAGTACTAACATATTCTTTTTTCTGAAAGAACTGAGAGTAGTTTGGGGGAAAGGACACCACCTAAAGGGAGACAGATCCTTCCCATTGTTTTCATACCTTATCCATATTTACCACTGCATCTGGCAGATTTCCTGATTCCTGAAGGTGGACTATCATGCACAAATTTAAAAGTCTCTTTCTTTCAACTTCATTAATTATCTTACTAAGATATATAGGACAGTCATGGAAAGAGATAGAGAACACAGATTAAAACTTAGACCTTTCTAATGAAATTAAAAGCTCAATGAAATGTACATTCAAGTGTAAACTAATATTTACTTAAAAACAAGAAAATGAGGGCAGATGATTTTCGACACATGAGTAGGGATATGAGAGATTGAAAACACGAGAAGAGCGAAACTAGTATTTGGTTTGGACTTCACTGGCCACATTAAGTCACTTGTGAGTATCTCAGAGAATGTAACTTACCTAAAGAAAGAAGTTTATTGGCTAGCTGGTAATCTATTTTATTTGTATAAAAATAAAATAGGCATAGCAGTTCATTGAAAACAAATTTTAAAACTTTCGGCAAAAGAGAAATGAGCATTGATACAGAGTGCGATAAAAGAAAGCAGAAGCACCCGTAACAGTTCTATCTCAGTCACTAATGAAATTGAGGACATTCCCAGAAGAAAACGGTGGGTTTTAACTACAGATTTTATCAACCACATTAATATATAGTGCTATTACTGGTTAAAGATATGGTGCTGTGGTGAGAAGTGTGCTCGAATAGGAAGTAGAAATGAAGGTTTGAGCCAAGGTCTAACTTTTATTTGTCCTATGACCTTGGGCATCTCACCTAATTTCCCAAAGCCCCAGAAATATTTTTCCCATTTACCTGGCTCAACTGTTTAACAGTCAAAGGACAAAGGAGCAAAAGAGAAACATGAAAGCATTATATATTCAAAGGATACACTGCTACTATTATGATTTAACATTATTAAGCTCTTATTTTTCAAGTGTTTTACAACTGGCATACTTAACACATGAAATATTTCTATACCGATTTTCAGGATGCCACAGATCTATCTGTAATACATAAAAAACTGACAGAAAGGAATTTCATTAGCAGTGTAAGTAAAAGGGCATTTTGAGTGTTCTAAGTGCTATAACCTAGGATTGAGAAAAGCAAAGCCATGCCCTCAATGTGCCAACACGGCACAATACAAAGATGAATGGCTCTGCAGTCACAAAGCCTATGTGACAACATGGCTAGAGAATTTAGCAATTATGATGAAATGACTGTAGTGAGGAGGCAAACGGTATTCCTTAGCTACCAATGCCTTACATTTAGAAGAACAATTTCACAGAACATTCTATAACACAATTTGGAAAACTATGGTCAGTGAGTTATTCCTTATTTACTACTGCCTTATATTTAGAAGAATCATTTCATAGAACATTCTATGTCATGATTTGGAAAACTATGGCCATTGACCCAAATCAGGCATGCTGCCTGTTGCCATAAATAAAGTCATTGGAACATAGTCAGGCTCATTTGATTATGTAGTTCTATGATTGTTTTCGCGCTACATCAGCAGAGTTGAGTAGTTAAAAAAGAGACTATATGGCCCCAAATATTTACTATCAGTTCCTTTACAAAATTTGATGGCCCTGTTGTTGACCATTGTAATTAGAATTGTAATTTCTAATTACAACATTGTAATTAGAAATATCCCAGAAGTTGAGAAGAAAATATGATTGAACCATTAAACCTACCCATGTAGTCATAGCCCTGGGTATTGACAAAAAGCGCAATGCCAAATTATTTCTTTCAGATGCTTGTGTAACATAGTACTTCTCAAAGGTGAGAGTGGAACTGGTGCTCCACAGCCACACCTTTGAATTGCTAAATGCAAATGGAAAAATCTGTTTTAGATTGCTAAAATTAAACTGTATTTACCTTTTGAAACCCTCACTTCCATTCTTGGTCAACAGCAATTTAAAATTTATTCTCTTTTGGGTAATGACTGAGTCAAATGCACAGCTCTCCTCTTTCTTTTTCCTGGGGTGGTTTTAATTGTGAGATCGTAGGGGAAACTTCCATGTGGCTCACGTCTCATTTGTGTCTTTTCTTTGTGTCCTGATGGCATCTGCTTTGCTTCCCCCATTTTTTCATCAGAGTCTGTGACCTTCACAGCATGGCCAATTGCTAGGTCCATCTCATCGAAATCTTTCTTGCCTCAGGCTCAGAACCTTTATTTCATTTGACCTTCCTGAGGACTTCTGAACCTTATGAAAGCCATAGCTGTTTACCCTCCCTGATCCTAACGTCTCTAACTTTAGCAAGCTTCTCTTGAACTAACAAATTTGTCCTGCATGGCTAGAAGTTCATGACTTCTTCAAAATCCTTAGCATTTCCTAGAGTATGATAAGGATGACTGGGGGCTGTGAGGAAACTCTCCTGACCCCCAGTCTTTCTAAGCCCGTCTTTGATTTTTATCATCTACAGTTTCTACTGACCCTCCCTTGAGACTTACTTAGGATACCATCATGACTTGTATTCCCCTCAGAGAAATTCACTCATCCTTAGGGTCCCTGTCTTTATTTACAATTTGGATACTTCATTTATCATTGATTTTTTGAAACATTGCCTTAAAATAGTACTTATCTTGATTACCGAATGTTTTGGTGCCCCCTTAAATGTAGCACCCGAGACAAGTGCCTTGCTTGCTTAGTGACAGCAAGCTCTCTTTCTCTAATGTTCTCTGTCTTTTTCATAATCTTTGAATTATAATCTCATCTGAGTGGGAAACCAGCATTTAAATTATCATTTGTCATCATTACCTACATTTATTTGTAGATGATCTTACTGTTCTGCTGCCTTTGGAGCTTGACTTTTTGACTCTCAAGATCCTTTACCTCTTTCAGAAAACAAACAAAAAAGTTAGCTTGCACATTAAATGTATTGA
Source organism: Plecturocebus donacophilus (assembly GCA_004027715.1). Taxonomy (NCBI): domain Eukaryota; kingdom Metazoa; phylum Chordata; class Mammalia; order Primates; family Pitheciidae; genus Plecturocebus; species Plecturocebus donacophilus. Next base: position 55,560 of record PVKP010000638.1, on the reverse strand, counting down.
CTTTTATAACTATTGATTCTGCCATAAGTTTTTCTAAAGAAACATATTTGGTGGCTCAATTGATTTTATTTGATTTATTTATTTATTGATCTATTAATTTATCAATTGCCAGACACAACCACTCTCTCCCTAAAGGAAATGCATATATAAAGCAATGATTTATTTTTTTTCCAGTGGAAAAAAATGAGTTAATGTTTTAAAATATTATCCTGCAATAGTTATAATAATAACTAAGATAAGATTAGACTAAGTAGAAAACTAGTTGGTTCGTATTTAGCTTTTACAATGGCGATAAACAGATAATAAAGTAATTTTTTAAAAAGACAAGAGGTTAAGTAATGACCAACTTGACTATAAGCTCCTCTGAAGTCTGGGGTTGGGTTTTATATGTTTTGGGGGAAAAAGGAGAGGCAACTAATATCTAGTAAACAAGTATGGAATCATAGTTGGTGTTTTAATTATCTCATTGTTTATTTCCTGCTTAGTATGTTTCTTGGCATCTCAAAGAAATTGACCAGAATAAGAAAGTCAATGGTTAGAATATGTTTTCTCCAAGTATTTATTTTACATAAAATATAATTTTAAATGACCAAAGACCATTAATTATTTTAAAACACGAATTTAAAAAAAATTAAACTGAGGCATTTCAATTCAGGTTTCATTTTGAAATCAACAGTGAAGTAGAATGGAAGTAGGAGGAAAGGGAACAGAGGCCAGATAGAGAAAATAAACCTTCTGAATTGATGTAGAAAAAAGATAATAAACCGGACCGAGAGCATAAAATTCCTGCTGTCTATAGAATAGCTAGCTGGCTGCCAGTTCCAGAGGAAGAAAGAGCAGTGTGCAGCCAGCAATAGATGTATGGGAGGCAAGACAGCTCTTCGGGAGTTACAAGGTTAAGGAAATAACTGTGTTTGAGGCAGAATGACAAGTGACCTCTTGCTCATTGAAAGAAATCTGCATGAAGGAGGATTGGAGAATGTCCTGAATTCCCCGCTATGTTCTTCAAATGGCTAGTGGCTTATTGTTATGAGAGCCCTGAGACATACTTTCAATGATCATTTATCCAGACAGTTGAGTTTTTAATGAAATACTATGACTCCTTTGGGAGAGGAACTTGAGGACAGGGAACAGTCAGGACTACAAGCAACTCCCACTACGAGAAGTGTTCCCTGAGAGCAGCTGGCACTCGGTGCCAAAATGCAGCACTTAGGCTTACATCTTGATGCCTGGCTGAAAGATGGGGATTTTCTTAGGGTACTTTCTTTTTGAGTCTACCTCTTGCACCCCTACACTTCATCTAAATGGATATAAAATAAGTTGACACTGGAGAATTAAAATAATAATGAGGATGATAATAAGGACATTATCTTTCCTGTGGATTTCAGTATGATCTTACAGACTTTCTTAATGAAAAAGAGTAATTCACAATGTGTGTTTAATGTAACTATCCCCAGATGTGAATATTTTTGTTTTTGTACTTTAGGTGAGAATTTTCACATTTTTCATTTATATGTTATTTACTTTGAGTCACATTATTAAATGACTTAAAGCACTTCCTCTATCTCCATCATCTTCATTTCCCTAATATGATGAATGAATTCAGATTCAGACAGTAGATGGTGCTATTATTTCAAAGACCATACAGTGCATAAGACTTCCAGATTCTCTTAAGACTATGAGAAATAAGGGAGAGAAAAGTAGAAACTTGACTGACATCATTTTCTGGTTTACAGAGGTTATGGAGTGGAAAGTTTTTTTTGTAGTGACCTACTCTGTCCCTTTTGGGAATAAAATAACAATCAAAATTTTCTTTAGTGATTAATAAACTCTGGCAGCCTAGAAGAGAAAAAACATCCACACTTAATTTTCTCCTTGAAGTAGCAACAGTCACAGATGCTGTTGCTCATACTACCATTACAGACAGAAAGCAATTCACAAGCATTCAGCAACACAGAAGATATTAAAATGTAAAACACATGAATGTGAAGTTTCCTCAAAAATACTGAATAAAAGGTTTTTCTAATATAAAGCAATTTATATGTAAAACATCTGTAATCACAAAGCACCTTAAATATAATATTCAAATGCAAGCAATAAAAACCCTGTATCCGATGATGATAAATCAACATATTAAAAGCTTCCTCTCCTGGCAGCAGATGCTCTTTGAAAGGGAATTGGTAACAGATGCCTACCATAGAAGGGGTTCAAGCAGTGGTGACACAGGCAAGGGACTGTGTCATGGGGCCAAAGCTACAGTTGGATCCTAGAAACTGCAGCTAAAGCACAATTGCTGTCGAGGTTCCTAAAGAGCAGCACTACAAGTTGTCTCTTTAAAACCTCATTACTCAAAATTAATAGCCATTGATAGAAACTCTTTACCTGACTCCATGGCAAAGGCTTGGGTTCTTCTCATTTTTCATGCCCAAGCAAAACATATGGTGTTGGGCAACTTTAAGAGTGAACCAAATTTTCTGCCTAAATTTGCAACCTCAAACACCTAAGTGCAGTGAAAAATTTGAACTAAATGAATGGTGATATGGTGAAATTGAAGGCAAACACTGACATTTGAAGCATCTGGACAATTAATTACATCATTTTTCATTTGTATGATTTTTGCATCAGTGGGCCAGCTGTAGTTTCATTCATTTCTAAGAAATACCAAGTAGTGTTTTCAATGTTTTTTTTTAAATCCTTAAACTCCCAATAAAATAATTTCAAATTAGAATATGGCTTTTAATTGTTTAGTGTTTTTTTATTATTTCAGCATTGCTAATGTCAGTTTGGCCATTGCATGACTCCTATTTGTGACTATTATGGAGATGGGGGATGGCAGGGAAGAAATCTTTGCCTCACCTGTTGCTAGGGTTGTGGCTGAGAACGCTATAACAGAAGACAACTTAAAAGGAGAAAAGTTTACAAGTTTGTTTAAGGTAAGTTGTACATAACACATGAGACTTAAGAAATGAAGACCCAGAGAAAGAGAAGAAACTATTTTTATGCTTAGGTTTAATGAAGAGTGGACTGCTTTAGGGAAGTTTGATTGTAAAAGGGGGAATAGTCTAATGGTAATTATCTAGGGCAAACTTAGGAAGGCCTGTTTGTTCAGAGTTTTCTCTATGTCCCTGTGACTTCAGAGATAAGGATGTTCCTTTCCTCTAGGTATAGGGAGGGCACATCTTGAATGAGAATCTTATGACCTGTTGCAGAGGAAGGTCAGAAAATTCTTCCTAGATTTCATGACCTGATTTTAGGGAGAAGGGTAGGGAGCAGTGAAAATGACCTTGCTTCCACTGTTTTTTTAATCAAACATCAAGGTGGCAATATTTTGGGGTTGGCTTGTCCTAAACCCCATCACTATTATATTAATAGAATTATAAGAGTAATGTCAAAAATAAATTCTATGCAATTTTTAGTAGGTTCTTTTAAAAGACTTGCTAGCGACACTTTTATTTCATAGCATAACACATTTTTTTCATCATTATCTATATGTGGCACTTTAAATCGTGGCCTCAAATTTCTGGGCATTGCTATTATTGAAAGGTGATGTCTATGTCCCCTTCCTTTGAATCTTGGTGAGTGTTTGAACAATAGAATGCAGAAAAAAATGCTGCATGCCTTTGACTTCTGAGGCAAGGTCAGAAGAGGCCTTGTAACTTTGACCTAGATCTCTCAGAATACTCACTCACTCTCCACAAGTTTCTTCTGGACAGGGTCTTCCTCAGAATCCATATGCCACATTTTGAGAAGCCCCAGCTGCATGAAGAGGTTCTGCCTTAATTAGGTGCCTTGGTCCATAGGCCCAGCCGGCTCCAGTCTTTAGGTTATCCCCGCCCACATACCAGAATGGGAGAAAAACTTCCAAATAATTCCACTTTCCAAATGTTGTCACTTGAGCTATTCAAATCATCCAAGCTGAGGCCCTATTGTACCTTTTTTGAATATCTGATCCACAGAATCACTGGGCATAGTATGTGTGGATAGGCTTATTACTTAGCAATGGAACACTGGAGCACTGTAGTTAGTTTATAAAAAGTTACAACATTGTTACTTGTAAGTTGTGAGGATATTCAGGTGAGTTTGCTTAGTTTTAGGCACCCTCAATATTCCAAGTACCTCCTAACTGGTTTTCTTCCATTGACTCTCCTCTCCGTCCATCCAACCAAATTACGTAATTGACATATACATCCCTACACATCACTCTGCCTTTGCCCTACCCCTAAACACTATTGTGCTTTCCCTCTGCCTCCAGTTCACACTTCTTAGCTGGGTATTTACTGACCTGCTTTTTCTGTCATGTACGTATACACATTTATTTCCAACTACTGCTACAAATTGCTGACTAAATCCTATAAATTTCAAATGAAAACAAGAACAAGAGCTTCCAGGGTTTCTTTCAAAGTACATGTCCACTCAGCCAAGTCCACCTCAAACCCAAGCAGCCCCTGGGGGATAATGAACTTGTGGCTTTATGGTTGTTCATGGGTTTATGGCCTATCTTTAAAATATAATGAAGGACATAAGATTTAATTAAGAACTGTAAATGTTCATGTTATACATGTTGTTTCTCAATATGTTTGCTTTTTCTATTTTGACTATCTAGGATACTGTCTTCTAGTGATTCCCCTTAGTTTATCTGAATCAGATTCTTTTCCTATCAAGTAGCATTTACATTCTTTCTCTCTAGATGGCCTTCCTAGCATTAGAGAAGATAATGTTTCTGGATATCATATACTGACCACTCATTAAACACCAGGCATTCTGCTTCCTTCTTTACTTACCTTGTGTCGTGTAGTCACTCCACTTTCTCAAATGCTTTCTAAGCCAATCATCTGGCAATAGGCATATCTGACTCCTCTCTGTTTATCTTTTTTTTACTGTTTTTGTTTTCTTGAATGTACAGTATGACCCTTCAGGGATAAGGATTTCACTTTTTAAAATTTCTTTTTGGGGTATCTAGGATATTTATACAATGAAATTAACATTGTGTGTGGCCAATAACAATTTGTAAGGAACAATCCAGCTAAAATAAATTTATCAATATATTAGTAATTAGTCTATTAGAATTTATAGATGTCTTCAAATATTGGCTTCTTTCATTATATTAATCAGATGCTTAAATGGTGTAATGAGATTTAATTTTGTTAGCAATTTTATAATTCCACTGAGGCATTTCCAAACACAAGTTATTCTCAGAGGACTGTTCTTATATGATGAATTAGTTATTTTCTTAGGATGAAAAATAAGAACAGTATATATTTCTTAACTTCTACTAAAGTGAATGAATTTATACAGGATTTTGTTGTTTCAACATAACTACCCCTACTTCATGCCACTGATGATACATACTTTAAATGAAGAATTATCTCTTCCACAATACATTTACAGAAATGTCTAATAAACATTCATATTCATGGTGTTTTTCAGAAAGAAATTTGGTAAGATATTATAAACTTTCTATAGTTAGCAAGACTCCCCCATGCTTCTGTTCAAAGAGCACTAAAATTGGGTAAATTTCATTAATTTCAGAAAATAGTGTGTGTATCTTTCAAACTGCAGCATACTATTTTAATATGTTAAATTTCCTCACTCTTTCCATTTCGCTTTTTCTTTTAACACTTAATGCTACAAACATAAAAATAGGTTTTTCATATCACCAGTTCAATGAAATATTGCCTTACGCCATTAAGGTATCCTCATAAGTTCCATGAGAGACAAGAGATAAGTATCATCTTGGCTATAGGGGTGTTGAGAAAACTTTTTTGGAATGTTAACTTTGTTGCAGATCTAAGGAAAACAGAATGCACTGGACAAATAAGATTATTTTACTCAGGCTATAGCAAAAGGGAAAACATTCATTAATAAGAAATATCTCAAAACAAAGGGGACACAGGGTTGGATAGAGGCTGACAAGGGACTCATCTAAATTGTATGAGAACCATCAGAAATAATGGGTGTTTGTCTTTTCTGAGTCATCGAGGAAGAGTAGAGGTGAGTTTTATCTGGGAATTTCCAAGGACAAGAGTGATGAGGGATGAGAGACTATGAGAAGTGAATACAGGCAACCAGGAAGGAAATCCAACCACTTTGTGGTAGAAAACAAAGTATCTAACCCTTGGTTGAATTGCCATAGTGACAAATATGGTCTGGAGAAATAAATGATTTTATTCGTATAAATTAGAGACTGTGGAGAATGTGCTTCTAATTATTTAGCTTCCTTTACTCCACTGGCAATCCCCTAACTCCCAATTGAGGATATAGGGTTATAGTTTCTTTAGAACAACAACAACAACAAAAACCCAGAAATGAGAAATAAAACAGTAAAATAATCAAGAGAAGAAATAATGTAGGAGGGTTTTGAAAATGTCCTTTGAAAACGACTGTGTTGAAAATTGTTATTAAACTTTTTATAAACAGATTAGAATTATAAAAAACAAATGGAAACGTGATTCTGCCCATAAAGTACAAATAAAAGTTTTAATGTAATTTCCAGAAAACATAGTCCTTATACTAATTATTCCCCAAGCTCTCTTTTAACATAGCAATGAAATAAGAGATCATACAGAACTCTACTTAATGCCAGCTACCCTTGCATTATTTATAACTAAATGCTAATTAGCAAGACCTCTAGACTACCAATAAACAGAATCTGCTTCACAAAGTCTGTGGGTTTTGGCTGGTTCTTGTGGAAAGCAAGTGAGAAATGGAACACAACTTTGGGCACCTGCCCATTTCCACGGTCACCAGTATTCTCTGTCAAAGGGCCAAAGGGTGGTTTATTTAAGGAGACAAGCTATGAGTAAGTATAACCGAGTAGTAATTACCTGCTATTGTGTAAGCGTGTGAAACACTGAAAGAGTATGTAAAACCACATAATAGATGTTTCTGGCTCTATATGCATTTCTAACTTAGCTAATTATTCTTTTCCCTTTTACAAACACGTTATTTTTTAAATTACACCTTTCTGAATGATTCCCTCCCACTCTCTCTCTCTCTCATACACATCCCCCAACACACATACGCACACACAATACAATTTGATTACATGTCTCCAAGAGGCATACTAAGACCAACTTATTCATAAATGTCTCCAAGACTCTTACAAAGAACAATCTATTCATTATAGCTTCATCTTCACATCTAACTTACCATAGATGTGGAAACTGAACTAACTATACACTAATGAAATGCCTTGTACAAGATAACTAATACTAGAAGCCAGAGTTATGAACTACTACTGTTAAGTAAAAATGATAAACTGTAACACATTAAAGGAATGCTAGACAGAAGAAAGCTACAAATGGCATACAACCTTTATCAATGGAAGTAAAATTTAGGAAAAAGAATCATCAATTTGCTATTTATTGTTAAGTGTAATTCCCTCATAATGATGGAAAAACAATGCCCAGTGAGGATACTTCCAGTTGTGTTGACTATTTTTACTTATTATTTGTGATGTCAATTTATTATGTTAATAATGAAAGTATTATTTATATCTATGTGATTTGTGTGAAACATAAATACAGCAGAGTTACTTCTGATGAAATGTAAGATGGATGGGGCTTTAATGGCAGAATACAACTTTGCTCTGTCAGAGTACACTGTGTCATAGCATATATTTACTACCATTTCAAATTTTCAATTCAGTTTTAAAATCTGAAAGCAACCTTCTTTTAACATATAATTTAAGTTGTGTAATCAGGAAATTTTGTTTTTAATGTTAAATATATTTCAGATATAGAAATATAGACATATCTTATTGCAGATATACACAATAATGGCTTTAAGTTTTGTTTCCTGAAACTTCCACATTAATTTCTCAAAATTAACACAACTGAAAAAAGTTATTCATGATGAACTATTTATTGCAGTAATATAAGATTCCGGGTAAAGATTAAATATAGTCATTTCTACAGGACTTTTGAAATCATAACTGTGCCACTGACAACTAATTCCTATCATGGATCTTTGTTATCTTAACAAGAGGCCATGTTTCCACTGTTCCAAATCTATTAAGAAAACATAAATATTTTTAAATGTATTTAATTTAATTCAATACAATATGCACTATTATAGGGTCCAAAGTGTGTGAATGTCAAAAAGAGATATAACTAGGTTTTGGAAATTCAGGAAGATATGATAATTAACAAATGATGAGGATAGCTAAGGGAATAAAATCATACGAGAAAATGACATAAATGAAATCTGTGAAATGGGAAAGCAGATGAAATATTTAAGGAATGGTAGCTGCAGAGTATGATGACTATCATTAGTGGGAAGGCTTTCGGTAATCTGATAGAGAGAAACTTAAATGCCAGACAAATATTTTAAGTACCACTCTCTACAAAATAGAAGCCAGTGCAGGCATTTGAAGAAGGACACTGTCAGCTTCATTCTGTTTAAGAAGGGAAATGTGATAGCTATATGAATCATAAATTAGAAAACATGAGATTGGAAGTAAATGCAGCAATTAGGAAACTGTTACAATAGTCCTGGCGCACGGTTTGGGACCATTGGTTCAGAAGCACTGGAAATAGAAGAGATCACAAAAATAAGAGGTATGAAAAAGGTAAAAGAGAGTAAGAGACAGGGATTCTGGGCTCTGAGAGTGGAACTTTCAGAATGCTTGCACTCAGATATTTAAAAGCGAGTTAGGAATCAAGGCTTAAAGACATGAACTTGGGAGTCGTCGCAAACTTAAAAGTCAAAATTGAAACTCTGAACTTACATGATACTATCAAAGACAAAGTGTTAAGCAAGAGTAGAAAAAGGTGATATTCAAATAGTGGGGAGCTTAACATTAAAAAGCAATTAGAGAAAGAAGCAAAAAAGGCATCTACAAAAGAATATTCTAAAAAGTATGAAAAAATTTGGATGAGTACAGTTATTAGGAAAGGAAACGGTAGAGGGTGGAATTTTATAAATTAAAGTCGTGAATATATTCTATAATTTTAAAAAGTAAAGCCATGAATATATCAATTGTAAAGTCACTAGTTGCTTCTGAGAGATCATTGTCAGCTGAGTTTTTCCAGACTGTGTGGTGTGTAGGTATATTGTGAAACAATAGTGAAACAAATTCCTGTTTATGGGGCAAGTAATTTTGAAGTGAAATTGTGTCAGTAAAAAAGGATATGTGTATATAAAGTGGCATGTTTAAAAATATAGATATAAAATAAAAATACAAAAACATTTTTGAAATACATATAGTGTGATTGAAGCAATTTATGTTAAATGATGTCAATTAATGTTATTCTGGGAGAACAAGAATAATAAAAATTATACTGGGGACCAAAGAAGTATGGGAAATGTTTGGAATCACAACTCAGAAGAATGAATGGACCTTACTTTGAGATAAATGCTAGAATTGGGTAACAGCAGAGCTGCCTGGTAAAGGCCATTGATTACATTAATCTTAATCATTCTATAACTTTCTACTGCTAGCAGATAGAAGGAAGAGAGAATACAATGAAAATCACGAAACACTCTCATTTGGAAGATAAATCATTCTACGTGAAAATTGGCAATATAAACACTAATCAATTTTAGACCACAATCTCAATTAATATTTGGTTTGTAAATAGACTAATAATGAAAAAAACACAGTAAACCCATTCCATATGATACTAAGTTGTGTAAGGAGTTTGTGTTCTGTGTTATATTGTTGAACTCCATAAAATATTGGCACTGATTTGGACAATTCTTTGACATTCTAGGGTAGAAGACATGGTTTCTTCAGCTAGTTGTCCAAATCCTCATCTTTTCCAAGATTTTTAAGAAGGAATAATTTTAACATTAATATGAAAAATAGCTAAGATCTAACACTTCCAGTAGAAACACTGGGTCAACACTGGCACTCTGAGTTTTATATCTAGTTTTGGGTTCTTGTGTACAACGAAGGCACCACGCCAAGTGGTGAAGAACACAGATCTTCAGTTCAGTCTGCATGGATGGGTTCCACCTTTACCACTTCTTAGTTCTGTGCCTGTGGGGAAATTACTGAAACTCAACTTTCTCATCTGCAAACTGAAATAAAGTATCAAACTCATAAGAGTCATTGACCTTTACATAAAAGATTACATTTAATGAGCAATTCATGGCCAATGGTACGTACAGAGTAAACATAGGCTGTTATTAATGCTATTATCATGTATGATGTGGAAATTATATTTGTAGCATTATACCTTTAACTTTGGCACTTGCCTTGAGACCCGTTATCTTCCATTCCTTTTTATCTTCCATTTAAAAAGATATTACCAGAATGTAAATATCAAAAGGGAAAGAATTTTTGTTCAGTTTTGTTCTCTGCTCTCGAATCAGGACTTAAAATGGTCCCAGATATATTATAACCTCTTAATAAATATTTCTGAATAAATGTGTCCCATTTTAGTATTTTAAATGGCATATTGGGATATAATTGGGTCAATATGCTTCTCTCCACTTTCACGTGTTTCATTTTGTTGACAGAAACAAGTTTATTACTAATAATTACAGCTAGTCAGTTGCTGGGTTTGTCCTGTTAGTCAGGTAAAATAGATAATTCTGCTAAGACAGAAAATAAAAATGAGGAGACACGATAGAAATATTATTTTAACTGTATGGGAAAGTACTAATGAAGTCATTTAGTCGGACACATCTTGTTAATTCAAATGACCCCTTCAAAATGTCTTTGCCTCAAAGACACTAGGGGAGTCATATGAATGATAGAAGATGCTGAAATAATTCTAACAGAGAAAAACAAATCACTAGAGTTTCTTGTGCTATCTAGGCTATTTAGAAATAATCACAGGAGACATTCTGTACTTGGATGTCATTTATGTTAATATTAAGTAAAAGTGTTCTTAATCTTAATGAATACAGTATTTATAATGAGTGACATTCTTTCCATTCCTCCTCACGTTCCTGTACCACCTTGCTGTTTCTCAAAGCGAAATGCTTGCCATGTCATAGTCAGTCAGGAGAAGAATAGAAAGGCTTGGTGTAAAATTTTAGCAATCTGGATTGATGTATGTTGGAGTAATTATATTCTGCCTGTCTAAAGATTTTATGCTATTTGAAATGGAAAAATTGCTTCTTTGATTTAAAATTTTGAGAAATGTGACTCTGCATAGTTATGTGCTTGTTATGTTCCACTCATTGGTTTAAAAAATAATAATTCAGCCATGATTGGTTGAAGAAAATAACTTTGAAAAGCTTTCATTCTTCTTTTCTAGCACATCAGCATATATCTAAATGACAGGCATAAGACTGTCATCACAATACAGGCTACCGAATTGCCTTTAGCTATTGAATTTTTTTTTCCCTTTCCCCATGGATTGTCTGAGAAGTGAAGCAACCATTTCACTGGAGAAAGTTCGTTGGAGAAAGGTGAATTTACACAGAAGAGTCAATATTCCACGTAGCAAGTAAATGAGTCATGTGAATGTCACTAATATATACTACTATCCTGAAATCAGCCACTGTGAGAGCCCTAGGTACATGTTCAAAAACGTTCCTACCCCAGACAGGTGTTCTTTTTCCTCTTTGATGTGCCTACTATCTATCCTAAGCCACCATTGCTTAAATATCACCCCCAAATCCATCATTTCTCCTGGAATCTCCCAGCCAAAATTTGAGCATAACCTTAAGCAGGGAAGAGAAAAATCACCAATATTTGAAATCAAACTGAAACCTTTTTTTTTTAGATGGAATTTTACTCTTGTTTCCCAGGCTGGAGTGCAATGGGGCAATCTCAGCTCACTACAACCTCCGCTTCCTGGGTTCAAGCAATTCTCCTGCCTCAGCCTCCCGAGTAGCTGGGATTGCAGGCATGCACTACCGTGCCTGGCTAAATTTGTATTTGTATTTTTTTTTTTTTTTTTTTTAGTAGCGATGGGGTTTCACCATCTTGGTCAGTCTGGTCTCAAACTCCCGACCTCTGGTGATACACCTGCCTCGGTCTCCCAAACTGCTAGGATTACAGGTGTGAGCTACTGCTCCTGGCCCTGAAGCTTTTATAATCAGCTTTGTTCTTCAAAGAAGATGACTGGCACAAATATAATGAGAAAACTCTAGTAAGAAATTCTATCTTCTCCCTGTCAACTAGTCTGAGGGTCAATAGGATTAGACTACAAAAAGATGGATTAACAGGAGAAAAGATATTCTTTTTTGTTCGTTGTTAATATTATTATTATGTGCACAGATGCCTTCATAAAAAGAAATGAAGATAAAGAAGTGGTTAAATTTGCAGGCCTATATACCATTTTAAGAAAAGACAACACATTGTGGAGAAGTGACATGATAAAAGAAAAGAAGGTTTGGGCTTCTAAGGGTAATAGTTTGTGGAAAGATAAAATGTATGGGGGAAACAAATGGAAGATGAGGATTACTTAGTATAGTTTGTGCAAACTCATCTTGGTGCCCTTTCAACCTCCAGGGATAAAGATTGTCTTCTCTTCCCAGTAAGAGAGAAGACAAGACTTTCACAAGGGAAATTTAATTTTTGCTTTTAGAAGATAATAAAAGAACAGAGAGATTGCTTTTCTGCAACTGCTTTCGGCTTAAAATAATTCTTATGCTAAAGTAGGTTATTCTGATTTTGTTATTTTGGCTCATTATAAATGTATATGTATATTAAATATATATATTTAAAATATAACATATATGTATATATCACTGTGTTAAATATCTGTATAATGGGTGGGCATACTAAAACATTTCTTTTATAAATCTCACTTCATGAAATCCTCATTTTATTATAAAGTAGATGTGATGGTAACATATATTTTATAGAAAAGGAATCTTAAAGAAATTAGAACACATATCTAAGAAAATATAGTTAAAATTGAGACCCTGGAAATAAAAATCCTGTCCAATTCTAGGCATATTTTTTATACCTATGCAAGATTATCTCTTATGGTGCTATGGTTGAAGCACAGGTAGAAAGTTGTATAGTGAGGAAATAGTGGATTTTCTCCTTTTATCTGCATAGCACACTGATTATTTCCTTTATCAATATAAGCAGTTTATCTTAAGTATTAACATATTTTTATTATCACTTGTACTAGAAGCATATTATGGGCAAGAAAGTGAAATAAAATTTAAAGTAACTGAAATAATTCCTCTATGCTTGTTACAGGTTGACATCAAAGTTGGTTCTACGGTTTTTAGTAGGTCGTACAAAAATTGAAAATATAATCTATTACATGATACATGGCACCCAAAATATAAAAACAAGTGATTCAACACGGGCAACATTTTTCTTGATACTTTCATAAAAGAGTTTTGTTTCTCAGGAATATTCACAATTGGCGCTGTAAACAGTATCTTCACAGTAGACATGAATAGTTTATCAAGTTTCTTCATATAGACTGAGGGCAAGCCACCAAAACAGAGCAGAGAACGCTGGCAATGTGATGGTAGTAGTGATGATGAGGGGAGAATGGGAAGGTTGCCACAGCAATTCCATGCCATCCCGATGTACAGTTCTTTATTGGTTTACATAAGTTCAAGCATAGATTATTTCAGAGTATCTAGAGAAATGGATTTATTGTAATACATTCAAGAAAATCTTCATGAATATTTTCTCTCAATACAATCAGGACTTCAACAGCTATTGGGCAGCAATGAGTGCTAGATTATATCACTAGAACATTCTTGAACCAGCTATTATCCAAAAGATAAAATCTCATCATTAAGGATTTTTTTTCTTTAGGTATTTCAGTTGCCTAGTTTAGCTCTCTCCCCTGACCTAACCTCTCTGTATAAATATATCTTACATTAAAAAAATCAAAAGGAAAAACAACACCCCCGCCCCCAAATGTTTCCTGAACAATCAAGATAGCTCTAAAACATTAGCAGTTAAAAACTGGGATTTTAAGGTGGTATACTACAGTGTTCATCTTTTGTTCTTGTTTTTTTTCTTGCCAAAAAGTGGAAAGGAATTAGGTGGTAATAAGGGAGGTCGTGGTTCAGTCATCAATCACCCTCTTGGAACTGCTCCAAAGCCTCCATCTGCATCAGCTCGAGAAAGAATGCTGAGATCTTCTTTGTCCATTTACCATATGGTCTGGTCTATCTAACAACACCCACATGGCTTAAACAAAGGAACAATCATTGTAATTCCTCCCATGATATCAATATGACCACTTATTCTGGCACATGGCTATAGATCCTATACTTGGTATAAGCTTAAAAGGAGAGTCATCTTCTTCCATTAGCTTTGACACTTTCGTTTCCATATGTAGAACTGGTTCAATTCAGTCACTGAACTTAAGGAATTATTAATACATAATTTAAAGAGGGAATTGCTGAATTAAGACAGGAAAGGCTGCCCATTACAGTCATCACTCAGTCTTGTAGGATTTGTCTAAGAAAGCAAGTTCTGCGGGCTCAGATATCTAAAGTCTTTACTCTTTACTTTCTTCACAGATTATATCCACGGATATGATGGATATTTTTGCTCTAATTCTGCCAGGACCCATTAGGGTGTGTGTGTGTGTGTGTGTGTGTGTGTGTGTGTGTGTTGCAGGGGTAGGGGAGACAGGAATAGTGAGTTGTGGATATATATCTTGTCTGTTTTCTACTAGAAATTTTGAAACTGGCCAGCTTTCTTTTACAGGGACATACAGCTAAAAGTTTTCTGGCTTTCTTATTTTTTTCCCCATTAAATAATGAGAAGAGTGACATAAGATTGGGTGATTTTGTGGTACTTGAGCTTTTTATCTCTGCCATCCCTGCCACAGATGTCCAGAAAATGTTAAAGATGAATCACCCTCCCTTGAGAAAGTGTTAATGCCTTAAACATTTTTAAATTATTTATTAATGTTACTGTTTTTTAGAGAACTTGAATACTAGATATGAGTAAGAGTGAATGAACAGGACAGAAGAGAAAGGGATGACCAGAAGATGGTAGGTATTTGAAAATAATAGCATGTGTTATTATTGCTGGTGATACAATCATATCATCAAGTGATTGGGTTTGAGTGGAGAAAATAATTTTTATTTCTAAGGAGGTCAAGAGATTGAACTTTTAGGCCATGTGGTTTGATGTTAAAGTCTCTAAGAATGATGACAGAATTATATAAGAAAGACATTTATCCAGGTGAATGAGAATGCTATAGTTTAAATGTATCCCTGAAATTTCTTGTGTTGGAAATTTAATCCTCAATGTCATAGTGCTGGGAGGTGAGGCTTAACAAGAGGTGATTAGTTCATGAGGGCTGAGCCCCCATGAATCGATTAATGTTCATTATTGAGGGAGAGGGCTAGTTATCACCAAATGGTTTTGTTATAAAAGTAAGTTTAGTTCCCTTTTGCTCTTTTGCTTTCACCATCTCTTGCTTTTTTCTACCTTTTGAAATCTGATTTTGAAAAGGAATGACACAGCACCAACACACTCACCAGATGCTGGTGCCATGCTTTTGGACTTTCCAGCCTCCAAAAAATGTAACTAAATATGTTTCTGTTCATTATAAATCACTTAGTCTGTGCTTCTGTTATAGCAACACAAAACAGACTAACTGTATTAGTCTGTCTTCATGCTGCTAATAAAGACATACCCAAGGCTGTGTAATTTATAACGAACAGAACTATACTGTGAGATTGGCAGGCCTCACAATCATGACAGAAAGTGAAGGAGAAGAAAAGGCATGTCTTACATGGTGGCAGGCAAGAGGGCATGTGTAGGCAACTCCCTTTTACAAAACTGTCAGATGTGGGTTTTGAATAATGAGAACACGTAGACTCAGAGAGAGGAGCATCACACACTGGGGGCAGTTGGGGGGGTTAGGGGAGAGACAGCAGGGGGTGGGAGGGGGGGGAGGGATAACATGGGGAGAAATGCTGGATATAGTATACATCTAAAGTAAAATAAAATAATATTAATAATAATAAACTGTCAGATCTCATGAGGCTTATTCACTATCACAAGAACAGCATGGAAAAGACCTGCCGGCATGATTCGATTAACTCTCATTGGATCACCCCATCACAGGTGGGAATTACGAGAGCTACAATTCAAGATGAAATTTGGGTGGGGACACAGCCAAACCATATCACTAAGGTAAGGGAGAAGGCAGAAGAGTGACAAAAACAAGGAGGAATAATCTGATAATATGTGGAAAAAGAAATTAGAGTTTGTGAAAATGGAAGGACAAGAATTAATTTTGGCGTAAAAATGGGTAGCATAAAACTCCTTATAAGGTCTAAGCTTTGAGGCTTAGGCTGACCTGAGTGTGAAAGGGGACAGAAACCATGGAAATCTGGGGCTTCAGGAGATAGCCCAATTTCAGCTATAAAATAAGTGTTTAAAGAAGTGTTTCAGCGTATAGAAAAATCTGTTCATGACAGACCTTGAATCACAAAGGGCAGAATAATAAGGGTTTGGAGAGAAAAGGTAAGAATAGGAGACAGGTCATAGAATATGTTTGGAGACACATGGGAATAAATATCTGTGTAACGACTGAAGATCCAGAATGTTTGGACTTTGTATGAAGACTGGGGTGAAAGGAGAGGTTATTAACAATGCAATTGACCTCTGACCTCAGCTTTTAATAAAAGCAAGAAGAAACCAGATTTTATTGTAGTGGGATGATCTTTCAGACTGGAAGTGTTAGGGATATTTGCATATATGTAAGAGACAATATCTGTGGTAAGTGACAAGGATGACAACCACTATTCTGCCCAGGTATTGTAGCAAAGACCTATAGTTGCACTGTAAATTCTAGATCCATCTAATTCTACAACTGATTAATACATAGATATTTTTTAAAAAACAGTACCATCACAACCACATGAAATTTAAAAATTTTAAATATTTTTGCATAAAATGTTTTATTAATCCTTACAATAGCCCTTGATGTCAAGTACTACAATCTTAATTTTTCAGTGAAATAGCTGTGACTCTTTGACAGTAAGATTGTTGGCAGCTGAAACATCACAAATCTAGAAATCTATTCCAGGTTTTTCCAGTTTTAAAACAAATGATCTTTTCAACCTTTCCAAATTGATTCCTGCTTTATGACCAGAATCAATTTCTAATGAAATATATTTGTCACATCGCTATGGTAGTTCTTGAAGTGTCATCCCAGAGACCAGTACTATCAGCTTTTACTGCGGATTTGTTAGAAAGGTACATTCTCTGTTTGCCCTGACCAGCAAAATTAGATAATCTCAGAAAAAGATTCAGAAATATACATTTAAATAATACATAATAATATTGATAATAATAATTTGATGTATGCTAAATTTTGGGATTTACTGCTTTACTCATAAATCATCATAGAACAAATAGGACATGTTACTAAAACCAAATCTCTTTTTGTGCAGCTGTAGTATTTGAGCAATAGCTCATAGGTAGTAACAACATGATTTTCCCTGCAATTCTAAATTTCAACTTTGCAGTAAAATCTTATGAGTGACATTGTTTGGGAAACAGTCCCTCAACTTTTTATAGCTGCTGGGAGATACCCTATTCCTCCAAAATCTATCCAATCAGGGGTCAGGCCTTACAGAATCACAAGTTGACTACATCTTTTGTGACTTTGTCAGGTCTTTCTCATGATATTTCATTCATTCTTTGACCTCTATTTTCAAGTTATTTTCCCTTTCATGCCTCCAACAGACTTAGATCTGTTTCTAGGTTCCCTTCTCCCTTAAGGAGAGGTGTATCCAAGGCTACAGTTTATTTCAGCAATGAGCCTCAGGAAATCTTAGCAGAGAAAGGTCATCACGTCATTACCTGCTATCAGATATTGGTATGCTGATATGAAAGTTTAGGGACAAACTTGATAAGCACTGATATTACTGGAAAACACTCTCTAGCAGATAGCAGTGAGCAAATTTATTCTGTGAAATAACTTCACTGAAATGAGGTTTTAAAGGTTCTGACCTGAATGGCCAAACAGTTTAAAAAATGACACTGTGCCTAGCATAGGGTGAACAAAGAATACGAATTGACTAAATGAATCTATGAACACATTTCCAGAATCAGGAATTCAGATCGCATTCTGAGGAAAGAAGGCACAAAGCTAATACATCCTATGATAATAGGTTAATATGGAGATGCAAACAATGTTTTGAAGTAGTAATCATATTTAAAAATTATGGTTAATCAAAAATAATTTTTCAAATAATCAGCACCCGATAAATGTTCATTGCTGATAAAAATTAAAAATACATTATTAGAGAGTATTGTTTTCATTTACAAATCAAAGTATTGAGAATTATATTAAGTTACAGCATTATAGGATGTTCATTCATTGTTTACACCCCAAAAGTACAAAGATTCTACATTTATAGTTATATAGTACATAAGCATAGATACTCAGTAACCATTTTGTGTTCACTTTGCATTAACTGTTTTATACAAAAATGTAGCAAAAAATCATTTCTGTAATTATGCAAATATAAATTCATTATTGGGATCCTTGTTTTTAAGTATTTCCTAAGCAAGTAGCCTCACTTTGTAAAGAAATTTAGATGATGGAAAAAAATATTTTAAAAACCCAGAAACAGAGGTAAACTGAGAAATGTTAGAAGCAATAATGATATACAAACTTAGTTATTAGCATGTAATTTAAGTTCTCTTGATTTCCCCAAAATTACCTGACATAGTTTGAATACACAAATAACTAATAAAGATAAATGTACTTTTGCCAATAATTTCCATCTCTGCCGTGCCCTCCATCTAATTATTCTGGGCCACGGTTGCTTCACTTGTAAAATGGAGAAATAATAAAATAGCCATGTGCACAAAGTGCTGGTTTCTAATTTAGTTTTGGGCATCTTGTGGAAAACACATACTGGACTTTTCTTCTTATAGAGGAAAATGAAAACTTGTATATATTATAAGCTCTCAGATAGATAAGTTTATGATATCTGTCTGAGAGCTTATAGCATCTACAAGCCCCCAAACTGGAAGAAGATATGTGTCCTCCACATCCAACAAGGGTTATTATTGAAGTATCTTCTGTGCGACCACTGGGCTCTGACTCATCTAGAAAAGGAATCAGAAAACTATTGTTGATCCTGATAACGAACTTAGTAACTAGAACTGTGCTAAGTATTCTCTCATGTAGTACTTCATTTAACATTATCAGATGTAAAGAAAGTACTTTATTTGGAACTACACTATAGCTGTCAATATTAAGCAAATGCTGTGTACTTTATTATTTCCTCATAACTTTTCCATGGTGAAAAAAATGAGTAAGTTCCTTAGGAAAAGAGAATTCAAAGCACTATGCAACTACACAGTGTTACTGTTAATTATCTACCTTATCATAAACCTAGTCCCAAGTGATAAGGAAGGAGGCAAACTGTATTGGAACATAAAACCTTTTTGTTCATAGATGACCAAACCTCCCCAAAGATTCTCGAATCTCTACCACATTTTTAGCTTCCAAAATCTCCTCTTCAAGTCTCTCCCACTCTGAATAGGCACTGAAACCTTTCAGGGACAAGGGGAGTTGCTAAGAACAGTTGCAATACTTTGAATGTTGGTGTTAATAACAACTGCTGACTGTATTTACTGCATTTATTATAGTCCAGCTGTATTCAAATTAAATGTCTTGCATTAAATATCTCATTTAATCACCATATTGAAATAGATGGCATAGCCATATATATATTACATATATAAAATTTCATAAAGGTTAAATAATTGACAAAAGACACAGCCAATAAATAGAGTTGTCTGGTTACAACATCACACCTTCTGGCTGAGAGTTGGAGCCTTTGCATCTGTTTCCTAAGGCATTTAATTATGCATGTAAATATATTGATGACATTGGGCCTAGACCATTTTTAGAGCATTTTTTTTCACCCTTAAAAAATTGGGCTAATCATAATATTCTTCCTCTTTAATAGAGTTCTGTATTTCTAAATTATAACTTCTTTATAGTCATCAGGGAGTTAACTTTATCCTGTCCTAGAAACATTAATGGATCTATTAGCTAATTTAAAATAAGCAAGGATATTAAGTAAGCATTATGTGTGCACCTTGAGGTAGCTATCTTATATAAGAATGCAGCAAAAAATCATTTCCATAATTATATATGCAAGTAAAAATTCATCTTTTGGGCCTTGTTTTTAAGTATTTCCTAAGAGAGTAGCATAAGTTTGTAAAGAAATTTACATGGTTGGAAAGGATATTTGGAAAGTACAGAAATGGAAGCAAATTTATAAATAGAATTAGAAGCAATAATGACATAACAACTTAGTTATTAGAAGGTCATTGATTCAAGAAATATGCTTGAAATCCAGGTAAGTGGAGCTCACCTGGGGAATCTGTTACTAAAACTGACTTGGGCAATATGATCAGTACTGAATACTATTTCTGACTTGCCTAAGTAGAGAAGGTAATGTATTCTCTCACATACCAACTGTAAATTTCTTACTAACATTGATAGTTTAAAAATAATTTGCTATTTTATTCCATCATCTGATGAAATATTTAAATCTCAGGGCAGTCGTGACTTTTTGAGTTAACAAATAACTTTGTGGTATCTGTCTGAGAGCTTAGAATATCTTTAAGTCCCGGAATGGGAGAAGGCATGCATCCTCCACACCCATCAAGAGTTGTTAGGAAGTAGCCTCTGTGTGAAGTGAGTGAGTGAGTGAGGCAAAGGTAATTATGTACACCTTAATAACAGTTACTAACAATTTAACTGTGTTCTTAGCATCAACCTCAATCTTTGAATAGGTATTAGTAAATCTATGACCCCCTGATCGAATCAGCCATTCAATTTTTGTTGTTTCGCTTTATACGTGTTCTTTTCCCTGTAGTTTCTGCTCTACTTCCTTGCCTTCATTACTGAATGCCAAACTTTATTCAGAATTCCGTACAATTTCTTTTTAAAATACTATCAAAGACTAATTCTCTGGAACCTGAGCTTTTATGGTCACATGGCACTGTAAAAATTAAGTTCACTGAAAAGTGTGACTGAACCTAGACTGAGTTTTATCGCAGCATTTAGAAATTTGCATATAGAGAGTGATGTCATTTTCAGAAATTAGAGTTTTAAAAATGTGCAGCTTATTTTAAGGGAAGTATTATTTGTAGATTTTGTGTTCATCAAGTGCACTGCTGCCTTTACTCTGTCAATTAAAAACATGTCTATACTTCAAGATGCATATAGGTTAACTTCCAGAACACTTCCCTGATCATGTTAGCCATAATGATTTCTTTCCTGCTAAACTCTAGTGTGAATCTGAGTCACATGGATAAATAGTACGTGTACGCTTCTTTACTTTATTCCATTGATTTAAGTCTCATTTAATCAACATAATTATAATCTCTTCAAGGGCAGAGATCAGGCTTTATTTGTTTTTCATATTCCTTCAAATGTTTAGACCAAGTGTCTGTCATATAAAAACTTTGTTGAAGGATTCACTGAATAAAATACCATGCTATTATACAATTTGGTAGCTGGATGCCCAGTGAGCAGAGAGAGCTAGGGCCCTAAAGAGGAAAAAGATTTGTTTCTTAACAGAACTGGACAAACTGAGTCAATTCAGATCAAAGAGCATTTATAACTCAGACCACTGCAGGCCACATTGATCTCTTCTTTCTTTTAATTTCTGAGCACTCTTGTCTCTAAAAGTCAACAGAATTTTCACTTATATACCCACTTCTATCATGATTTACCTGTTCTGGGTATGTTGCTCCTACTTCTTCTTTATTATGATGTCATAAGTTGAACCAAATTATAATTCAGCCATTTTAATGTGCACAAATTACAATATTGTGTAGTTCTATATAAGATATACTTTAGAGCAGGCTCTGTATTATATTTTGTTTACCAATCTTTTCCAGCTTAAGAGATTGGTAAAAAAAAAAAAAGTTCTAAATACTTAACTGATTCAAATACAAATCAAGGATCAAAGTGTGATAGAAATTATGCTTTATGGTAAACAGTTTAAATGCCTTAATATGTATTATGTTATGATTACATATGTATATAAACATATTTTTCATTATTTTTACATCTGTGTCTCTATGTGATAATTAGGTTTGTTAAAAATGGAAGAATCAGGCATAGTTCATAAAATCAGAATATGTGGGATCCTATAACAAGTAAAAAAGTGCACATTCTCTCGGCCAAAGTGTAGAATTCAGTCACACTGCAGGAATTTGATTCCAAGAAGTCTGCCATCGGAGCCAGGCAAGTCAGCGAACAAACTCCTTGGAGCATATGGTCTGTTCAATGTTCAATGATTTTCTGGAATAGAGATTTCACTTGCTGTGCTGATAATCTATTTTAGTGTCTAATTTCCGCAACCATCAAGAAATTTCTCTGTATGTCTAGCAGAAATGTCTTAGTAAGATTTAAGTCCATTTTTTCTTATTTAGCCCTCTGTAAAGCTATGTCACTATTGATCAACTGTTTCCACCTTTTCCTTTGCTGGCTGAATGGTGAGAAGATTTAGGAATTGCCTTCTAGTTAACAAGCACTAAGGAACCTGCCTGTACCATCTGTGCTCATTTAATACCTGCTTTAAAGAAATTTTAGTTTTAAGAGAAAGAAAATGGGGGTAGTGTTTCACAGTCATAGAAATAAAAATACCTATGTATTTGGTTCAAAATACTGGCCTTAGAATTGTTATTATAATTAGTGTTAATGGTGATAGACAACCTTTTTGCAATTGTCTCTGAGAAACGTCTGTGAAATATGTCCCCAAAACAGTCTGGTTACTGACTGTCAAACAAGGACTCAAATATCTGTAGCCCTTAAATATAGTATTCTGCCTTCATGAGTACTTGTGCTTTCTCTCTGAAATCTGTCAAACAACCTTCTACTGATTTCCTTCTTCTTCTTGTCTTCCTGACCCAACAACCCAACATGACATATCCTTAAGGTATGGTTTAAGATTCTTCTCCATGAGAACTCTTCACTCTTTTCTAATCTCCTTCTGCATTTGTAATTCAAAGTCCATAATTTACATTAGCTGCAGGTTTCATTTTGTTTGTTTGTTTGTTTGTTTTTTAAATGAATTATATGATTTAGTCTCCTCTCCCTAGTTGTACGATCAAATCCTTAAGGGCAACAATGCATATTAATTGATTAATAGTCCCTGCCAAAGCCATTCTTCTTTTAGGTTCATTAAAGGCAAAACAGAGTAAGTTCTGTATCGTAAAGTACACACATCAGAAATCATTGGTGATTTAGACTTAATATTATGAAACCAGCTGGACTTCCTCTAGACATACCATTGCTGGCTACTGGCCTCTCTTAACTCAACATTTTTGAGCTGCTGATTTGTGTAATCTAATTTGGCTAAACAGCAGAGAGCCAATGACAAAATCCTACATATGTCACCACAAGTTAGGCAATAAACAATGAAAAATGTTGAGTCTCTAAAGCCTGCCTCAGTCACACAGTTAACGTGTTTTAAACCTCACTTTAGCCAAACAGTGAGCATATTTATTGGACATTTTCACTATGTCAAGGCAGAGTTTTTCTCCAACTGGCTGTGACTCTGCACCCAAAATTCCCTGTTTTAATTCGTTTTTCCACCAAAATCTACAAAGCGTTCTATGTGACAGTATCAAAAAATAGAGATACATTAGAGTGAGGAGGTTAGGAGCAAGGGCTTCTGATCCAAACCGTGGAGATCACCTGTGTTGCTTACTCCCAGTGTGGACTTGGGCAGATTACTTAATTTTTCTGAGCCTCAGTTTTCTTATCTCTAAAATGGGAATGATAATAACAATGAGATTGTAAAAAAAAAACTTTAATATATGTGAAGAAGTTAAAATAATATGTGGTACTTGTGAAGAAGTTAAAATATATATGGTACTTAGCAAGTACTATGTAAGTGAATATATGTGAAGAAGTTAAAATGATATGTGGCACTTAGCAAGTACTATGTAAACATTAGCTTTGAATTAGCTATTGACAGTACTATAGTATTATTAAATTTTAGTAATGTTACTTAGTTTTATTAAATACATTACATTAAAATACTTTAAAACATACTTAAAAGACTCAGTGTGTGCCCTGTGGGATAATTGGCCTGTATAACATAACGGACTGACTGACTGTAAAGGGAGCATAGGCAAAGTGCAATAGAGGCAGTGTCAGGAGGGCCTCAGTTGCTGAGGGAGTCAAGGGAGCTTCACAGAAAAGGGGAGTTTTGAAGAAGGGAACATTTTTCACATTCAAAACAAAAGGAAGCAATTTCTAGGCAGAAAGATCTTTTGTGCATCAAAATTGTGCTAGCAACAACATATACAGCTGAAATAGAGCACTGAGAGGCAGTCTCTGGCCTCTGCAAGGTTACATGAGAGGATGAGACTCATGACAACCATAGCAATAGACAGAGTGTAATGAATTTCATGTGAGTACTGATAACCATGCAATTGTATTTGTTCTTTATTACCATTTCTTCCTTTTATCAGCTTTACATGGTGGATATTTCCTCCATTTACATTTTAAAAGAATTAGTGACAGAATGAGAGGTATTCAACAGAAATTTATCTATGTATTTCGTAAAATTAAGAGCAAAGTATGTTTATCTAAATGGGAACCTTGAACCTTTATTGAGAAGCCATTTCAGACACATACTGATGGAAGAGTAGATTTTGTAAGAGGAAATTTAAGGTTTCAGTGGTGGTGTTAACATGCACAGTCCCCAAAAGCAGTATTTTAAAAAAGCATCCAAGGCTGAGAATCATTTTATTAAAGTGAACTTGTCTTCTTTTCTCTTAAATATAACAAATATGAATGGGTTGTTTGCGGTGGTTATTCTATCATGCAATATATATATTCAAGCAAAAGGTAGATTTAGATGGATGACAGATAGATATGAATAGATAGATCTATTTTTGCTAGCAAATATGCTAGTTATTAATGAAATATCTAAATTTGAAAATTTATTCAGTTAATCTCTGAAATTATTTTTGACAATTTATCAAAATAAAACTAAAACTTTGGTAAACATTTATCACTCTAGTAGTAATTACTGGCTTGAATATTATATCGAAAGTATATATTCCTGTAAATAATCAAGACAGAAAAAGACATAACATTTTTTAACAAGAAAGGAGATCAGCAAAATTTGGAGAGACAGGTGTGTTATTCTTCTACCAATTATCTCAGTCTTATGGACCTTTTCTTCCATTCAAGCTATTCTGGTCCATTCTGTTTGCTTTTCATTCTGTGTGTGGATGTCTTTTCATTCCTGCTCTTTTGTTGACTTTTGGCTCTTATTCTACTGAAGTTCAGAGCTCCCTGACTGTTTCTCCCACCCCTCTACAGGAGACTTAGTCCTCATACTCAGAACTAAGTGGAAATACTAACCAAGTTATCCAAATAGCTCAGACAAATGCATTCACACATATGAACCATTCATAGATTGCTTCTGTTTTTTACTTGTAGCATCTGTCCTGTGAATATTGTCAGTCACATTCCAGCCAACGTCGTAGTTATGCCCAAGAACATTCACTCCATTCAAGCAAACAGTCAATTTAACTGATTTCTTTCCCCACTGACTTGACTGGTCAGTGGAGTGACAGGCATAGTTGCTTCAGAACTTTACAGAAATCGTCTTCGAATTTGTGTTTTAAAATCATGGCCGAGGCCAGTTCTCTAATGATTATGTATCTGGTGCAGTTATTAAAGACTCTAAGAGTGAGTGGCAGAGCAGCTTTAAAACAATTACAAGCATTTAAAAAGTAATTACCAGAGAATTCCAATGCAAGCGAAATACCTATTGTGACTACCATGAACAACTCTTGTACAAATATTTCTCCCTCTCTCTCTGTCACAGATGTGGCTATCCATTTCAGAGAAGATTTAATTACAAATTTGTCTTCCTTATCTTCTGGGCCCACACAGCTGCCTGAGAAGAACAGAAACAGTGCAGGTAACGGTGGCAGAAGGGTAAGAGTCTAGAGAAGCAGAAAATAAAGATCTAAAGTTAAGGGGAATTTTAAATTTTTATTAGACATAGATGATGTCTTGTAACCATTAACCTATAAGCATATTAACAATTCATTAATAACTAATATATTCTGAGAGAAAAAATTGATCCATCAAAACATAAAGCTGTTTCTTTTTTGTTGGTATATCT
Organism: Plecturocebus donacophilus; assembly: GCA_004027715.1. Taxonomy (NCBI): domain Eukaryota; kingdom Metazoa; phylum Chordata; class Mammalia; order Primates; family Pitheciidae; genus Plecturocebus; species Plecturocebus donacophilus. Next base: position 29,511 of record PVKP010000638.1, on the reverse strand, counting down.
CTCTCTAGATATAAATATATATATTAATATCTATATATATATAATATATATATAAATATCTATATATATAAATGAATATATATATATAAATATCTATATATATAAATGAATGAGATTTTCAATTACTTTTTGTGTTTGTTTTTATTTTCTTTTTTCTTCTTGAAGTAGGTTATACTACCTTTCAGTACATACTCCTATAAATATGGGCACATATGTATAATAGATCTGATTTATTTGCTGTTTAATCTTAAATTCCATACTTCATACTATACTTTGTGGAAGTTAAATTAAGGCATAGGATACTAAGTGTTTTGTAAATTTATTTGAACACCCTTCTCTAAGGATTCTAGAAGCCTCTGGGCCTGTGCTAGAATAAAGGAACACTAGCCACATGATGCTATAAAGTATTTGAAATGTGAATAGCATAAATTGAGAGAAGTGCTGGAAGTACTAAAAATGCACTAGATTTCTGAGACTTAATTCAAAGTAAGATTGCAAAATACCTTATCAGTAATTTTTATATTGATTATTTGTTGAAATGATAACACTTTGGGGCTGGGTGTGGTGGCTCACACCTATAATCCCAGCACTTTGGGAGGCGAAGGCAGGGGTTCACCTGAAGTCAGGAGTTCAAGACCAGCCTGACCAACATGGTAAAACTCTGTCACCACTAACAATAGAAAATGAGCTGAGCGTGGTGGCACATGCCTGTAATCCCAGCTCCTTGGGAGGTTGAGACAGAGTCGCTTGATCCCGGGAGGCAGAGGTCGCAGTGAGCCAAGATTGTGCCAGTGCACTCCAGCCTGGGTGACACAGCAAGACTCCATCTCAAACAAACAAACAAAATACTTTGGATATATTGATTTGAATAAAATACGTATTGAAATTAATTTTACCTTCTTTTTTTTCTACTTACACAATATGACAACAATAAAATTTAAAATTTCCTATGTGGCTTGCATAGTATTTCTGTTTGATAGCATTGGTCTAGATGAAGATGGGCTGCATCATGAATTCATAAAGGCATTGTGAGAAAGGGCCACTCATTCTGGAAGATTCTGGCCTCGGAGGAGTTGGAAGCTGGCACTTTTGCAGGGATTGAAATTGAATACTGACTGCATTCTTAATTAATCTTGTAGTTAGATGCTACTTAAGTCCACAATGGTGTCCACTGAGTAAATTTTTGGCAGAAAAATACTGCCATTTCAGTTACAGAATAAAACACTGAGTCTGTCAAAGAGAACACTTAGTTTGAGGGAACAGAAGCAGAGGGAGAGAAGAAATAGTAAAGAAAGCTAAAACATCAACAGAAATTAACCATTAAATATGGAAAGCAAACAATTGCCTAGCTTGGTACAATTTAAGTATAGAAAACAGAGCTAAATAATTTGATAAATTATGTACTTAAAGCCAAGAATAAATCTAGATTCCCAGTCAATGACCCATGAAATGGTTATGCGGTTTAGCGTAAACTAGTGTATTTTGTTCCTGTAGTATGATTTGGGGGAATTTTACCAATCTTTTGTAAGATTTCACCCCCACTGGTCCTTACTAATACAGATAATTTCAACTGCTATGCTGCTATGTTTTTCTTCTTTCCCCTTGATATAGTTTGGATATTTATCCCTGCCCAGATCTCATATTGAAATGCAGTCTCCAACGTTGGAGGTAGGGGTCTGGTGGGAGGTGTTTGGGTCATGAGAGAGGATTCCCCATGTCTTGGTGCTGTCCCTGCAATAGCAAGTGAGTACTCTCAAAATCTGGTTGTTTGAATGTGTCACACCTCCCACTCCACTCTCTATTGCTCCTGCTCCCACCATGTGATATGCAAGCTTCCACTTTGCCTTCTGTCATGAGTAAAACCTCCCTGAGGTCCCCTCAGAAGCCGGGAAGATGCTGGCACCATGCATGTACAGTCTGCAGAACTGTGACTCAATTAAACCTCTTTTCCTTATAAATTATCCAGTTCCAGGTATTTCTTTATAGAATGCAAGAACAGCCTATCACACCCCTGTGGTTAGGGGTAGTACTATACTCTTTGAGAATAAACTTTTCAGCCGTAAGTTATCTCAGTACCATAGCTAATGACCTACGAGAGAGAGTTTAGCATAATATAATACAGTAACAAGTAATCACAGAGTGGAAGACTCATGCCAAATATAAAAGATAGTTTGCTCTAATAATCACAGAAATGTATTTTACAATATCTCATCAAAAATAGGCAGAAAATTACCATATCCAATCAGTCAAATTGAAATCCTGGCTCCTGTCTAACAATTCCTTGTTTGGGGACCGCCTTCCATTCTTGTGAAACACACCGGAGCATGCTTGTCATGAAAATATAATGCTTCTCCTTGAAATGCTAATCCTTGTTGCCACTTTTTCATCTCAATTACCCTTCTAAGGAAAGTTCCATTAAAATAATGGCATTCTTTGTGATGTTTGGAGAGATGAACTCTTCTGAAATGGATAAAACCCTAAATTATTTCCAAACATCACACTTCGCTACAAGTCAGGCAATGGCACATGTGGTCAATTTATGGAGAAAAATAATCAAAGAGCAGGACCATTTCTGCTTCTGTAGGTCTGGTATGGATTACTGGACCTGGATTATATATGGCTTCTAATATTTTATGATCAAGATGAATTTAATAATCAATAGTTTCATGTGATTCATAGAGAATTTTTTTTACATTTATTTTCTTGTATTTGACATACCATTAGCAGTTTATTATAAATGGTACAATTCAGGAATAGCCAAATGGAAGAGATGCAAAGTATGGTCAAGGTATGGAACTAAGGAAGAAGTATGGAACTTCCATGACCTCTGTGAGCACCCATCCTTGCAGCATCTTGATGTGTTCATCAGTTCAAAAACTCCAGAACATTTTTAAGCATAGCACTTGCTTATATTATTACATATTTTAAATGTGTGCTCATCTTACTAATGTATTTGAATTAATTTTTAATCAGAATCTGTCACTAGCTTCCATACATCTGCACTACCCACAACTTTAACCTAAATTTCTATTAACAGCTAGTCAGTATAATCTCTGATTGCCTAAATTTCTGGACTGGTCCTTGTCCTTACGGACAGTATATGCCTCTTACCTTTTATCCTGGAATATTACTTTTCACATTGACACTCAACCTAGGAGATCACACTTCCCCAACATCTTCTCTGTAGTTTGGATTAAAATATTGGTCTTTATGCCATCTTAGAACCTTCCATGACTCTTCCTACATAGAACTTGAAATGATCTTTTTACATGTCTGTTACTTGAAGTAAGTATTCCTCATAAATATGGACCATCTGACTACACCACTAGTACTTAGAATACCACCTGGAATATGGAAGGTGCTTAAAATATTATTGAGGTTTTTACAAAGAAGTACTAGCCAAATTAAATCAATTTCTGGGCATGAGATTCTTCTCTGTTCTTATTCCTCATGCTTTGTATTGTCCTTCCAATAAAGGGTTTATAAGTGCATCAGATATGCATATCATTTGTGCTATGAACATGAGGAGTATGAGAGAGGAGAAAAAACATTATTTAGTGCTGATGACACTGACTGAGGAGAACTGAGTTCTCCTGACAAGATAAAACACTTAATGAATATTTACTCCCAGAGTGAACATGGTGAGATGGGAGACACACATTTGTGATTCCTATAGTTTGCCTCAGTTTCCATGTTTCTCCCAGAATGCGAACATCTTATTATAACAGTGTGTGGGTCCATTTAACTACACATCTATCTTTCTAATCTCTCAGGGAGGAAAACCAATTAAAAACCCACTTCAGCCACCACAAAGTAAGTGCTTTTCTATTCCAATACATAGGAAATACTGTCTGGCTATAAATATTGAAGTATGGTATTTTGAATCCCAATTTAGCATGTCTTTGTGGGAGATTTAAGGGGTGTTCAAGAGTATTTATTAGATGCTACAAATTGTCTCTGTTCCTTGTAGTGATTATATGTGTGAACTTTTTATATCAGATGGATATGTAGTCAACACCTGGTTCTATCACAGACTAGCAGTTAAATAGAGAAAGTTATATAATCTATGGCTTCGAGTTTTCTTACCTGCAAAATGGAGATAATAGGGTTGTTGAAAAATTAAATAAAATATGATTATAAGGAATAGTTCACTCTATAGATTCTACTAAATATTTTCCTATATATAGGGCTCTGTAATGACAATGCATTCAGTTACTAGTATTACTATTTTTTGTTTCTAATTCTTTTGCTGTCCTGTGTTTCTGACTTGATATTCTTGAAACTCCCTGAGCAATTCTCCTTTCTCTGGTCATCATTTTTCTGCAAAGTCCCATTATCACATAGTGGCAGTAATTTTCTCAAGTCTACTGAACAGAGTATTTTGATAATCTTATTTATTTATTTATTGTGAGACAGAGTCTTGCTCTGTTGCCCAGGCTGGAGTGTAGTGGCATGATCTCAGCTCACTGCAACCTCTGCCACCAGGGTTCAAGCAATTTTCCTGCCTCAGCCTCCCAAGAAGCTGGGACTACAGGTGCATACCGCCACACCTGGATGATTTTTCTATTTCTTTAGTAGAGATCGGTTTTCACCATTCCGGCCAGGCTTATCTCAAACTCCTGACCTCAAGTGATCTGCCCACTTCAGCCTCCCAAAGTGCTGGGCTTAGAGGCGTGAGCCACTGCACCCTACTAATAATTATATTTAAATTAAAAGGAGAAATTTTGATTTTTATAAACACTAAGCATTTCTAACATTTAAAAGTTCATCTGTATATTCTTTATGTCATATCCTTCATGGAAACTATTTTTATTTTTGAAATAATTTGTAAAATTCTGAAAATAAATAATGAATAAACACCCCATCATTAATGTGCTTCTTCATTAACCTACTAGAATATAAAATACATTTCACAATCATGTTGGGATTTGTATACTGTATTATTGATCTGCAGGAACCTTCACAAGAAAAACATTGGTCTGTGTTTTTTGGAATGAGAAAAATGTCATTTGTCACTTAAATCTTATTCATCCAATTTTTTGCTCTACTTGGAATAAGAACATTAATTTATTCCTCATTTTTAAAAGATTAATATGCTTTGAAAACTTGAAATTTATGACTAAAAATAATAAATGAAAAAACTCATTGGTAGATTTGCATGTCTTCAAATTATAAAGCATAATTTTTAAGTTGGGTTATGGTCATTTAGAGAAGAATTGATCACGTAAAGATGCTATGTTCAATACTGCTCTAATAAGAGATTTATCTTAGATTTATGTTTCTAAAATTAATAATTAATTAGTTTAATTTAGTATAATATCTCATGGAGGCCCTGTCCTCAGTTCTCAAATTTCTTCTTTTAAAGAGCAGCTTTAGCACATAAAGAACTAATTAAGATTCAAGTTCATGCAAATTCCCAATAGCAATCATCTTTTATTTGCAATATTTCTAGTGTACACATTAGTTACTTTCCTATTCCAGAGACATTTTGACATCTTAGCATTATCCATTGTTCAACATGTGAAATTAGCTTAACATTTTTTCATATCATTTTGGGAAAGTTATCTTTCATCTAAAGATCAGGAATAATGAGCATTTAGTTGAATGACAGTCTACCTTACAGTCCAAAATGAACTCAATTTGAAGGTCAATTTCTTCCTTTCTTTGTTAATAAAAAAATAGCTCATTCAGTTTGTGGTCAGATCACTAATAAATTCTCAATTATAGTCCCTCCAATTGGTTCAAATTAGTTACATCTCATTTTCAAGAATCACCACCTGCAGAGGAGTTGTCAGATGCCTCCATTCATGTTCATCAATTGTGCTGATGACCTGGGATTGAAAGGAAAAAGTAACTCCTGAGTACAGATTCACAAGAAGTCAGATTCATCCAGGTGCTAATTAAAATAGTTTCTTTAGTCCAACACCAGAGGTATCATATAAAAATCTGTAAATGGAGAGAGTAAAAGCTACATTTTAAATATTCTTAAGGTATTTGCTAATCATTTTCTTATGCATAAAGACATAACAGATAAAGTCAATGGGTAGATACCCCAACTGAGAAATGCCCACCAGCAAAGTTTGTTAACATGTGACTAAGCGGCCACCTATATTGAATCACATTTTTTCAGTTCTGGGTTATGAGCTATATATGCAGGCTGGTCAGGAATATTACACAGTGGTTGGAAATACCCATAGCAAGGGTAATAGCTATATTAATTATCAATGTGAAGTATCTTACAAAAGTAAACTAACATCAACATTGAAACTAGCTGAGGAGGAAAGTAATGCTTATTTTACAAAGTATAGATAAAATAAACAAGTGTTCATCATGTAAGCAAGCCGTAACTTCCTAGAGACTGGTGAGAATCACTTTCAGAAAAGTGAAGGATAAGGCACAGACAAACATCAGAAAATCAGCAGGATTTATGACTTTAGTGGAATCAGAATCATTTTCCTACAGGTCACTGTTCTCCATTGTGTTAATAAATATGCTAAAAAATCAAAATTTTTTTGGCATCTCTATGAAATCAGCCTTGCCTAAGCTAAATGTGGTACTTGGTGCAGCAGCAGAGTCATCACTGGGAACTTCTTCAATATCCGGAATCTCAGATCACATCCCAGACCGGCTGACTCAAACATGAGCTTAACCAGATGCCTACATGATTCACATTCCCATAAAAGCCTGAGAGGCACAGGCCTAAGTAAACTTCATTCAGTCATACAAAGAAGCACATCTGCCTTTTCACCACTTTCTTTTGCTTATCGTTCGGTCTTCTTAGAATGCCCTCCTCATCCTAATTTTAATTTTGGATCCCATCTCTTATACAATGCCTTTCTAAGGAACCAGGCAAGACCTATATGAACTTTAATTTACCACTTCTTCTACACTAATTTGTATTTATGGATTTTTTAGTTGAGAAAAAAATGCCATGTTCCTGTACATTTGTATCTTTAGCAGTCAGCACTGTGCTTGTTTTATAATTGGTGATTTATAAAATTTCATGGATTAGAAAAATCCAGATGATTTGGAAATCAAGTGATGTAGTCAAATGTATCAATTAATTGTAAATAGATTATGATGACAAATGAAGAGGTCTGCTGTAAAACCAACTCAATCAACATTGAAAGTTAACAAAATTATATCATAATAATGATTATTTTTATTTCCATTATATATCCATTACTATTCAAAGGTCTTTCACATTGACACATAAACTAACAACAGAATTTCCACAAATTAGACAAAATTTCTATTTATTTACATAATCTTTATTTTGTAAATTGAAGACACAAAGAAAATCATACTTTCAATAGACAAGTAAAGGTATGACTTAAATAGAAATTATTTGCACTTATTTAAAAAAAATCTTTGCTGCATTTTCTGATTAGTTCTTCTAAGCAACTACTACTGTAATTATTAGAATGGTACAAAAATAATTGTGAATCTTGCGTTTACTTTCAATAGCAAAAACCGCAATTACTTTTGCACCAAGATAATAATATCTCTTTTGAAATTGTATTCCAAAGAAAATGGCTAAATGCTTCAAAAGCTAGAAATTTGGAACTAGAATAATGTATATGTCTAAGTTATAAATTTTATTTAAAATAGTATATGAGCTTATGCACAGAGTATTATAAAATGTCAAATTCCCTCCTGAGAATTTTTTCTCAGGAAAATAAATGTACATTAAGGAAAAATAGTGGCTTTAAAGGAGAAGACATTAGATTAAAAGTGACTTTTATTGTTCTTTTTTCGTTTGAATCTCTACAGTAAACAAGTATTTTTTAATAACATCTTTTAAATGAAATGCAATAAAAGTATCATCTAAATACCAGGAAATATTCATTAAACTACACATGTATAATAAAGACATAGCTTTGAGCTACGGCTACACAGTTTATGAATGTGATTATTCTCTCTCTCTTTAATGACAAATTCATTCAGATAAATGTCAAATTAGTAGGCACTCTGGCAAACCTTGTTAAATGTAACCAGTATGACTTATTTCTACTACCTGATGAGATAGGATTCATATCTTTAGTTTTTAAAATAGTTATATGAACAGAGTTTACAAAAAAGTAGAAGAGAACTTACAGTGCAAATTCCTGATTTCTCATAGAACTTCTACCAGCCCCAACCCCACTGTTCCATTTTCATGTTTGATGGTTATTGAAATAGTTTTAAAGTGAAAGCTTAAATTGCTATTTCCAGATTTACGTATAAAACTCCTGCTTATCTCTCACCTTCTCTTTCCTCCCCACTCTTTCTCATATTTTATATGAGATCTTATATAATCAAACCCTACCTCACATTCTATTAATTTTTAATATTATCACTTTGCTTCCTACTATGTGAGATGAAAATATTAACATCCTTTTATTTCTCTCTAAAGGGTGGCAGAATATCGCAGCCCAAAATATGCTACTTTGGCGTAAGGATTATTTTGATTTGAAGACCATTGAGATGAAGCAGATATAAGAACTGTTCTCTTCCTTCCCACTATTTGTCTAAAGGCAGGACACACATTTACAAAGGTGTTCTTCCTCACTCCTCTACCAAGAGGGACAGAAGTTAATCACCAGGAGACAGCTTTCAATGCTTATCAGCCTGGAGCCCACATCAGAGGCATCTACATAACAAACTCACTAGCCTTTATCTACCACTGGTTTCCCATAAACTTACCTTTTCACAGTTGGCAGCCCCTAGACATTCAAGATCCTTTTCCTTGATCTTGTCACTTCTCTAAAAATGTACTGTTCTTTGTTGGGGATGATATGTAAGCCAGAGTTCTAAGCTGCCTCCTTGAGAGTTATTCATCCCTGAGTTTTGTCCCATGTACATGTAAAATATATGTGTTAATAATCATGTGGGTTTTTTTTTCTCTTGTTAGTCTATCTTTTGTTATAGGAGTTATAGTTCAAGAGAACTCAGATGGGGAGAAGAAAAAATATCTTTTTTTCTCCCACATCTTCAAATATCCTCATTCTTTTTATTCACTAGCTTTTATGCGATATACTGTTTCATTTCCAGAGCGTGTGTGTATTTATATTTGTTCTACTGATCAAACTTGTTAGAGGTTTGTCTATTTTATTAGTATTTGTGAGAACTAACTACTGGATTTGTTTGTTGTTGCTTTTCATAGCATTCTTCCTTCCTCTTTCTTAGTTGTCTTCTACTGACTATAAAATATGCTTTTCCTCTCAAGTGAATTGTTCTCTTTCTTCAGTTAGTTTATATAGGTTTTGGTCATCCACGTTGCTGGTGGCTCTTTGCTAACCATTTATATATAAGAATGAGAATAGTGCTCATAGTTTGAAAATTCCCCCACTGCCTATTCTAATAATGGAATTCCAGGATCTGTCCTCTTGTAAAAGATCCCCTCCTATTAAGAAAATGGCAGAAAATCCATGTTCGTGGACAGAGTTTGAAAATGATGTAGGATTTTTCTTCTGGGTCACTTTGCAAGCTGACGACTTCCAGCTTGCTATGCCCTCCCCAGGCCCTGCTCAGTCACGTCAGCTGCCCCAGCTCAACTGTGTTATAATAACTTGTACCCATGTTGAGCAGTTACTAAGCTCTTGTCGCATGCCCAAGAAGAATGAGCATACCCTAGACACTGAAGGATGCAGAGGGCAGAGAAGAACTTTATTGAGCAATGAAAACAGCTTTCAGCAGAGAGGAGATGCAGTAGTGGCCTCCTACCCAAAGGTGAGGAAGTCTCCTACGTGGCTGGATCCGGAGATCTTTTATGAACTCAGAATGAGGAGTGCATGCTGATTGGTTTGTGAGTGTGCAAAAAAAGAATAAAGCAAAGACCACTCACGGTTGGGCACAACAGTGTAGAAAAACCAATTAGGAAGAGATAGGTATATGTAAAATAGGTGAAGGGTAGGGATTAATCGGAGGAAAGGGTGGCAAATAGGAAAACAAGTTCTCAATCTGGTCAGAGGATGTAACTTGTAGCTCAGCTTTCAGGCTTTAAACTGTCTTCTGTTTGGAGGTGGAATTTCACTGGGGACTCACCCATCTGCCTACACATTTGATTACCTCCTGATGCTCTCCATAAACATCTCAAGTTTAACAGTTAGAGAACTAGTTATTACACCCCTTACTCCCAAAATTCTATAATAAAAGGAATTCTGCTTTTTGATGACCATGCTAACAATTGGAGTCCTACTTCTCCACAGTCAGCTAAATATGGTTAATGTATTGTCTTCTGATGTTTGCATAGACCAAAACACCTTATTGAATTACCAGGGGTTCGGGAGGCATGGTGAGAGGTGGAAGTGGAAAGCCCTGGAAAGCCTCTGCTTCCATGAACAGCTTTCCAGTAAACTCCCATTTGTTCAGCCTCTTTCTCACACCTATCATCCAGCATTGTGGACACCAAGACCAAAATCTTTCTGAAGTTCATTCACTGTAGCGCCCCCTTGCATTATTCTGGCTGCCAAATCTTATTAATCTTATTCTTTTTTTAAATACAAATCTATCATTAAGCTTCTATAAACTTTCCACCTTTCTGAGTGTTGAAACATCTTGCATACTCATGGATATCTCATTATTTTTTTCTGCTATTATGGGCTTTTTTTTATTTTCATGTCATTGCTTCATATAAGTGAGGTCTTAGAAGAAAGTGAAGACAAATATATGTGCTTTTAGGCCATCTTGAACTATCTGTCTTTATCAATTATTTGTTCAATTGAATAAAATCACAATTTTATCTTTTAGGTAGTATACATGTATATAAAATGGATGTGTAATATTAGTTAATAAAAATGGATGATTAAGTATTATAATTTATATCTAAAGAATTATGTCAGGTCCATATTATATGTTAGAAAGCATTTTAATACAGAGTGCTACTAAGAATCTCAATGAGATCTAGGACTTCATTAAAAAATTACCATATCTTAAATATATTATGCCATAACTAATGATAATCGTAATAATTTCTACATAAAAAATTGGTATGTATTTTCTAAAGTTGAGCTGATTATGGATTCCTTCTGATTCTCCAGGGTTCCTTTTAACATGGATTTTATGCTATCCTTATGCAAATGAAATGCATGTAAAAAATATACTCAGCTGAATCTGACACATAATTAAGCATTCTATATTTAGAATATATAGAATGTATCAGTAACACTGCCTTGCATGCTTTTACAATGCAAGGGAATGTATTAAACATTTCACAGGTCTGAGATTACATAATGTTGACATCAATTCCATGTGGTAGGTAAAATATTTACCCTTATTTTACAAACCAGGAAACTAAGACTCAGACTCGCTAAGGAATCATATCTATTAGTTCTCCAGTGGTAGGGACTTCCCAACTCCACAGCTTTGGCATCTATGGGGAGAAAAGGCTGAGAGTCTCTTGAAAGCTTTTAAGGCCAGTCTGAATAGACAGAACTGGGATTGTAGAAGCCTGAGGTTGAACAGTGGCAAGCTATGGACCCCCTATCCCTTTCCTGGATGTGGCCACCATGGAACCAACCCCTCAGAAGGAGAAGGGAGGCTTTATCTAAGGCTATGGTGTCATGATATAATTGATAACTCATGGCCTAGACAGACTATCCCATGGCAGATATATTAAAGCTGAACATAAAACTTTCTGATTTTTTTTTTTTTTTCTCGGACTGGATAGACAGTACCCAACCCTGGCCTTTCTGATATAGGGACAGACCCAGATGCACAGATTGGTCAAGAAACAAAGCATTCTGTACTATTCCAAGCACAATGACTCTCTCTTCCACACTCACTCCCAGAACCCTAGCATTCCCAGTCTTGCCTACCTAGGCTTTCACAAACAACAAAAAGTAGTTTGGGCAGAGATTACCTGTCCTGTGCAAAAGATGCTTGTCTATATTCTGCTATAAAACATACCTAGGTCCATCTGGGATGGGTTTTACATGCTCATTCCAGCTACCACCCAGAGATCATTTAAAAAGCGTAATTTCACAAACTTATAGTGTCATGACAGGTACCAAATAATGATTTTATTTTTAAAAATGTATACATTACTGAGCATCATATTACTTAGTTTATTTGAAATTAATGTTACATTTTCCAAATGTGTTACTTGTTGCATTTTGAAATTAACATGTCTCCATAATGCCTATAAAATTTTATTAATTTTAACTTTTTTACAATAATAGATTTTCTATAACAAAACTATTATGCCTTTTAAAACATGTATTTAATTATCTCTTGTCCTCTTAGACTTTCATTGTTTTATATGGAGAAAAAGATTATCATAAGTTATATTTGAAATATAGAATACAGCTCAGTAATAAAAGGGAATGAACCACTGATATGCATAACAGCTTAGATGGGTCTCAAGAGCATTAGGGTAAATGAAAAAAGCTAATCACAAAAGGTCACATAATACATGATTCCATTTACAGAACATTCTTGAAATGACAAAATCATAGGGATGGAAAACAGATTAGCAGTTGCCAGGGTCTAGGGATGCTGAGAAGAGGGTAGGTATTGCAAAGGGTACAAACGATCTTTCTACTGATAGATTAATTTGATTTCTTAATTGGCTTGGTGGTTACACAGAAATCTACAGGTAATAAAATGGCCTAAAACTTTATATACATATTGCACCCATGTCAGTTTCCTGGATTTGATATTGCATTATAATTATGTAAGATGAAGTAATCATTGGAGCAAACTGCGTATAGAGTGTATATGACCACTTGACACAACTTTCTGTAAATCTGTAATTATTCAAAAGTGAAAAAAAAATTTTAAAATTGAAGTTGGGCCTGGTGGCTCACACCTGTAATCCTAGCACTTTGGGAGGCCAAGGTGGGTGGATCACCTGAGGTCAGGAGTTCGAGACCAGCCTGGCCACAACATGGTGAAACCCAGTCTCTACTAAATATACAAAAAATTAGCTAGGCATGGTGGCACTCTTCTGTAATCCCAGTTACTTGGGAGGCTAAGGCAAGAGAATTGATTGAACTTGGAAGGTGTAGATTGTAGTGAGCTGAGATCACACTATTGCACTCCATCTTGGGAAACAGAGCGAGACTCTGCCTTAAAAAAATGAAATAAATATTTAAATGTAAAAATGCATAACATTTAGAGGAAATAATAAGATTTACTAGAACAATATATATTTCCTTGACACAGCTACTAGAGATGCAACATAGCATTTTAGCTAAGAATATGGACTGTAGAGGTGGAACACATAAGCTTTGTGACTGGGCAAATTGTTTAAACTTTCTGTTCCTCAGTTCTCTCATCTATAAATTTTAGTTAATGATAGTACCTACCTTATAGGGTTAATATTAGGATTAAATTTGTTACAAATTGTAAGGCATATAAACAGTTCCTGGAACACCATAAGGACTATAAGAGGGCTTGTTAGGTAAATACAAATGCAGACTGTAACATTGTTACTATTGATATTGTAAGTAATTTATGCAATAAACATTTGTTGATTGCCTATTATAAGGTAGAATTATTCAAAGTACTGGAATTAGATCAGTTAAAAAAGTAAAGCTCCTGTCCTTACCTTCAAGTTTATATTCTAGAGGAAAAAAGTATAAAATCAATTGATAGGTGATGTCATATCAACTGAAGCTAAAAATAGGAAAGGAAATGACACAGGAAAGCAGGGTGAGGGCTAGATAATGGTAAAGGATACTGTTTGCATGCAGTGGACGGGACAGTGGACAGGAAAGTGTCCCCTAAGAATGAGAGATTTGAGCTGGGATGTGAATGAAATGAGGTGAAAATTACTGCAGTAGGAGCACGCTTATTGCATCTGAGGCAAAGCCTGGAGGCCGGCATGACTGTAGTGGCCAAAAAGAGCATAAACCAACAGAAGAGAGGTGGTCAGCACTGAACCTTTTCAGGCCTTATAGGATATGGTATGGGCTTTGGATTTTTTTTCTGAAATGGGAACTGAAGCATTTTGAGTTGAGAAATGAAAGAACTTTATCTGCATTTGTAAAGAAACATTGTATACCTTATCACCAATACATTATGAGGATGTAGGAGTGAAGAGAGCAAGTAAATGTTTCCTATTGTTCCTGTAAATATTGCCAAAACTTTGCACATGTGCAGGTCTGTTATGTAGGTAAACTCATGTCACAGGGGTTTGTTGTACAGATTATTTCATCAGCCAGATGCTAAGCCTAGTACTCAATAGTTACTTTTTCTGATCCTCTCCCTCCTCCCACTTTCCACCCTCAAGTAGGCCCCAGTGTCTGTTGTTCTCCTTTTTGTGGCCATGTGTCCTCATCATTTAGCTCCCATTTGTAAGTAAGATCATGTGATATTTGGTTTTCTCTTCCTGCATTAGTTTGCTAAGGATAGGCCTCCAGCTCCATCCATGTCCCTACAAAGTACATTATTATTTTCTCTTTTTTATGATTGCATAGTATTCCATGATGTATATGTACCGATTTCCTTTATCCATTGATGGGCATCTAGGTTGATTCCACATTTTCTGCATGCAATTTTAATTAATACATCATAAATGATCAGTACAATAAAAAAAGATTTTTGGGGAGTGAAGTTGTATGTGAGGAGTAAGGACGTCCAAATAGGAAGTGAATCCCTAAACATTTTTTGTTAGAAGGGATAACAGAAAAATAGGGCAAAAACTGGAAGGGCTATAAGTGCATAGAATTTAAAAAAATGTATTTACTCCCAAAGTGTTGGAATTACAGACATGAGCCACCACACACAGCCATTTTCTAGAATTTTAAGTAAACAGAATTAAAAAAATATTTTGAAACTCATACATTTTGCACTCCGTATTAGTTGTTTATTATTATTTCCTTTTTATTGATGAATAGCATTCTGTTTTATAGACATGCCACAATCCTTACTGAGGTCGGAGGATATCTACGTACCTGCTGATCAGTATTTGGGCCATTTCCAGCATTAGGATATTATAAATAAAGCTGTTGTAAACATTCAGTTAAAAGTCTTTGTATGGATATACTCTTTTTATTTCTTTTTTGTAAATGCTTACGAATGGAATTACTAAATTATGTACTTAATATATTTGTAACTGTTTAAGAAACTTCCTACCTGTTTTCAAAAGAGTGGTTTTACCATTACATATTCTCATGGACGGTATATGAGGGTTCTAGTCCTTTAAACCCTAGCCAATGCTTAACGGAGCCAATCTTTTTAATTTAATCATTCTAATAAATGTCTAATGGTAGCTCACTTTAATTTGCATTTCCCTAATGACTAACGATACTGAACATCTTTTCATGTACTTATTTACTACCCGCATATCTGCTGAACTAGCAGTTGAAACCTTTTGCTCATTTAAACAAGAAATTGGTTTCTTTGTTTTAGCATTGGGTTTGGTGAGTTCTTTAGATATTCTAGATATAATTCCTTTATCATATATACAATTAGGAAATATTTTTTCCTAGTCTGTGATTTGTCTTTTTAATTTCTCAATCATGTCTTTCAGAAAAATTTCTGAATTTTGATGAAGTTTAATTTATTAACATGCTTTTTAATAGATTGTGTTTTAGGTGCTGTATCTGAAAACCTCAGTCTAGCTAAAGGTCACAATGTTTTCTTTCATAGTCTTTTTAATAAGTTACATCGATTTAGTCTCATATTTAGGTCTACAATCTATTAGAGTTAATTTTTATAATGGTATAAAGTTTGTATTCAAGTTTAATCATTCTCATGAAGATATCCAATTCTTCCAGCACCATTAAAAAATACTATTTCTCAGTCAACTTCCTTGGAAACTTTGTAAAAATAAATAAATAAATCAGGTGTCCTTGTAGCAGTAGATCTAATTCTATACTTTTTATTCTGTTTTATTTATCTATTTGTTTACTTTCAGGAGAACATCAGTCTCAAGTAGTATAGATATTTAATGGTTTCAAATCAAGTAGTATTAGTTATCAAACTTTTTAAAAAAATTATTTCAGCTGTTCTACTTCCTTTAAATTTGCATATAAATGTTTAAATACTTTTACAAAATTTCTACCAAAAAAATGTCTGCTGAATTTTTTTGAAAGTGTTTTGACTCTCTGGATCAATTTTGGGAGAACTGACATGTACTAATATTACATCTTCTGACCTATGACAATGGTATATACTTCGTTTATTTAGGTCTGCTTTACTTTTCCTCAGCAATGTTTTCCAGTGCCCAGTGTACAGCCCTTGCACATTTCCTGGTGCTGTGTGAGCTCTCCTGTCCCCATCATCTTTGGTCCTGAGAGTCTTTACTCCCACTCATGCACTGAAGGCTTCATCTTGAGCAGGAACCCTCTGGTGAGGGAGATTCCCCTCAGGAATTCTCACCAGTGCATCTGTTCTCTCTGTCCTCCGAATTGTTGCTGCCTTGTCCCTGGACCCTCAGCTCCAGCTTCTCAATTGCGAAGTCTTCTGGGTTCTGCCTTGGATCTCCCTCCTGTGCCATGGCCTGGGAACTCTCTTAAACAAATAGGCTATGGCTTGCCTATTTGTTTCTCAGGGCTTACCTTATTTGTTTCTTCTCTCTCAGTGATCACTGTCATTCATTGCTTGATGTACAGTGTGGGAAAAACAATTGTTTCAGATATTTTATCCATAATATGATTGATTCACATGAGAGAGCAAATCTGGTTACTATTAGCCAGTTTGTGCAGAAGCTGAAAATTTAGAAAGGCATTGGCTCACAAGATTATGGAGACTGAGAAGTCCTATGATCTGACATCTTCAAGCTAGAGACACAGGGAAAGCTGCTGTAGTTCCAGTAAAATTCCAAAAGTCTGAGAACCATGAGAGCCAGTGGTGTAAATTGTAGTCCAAGTGCAGACAATGATTTTTCAACTTGAAAATGGACAGTAGCAATTTTTTCCTTTACCCTTTCTTTTGTTCTATTTAGGCCTCCAGTGAATTGGATGAGGTCTTTCATACTGGGGAGGGCAATCTGCTTTACTCGGCCGGCTAAATGAAATATTAATCTCATTCAGAAACATCTTCACAGTCTGATACGGTTTGGCTCTGTGTCCCCACGCAAATCTCATCTCATATATTATATAATCCCCATAATCCTGGTGGGAGGTGATTGGATTATGGGGGGCAGTTTCCTCCATGCTGTTCTCATGATAGTGAGTTTTCATGATATCTGATGGTTTTATAAATGTTTATCAGTTCCTCCTTCTCCCCCTTTTCCCTGCCGCCTTGTGAAGAAGGTCCTTGCTTCCCCTCTGCCTTCCACCATAATTGTAAATTTCCTGAGGTCTCCCCAGCCAGGCAGAACTGTGAGTCAATTAAACCTCATTCCTTTATAAGTTATCCAGTCTCAGGTATTTTTTTATAGCAGTATGAAAACAGACTAATACACAGTGACACATAGAATCATGTTTAACTAAATATCTGGGCACCCTAGGGCCCCGTTAAGTTGACACATAAAATTAACCTCTGTAAAAGTTTGTGAGTAGGAGAGAGAAAGTAAGACTACACAAAGTTGACCTTTTTAGAAACAAGTAGAAGTCAATCATTGCAATAGATGGACAAGCCTATTATATAGGTCTTATAGAAGTCATCAGTGTTGACCATAATATGAATGGCATCCTTATTAAAAGGGGTCATTTTGCACAGAGATATGAATAGAAGGAAGTTTTTATGAAGAGACATAGAGGGAACAACGATCTACAATTCAAGGAAAGAGACCTAGAATAAGCTCTTCCCTCAAAGCCTTCAGAAAGAAGCAAGTCTGCTGACATCTTTGTCTGGGTTTGCCTCCAGAACTCTAAGACAATACATTTCTGTTGTTTAAGTCACACAGTTTGTGATATTTTGTTACAACAGCCCTATCAAATTAATACAAAACATGAAGGTTAGGTGCAACTATAGGAACTAAATCACATGGTATTGAAATGTGCTTATTTCAATCTTTTGGGTCATTGCAGCAATCAAGGATGCTGATTTAAAAAATTGTAGACAAATAAATTTGCAAGTTTGTAAAAATTTTGCCAGATAAATCACAGTGACTGGGAAGATAATTAGTACCTGTCCCAAGCAGGGCTTTACAGTGTAAAGTAACTTTGCTAGCCCTTCTTGGGACAGGTACTAAGCAACTAGAGGGTTTTTTTCTTGTTTCTGGTTTGTTTTTAAAAGTAGGATAAGAAACAGCAATCTGGAAGAGAAAATGGGGAGTATAGGAGATAAAACACCACCTGCAGTTGTAGGAAGCCTGTAAGGAAAATGAACAACCACCACCTGAGGGTGATGTAGAGGCTCATCATTCTCTGGGTTGCCTGTGTTTTTAAAAAAAACAAAAACGTGAAGAGATAATTAAGAAGAGATTGGAGGTTTCATGTTTTCCCCATGGAACAGGATTAACCCTCACATCTAAAGTTTTCTTGAATGTCAAGACTAATGATGGCACGTATTCACCTAGAGTTTATAAAAAAAGTTTGTGTGTGTGTGTTTCAACAAAGATTAATTCATGGACACTGACATCTGAATTTCATATTATTTTCACATGTCTCAAAATGTGTTTGTCTTTTCATTTTTGTTCATTTAGAAATCTAAAAAACATTATTAACCCACACAAGTAGAGAACCTGATTTGACCCAGGCTGTACTGTGTTGACCCCTAAAGTGCAGAGATGTAATGAGATTTCATATGGATCATGCTTTCTGATTTTTATCTCAAGAATACATGGGAGAAGGTAGCACAGATAGAGGATCAACCATTAACAAAACTGGTGCCATTTAGTCTAAGTGAAGAGTTATTTACTTTCATGACCCAAAATGACTTCAAATTCTGCTCTACAATGTACTACTAGTGTAAATTAGCCTCACTGGACCTTAGCTTTTCCTCACCTATAATGAAGATGGAATCATCCATAACATACAGAAGTAGTTAACAATTGGCCAGTATTCTTCAGTGCTCTGAAAAAGTCACACATAAAGGGATGCTATAATATGACAGATGCCTGTGTGAAAATGGACAGTCAAGCCTATATTTATATATAAGTAGTTACCTTGCATTGCTTTCCTTATAGCAACAATTAACCCAGCACGCTGCACCTTGAAGTAATTATCCCTTTGCTTTGGTCTGGTGCTTTTAGACTTATTAAACCTTTTCAACCTTTCATTTGTTTAAGTCTTAAAATAACACTGTGGGGCATATATTCTTGCTACATTTTTTAGAGAGGAAACTGAGATTAAGTAATCTTCCAAGATTTTGAAGAATAAGGCTAGTTAATAAAAGAGCTATACGTTAAACACAAGTCTTCTAACCTCAAGTTCAGGTTTCTTTTTTTCTACATCCAGGATTCTCTCAACTTTTCTGCTTTCTCCCTCTCTTATGGATCACTGCCTGGCTCTCACAAAAAAATGAAAGTGAGTCTGTTTCTCTCTTTATTTTTGTTTTATTTTATTTACATTTAGGGTGTATGGTGCAAGTTTGGTTGCTTAGTATCCATGTACTGAGCATAGTACCTAATCATTAGTTTTTCAACCCTTGCCTTTCTTCCTCTCCCCTCTTTCTATTACTCCCCAGTGTTCACTTGCCATTTTATATCCATGTGTACCAAATGTTCAGTTAATATTTATAGGTGAGAACATGCAGTATTTGTTTTTCTGTTTCTATCTTAATTTGCTTAGGATAATGGCCTCCAGTTGCATCCATGCTGTGCAAGGCGAATGATTTCTTTTCTTTTTTATGGCTGCATAGTATTTCGTGGTGTGTAAGTACCACATTTTCTTTATCCAATCCACCACTGATGAACATCTAGGCTGATTTCATGTCTTTGCTATTGTGAATGGTGCTGTGATGAACATGTGAGTGCATGTCTTTTTTAAAAAAAAATATGCCCAATAATGGGATTAATGGGTCAAATGGTAATTTTCTTTAGAGTCTCCAAACTGCTTTCCATAGTGGCTGAACTAATTTAGTCTCAGAAGCATATATGTGTTCCCTTTTTTCTAGAGTCTTTCCAGTATTTTTTGCTTTTTGATCTTTTAAATTTATTTGTTTATTTTTGACGGAGTGGTGCGCTGTCCTCAGGGCTGGAGTGCAATGGTGCGATCTCCGCTCACTGTAATCTCCGTCTCCTGATTCATGTGATTCTCCGGCCTCAGGCCCCCAAGTAGTGGGATTACAGGTGCACACCACCACATCCAGCTAATTTTTTTGTATTTTTAGTAGAAACAGGATTTCCCTATGTTGGCCAGACTGGTCTCAAATTCCTGTCCTTGTGGACTGCCTGCCTCGGCCTCCCAAAGTGTCTTGGTATTACAGGTATCAGCTGATGTGCCTGGCTGTTTTTTGATTTTTTAATCATGGCCATTCTGACTGGTGTGAGATGGTATCTCATGGTTTTAATTTGCATATTTCTGACAAGTATTGATGTGAAACATTTTTAATATGTTTGTTGACCACTTATATGTCTTATTTTTAAAGAAACATCTGTATAAGTATTTTGCCCATTTTTTTAATGGGGTTGTTTTTGCTTGTTCAATTAAGTTTATGATGCACAGTTTTGAAATGTTTATTCTCATTGTGTAGGTTATCTGTTTATTCATTTGATAGTTTCTTTTGCTGTTCAGAAGCTCTTTAGTTTAATTAGATTCTACTTGTCAGTTTTTGTTTTGTTGCAATTGCTTTTGAAGACTTAGTCATAAATTCCCAAGGCTAATGTGCGGAACAGTATTTCCTGGGTTTTCTTCTATGATTCTTATTATTTGAGGTCTTAAATTTAAATCTTTAATTAATCTTGAGTTAATTTTTGCATTTGGTGGAAGATTGGATGTCCAGTTTCACTCTTCTGCATATGGCTAGCCAGCTTTCCGAGGACCCTTTATTGAATAGGGAATCATTTCTCCATTGCTTATTTTTGTTGACTTTGTTGAAAATGTGATGGCTATATGTATGTGGATTTACTTCTGGGTTCTCTATTTTATTCTATTGGTCTATGTGCCTGTTTTGGTTCCTGTAGTCTTTTAATAGTATAGTTGGAAGTTGGGTAAGGTAATGTGTCCAGCTTTACTCTTTTTGCTTAGGTTTGTTTTGTCTATTTAGGCTCTGTTTTAGTTCCATGTAAATTTTAGACTAGATTTTCTAGCTTTGTGTAAAATGATGCTGGTAGTTTGATAGAAATAGTGTTGAATCTGTAGAGTGCTATGAGCAGTATGGCCATTTTAATGATATTGATTCTTCTAATCCATGTTTTCCATTTGTTTGTGTCATCTATGATTTCTTTTAGCAGTGTTTTGTAGTTCCTGTAGAGCTTTCATGTCCATGGTTAGATGTATTCCTCAGTGATATGGTTTGACCCTGTCTCCACTCAAATCTCATCTTGAATTGTAATGCCCATATGTTGAGGGAGGTGATTGAATCATAGGTGCAGTTTCCCCATGTTGTTCTCTTGATAGTGAGTGAGTTCTCATGAGATCTGATGATTCAAAAGTGTGGCACTTCCCTTTTCTCTCTTTCCTCATGCCATGTAAGATGTGCCTTCCTTCCCTTTATCTTCCACCGTGACTGTAAGTTTCCCACGGCTTCCCTAGCCGTGTGGAAATGGTAGTCAATTAAACCTCTTTTCTTCATAAATTAGCAAGGACAGGTAGTTCTTTCACACTATAAGCAGTCTGAAAATGAACTAACATACTAGATATTTTATTTCTGTTTGCATGGCTATTGTAAATGGAATTATGTTCTTAATTTGGCTCTCAGCTTGAATACTATTGGTGTATAGAAATGCTACTTACTTTTGTACATTGATTTTATATTCTGAAACATTACTGAAGTAATTTATCAGTTCTAGGAGGCTTAGGTGAAGTCTTTAGGGTTTTCTAGGTATACAATTATATTGCCAGTAAAGAGAGATAGTTTCATTCCCTCTTTTCTTATTTGCATGCCTTTTATTCCTTTCTCTTGCCTGATTGCTCCGGCATTTCCTGTACTATGTTCAATAGGAGTAAGTGGGCTTCCTTGTGTCATTCCAGTTCTCAAGGGGAATACTTCCAGCTTTTGCCTGTTCAGTGTTATGTTGGCTATGGGTTTGTTGCAGATGCTTTTGTTATATTGAGGTATATTCCTTCAATGCCTTGTTTCTTGAGAATTTTTATCATAAAGAGATGTTGAATTTTACTTAAAACTTTTCCCACATCCATTGAGATAATCAAATGAGTTTTGGTTTTAATTTTGTTTATATTGTGAATCATATTTATTGATTTGCTTATGTTGAGCCAAACTTGCATCCCAGAAATAAAGCCTACCTGATAATGGTGAATTAACTTTTTGATGTGCTGTTGGATTTGGTCTGCTAGTATTTTGTTGAGAATTTTTGTGTCTGTGTACATCAGGGATATTGGTCTGTAGTCTTCTTTCATTTTTTCCTTGTATCTTTGCCATGTTTTGATATCACTGTAACGCTGGCTTCATAGAATGAGTTAAAGATGAGTCCCTTCTCCTTGATTGAAAAAGTTCATTGCTTATATAATCAGACTTTCTGTAGAGGGCAGAATAGGCAGTCAAGATCCAAGATCTGTACAGCTTTAGTGAAGGAAAAGTTAATAGCTTTAGCTTACACTGTGGGTAGGGGTTGGGGCTGGGATAAGAGCTCCTACACCTGGGCTGGGTTTTGTGTGGTTCAGATGTCCATGCTGCTGCCAAGGAAAGGAGTGTCTGAGTTTTTGTACTGTCTTGTTAGATGTGGTACAAAAGGCAAAAAGGGAAGTATGAGACCTGAAGGTTATCAGCAGCCAAATGTGAAAAATAAAGTCAAACATTTATTACACTGAGGCTATGAGGAATTTTGTGCTCGATAGGCCATGGTTCCTAGAATGCACAAGGAGTGTTTTCTGCAAGGATCAAACTGAGTGGCAATTTGAGTCAATTAGAGAGATGTACCAGCAGAAGCATAAAAAGTAAGATCATGACAGATAAAGAATGACCAGAGATATCCTGAGCTTCTTAAGGTAACTGAAAAAATGGGGTACAGAACATGTTGAGAACAGCACTGATTGTATCTTAGAAGAAGGTGAATAATTAGTTCCGATTATGGCCTCCATTTGGGAACAGTAATCATAATAATAGTAATAGCCACTGCCATATAGCCAGTATTGTTAAAATAATGCCTTTTTTCAAATGTAATTTTTTAGTTTCAAACAGCCTATTGAGGCATGCATTTGTTCCACTTTTAGAATGGAAGAAATTTAGAATCAGAGATTATTTATCCATTGTTTTATAGCAGGCAAATAACAGCTTTGGGAACCCAAACCAGGAGTGTGTGATTCTAAAGGCTATTCTCTTTCAATTATGCTATGCTGATTTTTTTTCAGAAGGGAGTAGCTAAACTTACATTGGATTTCAACTAGTAATTTCTACTCACTTAGTAGAGAGGCATTTAGGTTGAACGACTTGCTAATATTGATTTGATTCACCCAGGAAACTGTAGCCTGAAGAACTCAATATATTTTTGAAATATTTCTCATTTCTTTCTAACTGATGTCAAAATAACTGAATAAAAAGTGAAAAATGGAATCACAATCCATCATCTCTAGATATGTTTGTGTCATGTAGCTACTGACGCTGACAATTACCATATCCACTCCTTGGATGGATACCTCCTCTAATTATATGTACAAAGCCAAGAGCTGATAGTAAATCCTTCACTGCTTACTATTGAAGATTCTATTCTGTAGTGATTTATTACATAACAATTTTAATTCCTGTAAACTAACAACTTGTCATACACAATTCTATTCTGTTTTATTTTTGGTGGCAGATAAATGCTCCTAAACAACTGTATTAATTCAATATAGATTTTTTAACTTGTAAACATGTCATGGATCCTAGTGATTTCAGGGCTAAGAGAAAACTCTTATTAAATTCCATATGGAATGAATAGCATTGTCTCCAATGATGTATGAATTGTTATAGTTTTGAGTTGACATCTTGCTGAATGTAAATGAGCTGTAGCACTTCCTGTGTACACTGTCACTTTTAGAAACAGGTTTTATACATTTGAACCTATATATACTTCACAAAGTTTATTAAAATAGTGCTATAAAAGCTGTAAAATAAGCACTTGAATAACTTTGTCACAAAAAAAGATACCAGGGAAAAGCTGAGGGGCATGCTCAGTATCAAACTCAAAGATTTTATTTCACTATCCAAAGTAACAAATGTTCATTTAAAATAAATATATTGGCTGGGCACAGTGACTCACATTTGTAATCCCAGCACTTTGGGAGGCCAAAGTGGGTGGATCACGAGGTCAGGAGATTGAGACCATCCTGGCCAACATGGTGAAACCCTGTCTCTACTAAAATACAGAAAAAAAAAATTAGCTGGGTTTGGTAGCATGCACCTGTAGTCCCAGCTACTCGGGAGGCTAAGGCAGGGGAATTACTTGAACCCAGGAGGCGGAGGTTGCAGTGAGCCAACATTGTGCCTTTGCACTCCAGCTGGGCAACAGAGGGAGACTCCATCTCAAATATATATCTAAATATATATACATCTAAATATATGTATATGTATTGAAATATATACATATTGTAAATATATATATACCTAAATGTATATATCTATATAGATGTGTATATATATATATACATAGATGTAGACATATAGATATACATATACATATATATATATTTCGATAGCCTAGAGGAAACAGCCTAGAAAATATGAAGGCCTCAGAAAATTATTTAGTCAATATTGAGGGAGCAATTTTAAGAATTGTGAATTGACAAAAAAGGAAGTCACCCCAAATGATGTATGACATTAAAAGTTAATTAATGTAAAAATCAAACAATACATGGAAATATTTGAAGGTACATCTCCAGCTAGACTGATATATTTTTTCAATCTATTGCTGTATCTACTTTACTTTCTCTACATATTTTTGTATTTTGTTTATTCATTTTTTGTATTTTATTTATTCATTTTTACATGAGATGTGTCTCACTCTGTCACACAGACCAGAGTGCAGTGGCATAATTACAGCTGACTGCAGCCTTAGCCTCCCAAGCCTAAGAGATCCTTCGACCTCAGCCTCCTAAGTAGCTGAGACCACAGGTATGCACCATCATGCCCAGTTAAATTTGTATTTTTGTAGTAATGGGTTTTGCCATGTTGCTCAGACTAATCTTGAACTCCTGGCCTCAAGTGATCAACCAGCCTCAGCCTCCCCAAGTATTGGAATTCCAGGTGTGAGCCA
Source organism: Plecturocebus donacophilus (assembly GCA_004027715.1). Classification (NCBI taxonomy): domain Eukaryota; kingdom Metazoa; phylum Chordata; class Mammalia; order Primates; family Pitheciidae; genus Plecturocebus; species Plecturocebus donacophilus. The sequence goes on along the minus strand of PVKP010000638.1, from coordinate 4,340 downwards.
CTGCATCTGGCCAACAATAAAAACTTTCATAGGTTCATACATTTGACAAATAATATTCTTCTACACTGTTTCATACATAGAACAGAAATGATCATACTCAACATGAATGGTCATAATCGTCTTGGAATAGCTTAGATAAACAAGGCTCAAACATTAATAGATATGCCTAAGGTCACACATCAATTTGAGACAGAAACACATATCATTTACTTAAAAATCTATGCTATCATCTTTATTTTTCTGTGAGTCATGAGCTAAAATGTTTTATTAAATATAAATATGTATTTCTTCTAGCATATAAAACAACTTCTTAGTAAATGTTATTTGTGATTATAGAATATTTTGTGTTTTGATTAATCAAGGGTAATACGTAATAAAGGATACACAATGTTTTAAAAAGAGAGGCAAAAAAGTACTTCAAAGTCATTATCCATACCGATATAATTATTGTATAACTTACAATCATAAAACAGAGCTGGTATTTGATCCATGGCTCATATTTGTGTTTCATATTTTCCAATACAAATTAAAGATACTGTCTTATCTTTCTTTACTCTTGTCTATAACATCAAGAGCCATGTTAGATACACAGTAAGTGCTCAATGGTGTTAAAGAAGTCAGAATCAGGGCCAACTTGATATGAACGTGAGTTTACAATTGGATCTGAATCTAAATGAGATTTTTTTTAGAATATAATGATGACACACACAGCCATAAAAATTTCACTTCTGTGCCCTAAAGAAGTTGAGAGTAGCTCAAAGACTGAATAATAAATTTCAGAAGATTTTTAGACCAGTATATTTTTGTTAGTTGAGCCAACCTTTAAAATCCATGATATACAACGTAAAATCTGGATTTCTTAATTCTCCAGAATGTTGAAAAATATGGCACTCTCTTACCAAATGTTACTACCAAGTTTTGGTCATGAGAGGCCGTTGTTTCCTACTGGGAACTTTTTTGCTCTATTGTTTGCTATTTTCTCTGACTAGCTTGGCCTTTGTCATTCAAGTTATAAGTACTACATTTTCTGACTTGCCAGGCCCTTACAGGTGTCTGAGTTTGTAATTTTATGCAAGGGAGGGAAGTGTTTCTTGACATAATTTTTTAAAATTCTTTAAATTTTTGTGGACACATAGTAGATATATATATTTATTGAGTACATGAGATATTTTGATACAGGCATACAATGTGAAATAAACACATCATGGAGAATGGGGTATACATCCCCTCAAGCATTTCTTTTTTGGGTTGCAATTTAATTATTCTCTAAGTTGTTTTAAAATATACACTTATTATTAACCATAGTCACCCTGTAGTGCCATAAAATAGTAGGTCTTATTCATTCTAATTTTTTTTTCTACCCATTAACCATCCCCACTTCCTCCACACTCTCTTACTGCCTTTCCCAGCCGCTGCTAAACATCCTTCTACTCTCTATGTCCATAAATTCAATTGTTTTGTGTTTTAGAGCCCCCAAATAAGCGAGAACATGTAATGTTTGTCTTTCTGTCCCGTCTTTATTTTACTTAACATAATGATCTCCAGTTCCATCCATATTATTGCAAATGACTGAATCTCATTTTTTAATAGCTGAATAGTACTTCATTGTGTATGTACCACATTTTCTTCATCCATTTATCTGTTGATAAACATTTAGGTTGCTTTGAAATCTTAGCTATTGTAAACAGTGCTGCAACAAATTTAGGAGTATAGATACCTCTTCAATATACTGATTTCCTTTCTTCTGGAAATCTGGGTATATACCCAGTAGTGGGATTGCTGGATCATATAGTAGCTAAAGTTTCAGTTTTTTGAAGGATCCTCAAACTGTTCTACATAGTGGTTGTACTAATTTACATTCCCACCAACAATGTGTCATGGTTCTCTTTCCTCCACATTCTCACCAACATTTGCAATTTCCTGTCTTTTAGATATAAGCCATTTTAACTGGAGTGATATTATGTCTCATTTTTTGAGGTGTGATTTGCATTTCCTCTGATGATCAGTGACGTTGAGCACATTTTCATATACCTATTTGCCATTTTTGTGTTTTCTTTTGACAAATGTCTATTCAAATATTTTGCCCATTTTGGGATCAGATTATTAGATTTATATAGAGTTGATTATAGAGTTGTTTGTAATCCTTATGCATCATGGTCATTAACCCCTTCTCAAAGAGGATAGTTTGCAAAATTTTTTTTCCCATTAATGGGTTGTGTCTCCATCTGGTTGATTGTATCCTTTGCTGTGCAGAAGCTCTTTAACTTGATGTGATTTCATGTATTCATGTTTGCTTTGGTTGCCTGTGTTTATGAGGTACTGCTCAAGAAATTTTTGCCCAGACCAATGTCTTGGAGATTTTCCTCAATGTTTTCACATAGTGATTTCATCGTTTGAGGTCTTAGATTTAAGTCTTCAATCTATTTTGATTTTATTTTTGTGTATGGTGAGACTTAGTGGTCTAGTTTTATTCTTCTACATGGGAATACCTAGTTTTCCCAGCAACATTTACTGAAGAGACTGGCATTTCCCCAGTGTCTGTCCTTTGCCTCTTTGTCAGAAATGAGTTCACTGTCCGTATGTGGATTTGTTTCTGGAATCTCTATTCTGTTGGTCTATATGTTTCCATGTCTGTTTTTATGCCAGCACCATGCTGTTTTGGTTACTATAGCTTTGTAGTGTAATTTGAAACCAGGTAATGTTATTCCTTTAGACTTTATTATTTTACTTAGGAGGGCTTTGGCTATTTTGGGTCTTTTTTAGTTCCATATACATTTCAAGACTTTTTTTTTTTTCTATTTCAGTGAAGAATGTCTTTGGTATTAGGGATTGCATTGAAGCTGCAGATGGTTTTGAGTAGTCTGGACATTTTAAAAATATTAATTCTTCCAATCCACTAACGTGGAATACTTTTCTTTCTTTCTTTTTTTTTGGTCCTCTTCCATTATCAGTGTTTTACAGTTTTCATTATAGAGCTCTTTCACTTATATGGTTAAGCTAATTCCTATATATTTAATTTTATATGTGGCTATCTTAAATGAGATTACCTTTTAAATTATTTTTCATATTGTTCACAGTTGGCAAATAGAAATGCTACTGATTTTTGCATGTTGATATTGTATCTTGCAACTTTACTAAATATGTCAGTTTTAATAGTTTCCTTGTAGAGTCTTTCGGTTTTTGAAAATATATCATCTGCAAACAAAGATAAATTGACTCTTCCTTTCCAATTTAGACACTTATGTAACTTTCTCTTGTGTAATTGCTCTAGCTAGGACTTCTGTACTATGTCAAATAACAGTGGTGACAGTGGGAAACCTTGTGTTCTGGATCTTAGACAAAAGGCTTTCAGTTTTTCCCCATTCATTATGATAGTCACTGTGAGTCTGTAATATATAGCTTTTACTATGTTGAGGTGTATTCCTTTTATCTCTACTGTTTTTAGTGTTTATATCATGAAAGGATGTTGAAGTTCATCAAATGCTTTTACAGTGATCACATAATTTTTATTCTTTCTTTTAATATGATGTATTACACTGCTTGATTTGGATATGCAGGACCATCCTTGCATCCTAGAGATAAAGCTCACTTAGTCATAATAAATAATCTTTGACTTAAGTTTAAAAGCAAGGGAGAGATAATGAAAACAATAATTATGAAACTAGTTGATTTTTTTCATCTCAAATAAATAAAACTAATTTTTCAATGAAAGTGTAACTGGGACAGGGCTGCATATTCAGCTCCCTCCCTCTTCCGATTCTGAGGCCCTTGGCCTCTCTAACCCCAAGAATGGGGAAAGGGGCCCCAGAGGCATGGTGAGCTTAACATTTGAATAAAAATTGTGGACCCAAATAGTTTAGCGGAGAGTGATTTGTTAGGCAGAAAGAGAGAGAAAAAAGAGAGAGGGAGAGAGAGAGAGAGAGAGAAAGAGAGAGAGAGAGAAAGAGAGAGAGAGAGAGAGAGAGAGAGAGAGAGAGAGACAGAGAGAAAGCTCTCATCTAGCTGTGGGAGGGGATCCAAGGGAGGAACCCATATAGGTAAGGAGCATTGGGTTTTAACCCTGGAGTTATTCCCTCCCCACTCATGTCCTCGTCTTGAGAGAAGTTATTTTAAACTTCCTCTGGAGTGATTGATCTTTGACTCTGATACTGGATGGCCTGCTTGGTCTGCAACAGAGTCCCCTCCTGCCAGAGCTTTCAGAGGCTTTTTGAACAAAGAAGCTTACCTGGATTTTCCACCTAAACAGACCACGGTAAAGTTAGACAAAGAACTTTACTTTCCTGGATGGGGGCTTGGATGGAGACGTGGGGCTGGGAAACTCCTGCCTTTGAAACCATGCC